>BSBM01000615.1:2152500-2497270 GCA_027924585.1 Larix kaempferi | reverse complement strand
CCTCTTTGTAGTCTAATATTATCTAATGCAAAGCTATTATTTTTTTTTGACTCAGCAGTAGAACTGCTCTTGTTAGGCTTCTCGACAGGAAACATAGTTCAATAGAATATACGTGCAAATGTGAAAATAAAAATGCAGCAAATAACAAGCACATTCACACACAACATGCAAGATACATAAAAACAAACCAAAATTTTGCATATTCATAGACAATGATATGGCACTTTTTAATTGAAGAAAGTCTAAGACATAGGCTTTGTAAGATCGATTTTTCACCCACCATAGGTATTTGCTACAGATACCAACCCCAAGTTAAGCTACGAGGCTACCAAGGATAATAAAGTAGTATAATATTTTCTCTCTCTCAACCTAACCCATTTTATTTCATGCTTAGACAATCTGACATACACAAAGCATTATACACATCTCATCTAGCCATCAACAACCAAGGAAATCTCTTCCATTTCTCCAAACAAGGAAGGCCTACCCTTTTTTTGCTCAACAATGGCTCAAAGAGCAGAAAATGTGCAATTGGGTGAAAGTTTCATCGTTTGATTAGCTTCTTTGCTCATCTACAACCATCACTCTCTAAAATATGCAATTTTCTTTCAATGGTGTGGATTACAATCATTTTCCAGATTTTTTATGGACAACCACAAGAACATAACATGAACAACATGAAGAGTATGAATGAGTCAGTGTTGGAAGGAGAGAATTGTTGGAAGGAGAGAATTGATGAAAAAAGGTTGACATTAATTCCAACTTTAGGAGTGTAAGTATCTTACAATTCTCATAATGTTGGTACTCAACCCCATCCTCCCATATTTACATGGAAATATTTTTCCACCAACCTCTCACATGCATTCACTCATTGCTTTTAATAAGTCAAAGAAGGTGGATGACTTAATTTAAGGCACATGGTGGAAAAAGAGACGATTTCTAACTCAATGGGAGATTTACTCTCCCATTCATCCAGATTTATGTAGGAACGCAACATAATACACAAATTGTTGATGTATTTGTAACTTCGGAATGTATTTCCTATATGTATATTGTATTCCTATAGAGATGTTATTATTCCTCTATACGGAAGTGTTTGTATTCCTATAGAGATGTTATTATTCCTCTATATGGAAGTGTCGTCATTTATATTGTAAGTGTCGTAACTTATACTTGATGGGTTATTAGACCACCTTCCTGGGGTCGGCCCTGTATAAGTCATGTGGGTCAAAACGTTATTAGACCACCCTATTGGGGGTCGGCCCTGTCAGCATTATGTTATGTGGTTAAGTTAAGGCCGACCTAGTAAAGGTTATTAGGAAAGTCAAGTCAAGTATAAATAGAGTGTGGGAGGCACTCTATTTGATCATTCACTTTATCACTCATACTCTCATTGGAGAGTGGCGCACTAGTGGAGGAGGAGAAGTTGTTGCTAGGAGGACTATCTCTTGTACTTGAGTTGTATCATTGCTCTATCTATCTCTGAGGAAGTTGCGAGGTTTTTCACCTTCTTGGTTTTCCCCAGTGAAACTCTGTGTCTCTTGTGTGCTTGCATTATTGTGTCCATGTTTGATATGCTGTAGATATGTTGTAGATATGCTGTACATGTTATTCTCTCAGTTAAGATCTTAGATCAGATTGAAAATTCTGAAAAACTAACATGGTATCAAAGCTATCCTGAAAGAAGGCATGGTATGGCGTGTATGACACTTGTTGCACTTGCGATGTTAGGGCTTGATATAGAAAAAGCCAGCCATCGTATCACTTTCTCCATAAATCTATTTTGGCAAAGTTTCAGTATCTAAAACGTTTACAGGTCGAAGATAAGATCCCAATGTACCGTGTGTCAGAAGCACAACTTCTAATTCATTGTACTTTGTGTTTTATGATCTGTACAATCTAGGGTTTCTACCTCTTCCAGATCTGAGTCATAAATAGGTGACCTAGGAAAAAAGGTCATAATGTGGGCTAGGAAGCTCCAAATGAAATTTTGTAAAAAGTAACAAGTAGGGCACGGACTTTACTTTCACAGGCCAAAGGTTCAGAGGCCGAAAGTGAACCAATGACACGTGGCACTTCGTACAAGTTCGCTCTCTTATTTTATCCCATAAACAGGTCACATTGCGACACTTGGCATAACTCTCTCTCAGCGAATCCAATTGAGGTAAGACCTGTGGGGTTGGAAAGATGACAGGTCGGGCTACTACAAGTTGATGTTTCAGACCCTGTGGATTCGTAATTTCAGAGTTTACACCAGAAACAATCAGGTGCATATTTCTGTCAAAACATAATTGGATTTTGAACACTTTCATTCATGGCTTCGGGAATTAGGGTTTCAAAGAATGTTGGTATTTTTGTAATCGGAAACCATGGCTGAATGCTACTCATCAAAATTTAAATTTAGAGACCAATATCAAATTTTTTGGTTGGGCACAAAGTTCAGGACTTTGATCGGAAAAGTGAAAAATTAGGGCTTCTACAAAAATGGGAATTTTTGAAATCTATGACCATAGCTAGAAGCTCCTTGGAAAAATAAAAGTTTATAGCTTTGGATCAAACTATTTGGTTGGGTGAAGCTTCGGGAAACTCAAACCCTAATTCAAGGTCCTCCGAGTGAATACGGAAATCTAAAAGGCAATTTTGAGGGGTGAAACTTTGCAGTTTTCAAATTCTGAGCATACCAGCTTGACCAAGTCAAAAAGGTGCATCTTTCTATCCTTTTAGAAGTTTGAAATTCAAAGCTTGAATTTTTAGGGTTTCTTTGACAAACCCTAATCCAACTCAAGATCCAGTTTCTGCAAATCAAAGTGGATTGGGTTAATCCTAAAAGAGAATGGATTAGTCACCTGCATAAGTGAAGAAGTTCCTATTTCAGAGGGAGCTGAGGCTAAGGCCTTACATAAGAAGATTACAAGCAATCTTGACAGGTATGACTTATCCAAGTATGTTTCGAGATCTGTTCATGATTAAGACTATGGTATGTTTGTCTTCATTAAGGTTAGTACAATCTTGATTAACTTTAGACTTGTTGTGTCACCTTAATAAAATTATGAATGCATATATTCATTGATTAGGGTTTTGACACTTATGATTGTACTAATGCATTGTGGTGTTGTATGAGGTTGATGTTGTCTGCTAACATGAAAAGTACATCAAGAAAGATAAATCATGTTCTAGTTCAAGAACATATGACCATGTTGACATGAAGACAAAGATTCATCCATTGTCATGGATCACATAGAAGATCTACTTACGAGGTATGTATAATTTGGTTCTACAATGCTTAACTTATGAGATATGCAGGTTACTAGCACAAGTCATTGAAGAGAACAAGAAGACATTACTAGACATAACTAGCAAATATGATAACCAGGTATGGGTTTGTGCATGAAGTTGAGGGACCCTTTAGGTGCAACTCTGCACCTAAATATGCATGTTTTTCACCGCTCTCTACAGCATCACATACATGACCATTATTAACGAAATTTTAGGCATAGATAGAATTTTTTATGCAGATTCCAAATATGTAATTTAAAAAAAAATATTGAGATTTTCTATTTATTTCCTAATTTTCTTGTTTCATCACTTTGTTGGTAAAAAAACATAATGTTAGTGTTTATTCTATAACTTTTTCATTTCACAACCATTTAAAAAAAAAATTGTATGCTGCACTAGAAGACACCGAGCTCTACATGCTATAAAAAATCCAAGTCGAAATAACTTCATTAAGACCTTCAAAGGTTGCACCCACATTTGACGTATCGCTCTCGACGTTTGATCACTTACATAATTCAAAAAAAATAAAAAGTAAACATTTAATTTTGGAAAAATAGCATTGTAGTAGTGCTATGGGTTCTATATATGTCCACCAATTTTTGTATCCCGAAACCATCATTTAGGCATTGAAAGGTTGCACCCACAAAAACATATACCTTATCATTTTCCAAAAAAATAAAAGTGACTTTTAGAAAACATGAAATTTGACATAGTTATGTAAATTTTCAATACTTAAAACTTATTTATTCGGAAACGTGACCCAATTTCCTACGTTTCATATTTTTTACTCAATGAAAGATATCTTGTGTAAGAATGTCAAAAAACCAAGTAAGTTGAGGGATGCCTGATTTTTCATTTTTTATTGCATCTAACGCACCAAAAGTGACCCTCATTAGCTTGCACATGCCCGTATGTTTTTCCTATATCAAGTTAGAATCCTGCCTTGTGTTAGGATCTTATACTGTTGTATGGTTGATAATGATTATTCATGAAGTTATAAATGTAAGTAATCAAGGGTTTATGCATATTATGTCTCTTACCTTGATTGATGATATGACTAACCAGAAAAGTCCTTTGGTCAAATAAGAATATGCATGAGTAAAAGAAGTATTCCCTGAAACCTTGAATACTAATGTTTATTATAGGTGTTTGAAATGATCGTGACTATACATGTTTAAGATTATTGTGATTATACTAATGAATGTATGTATGCATGAGATCTCAAGGATAACACAATGATGATACTAGTAAGTATGCATAAGTGATCGACGATGGATATAAGTTCAAGGACAGGTAATCCAGGAAGCAAAGATCAAGAGGGAGCACACTCCAGTAGCTCCTGCAAGGAAGCAAATATTGAGAGGGAGTCCACCCTACAAACAAACAAAGATAAGTATTTGAATTGTCATTTCTTGTATATTTGATTGTTTAAATAATATTGTTCAACAATGTATTACTTATGTTCCTAGACTTAGGTTGTGTATTATGCATATTAGAATAATTACATTAATGAACAGTATACTACTAATATGCATGTAATGGGTAAGTAGCATATGGCACTGTACAACATTCCATCGCTACTTATCTAGAATGAAACCTCTTTGTTGACATGTTGGGAGTTGTGAACACTCTTAATAATGTTCTGGTAGAGATTGGAAGGCATCTAGAAAGTTACGGGATATGGATAAATGTTGTATTGAAGCATTGGCTAAAACAATTGCATGACTGTATGACATATTTCTTTATGTGTAAGAAATTGTTCTAAAAACTATGAGATGTTTCTAATCATGCAATTTAACTTGTCTTGTAGGAAAGATCGTATACCATCACCTACAAAAGAATGACTACAACATTTTCTCCAATAACAAATCTATCTATTGAAGATATTGAAGTTCCCAGGATCTGGGATGAAATAATGGAAGAATGCCATGATCTGTCGATCATGAAGAATGATGGTTGGGATGTGGTCCCAGACCAGAAGGGAAGTCTGTCGTGACTTCCAAGTGGATCTATAAGATTAAGCATTCTGCAGATAGTAGCATGGAGAAATACAAAGCGAGGTTGTAGCTCGTGGCTTCTCCCAGAAAGAGGAATTGATTATAAAGAGACTTTTGCTCCTATAGCTAGATACACTTCCATTAGATCAGTACTTGCTCTGGTTGTAGTGATGAAATGGAAGATACACTAGATGGATGTCAAGACAACTTTCTTGAATGGTGTAGTCGAGAAGGAAGTGTATGTGGTGCAACCACTTGGTTTTGAGACACATGATAGAGAGTGATATGTGTGCAAGTTGAAGAAATCCTTGTATGGCTTGAAGCAAGCTCCTAGGACTTGGTATGGTATGATAGACAACTTTCTATCTAATTTGGGCTTTACCAAGAGTAAAGCGGATTCCAACCTTTACTATAAGGTTGAGGAAGGAAATCCCAGTGATACTACTATTGTATGTGGATGACCTGTTTGTAACAGGTGAGGATAGATTGATTGCAGACATGAAGAGGAAGCTTGCTTCCAAGTTCGAGATTTAGGACTTGGGGATGATGCACTATTTTCTAGGCATGGAGGTGTGGCAGAGTGCAGATGCGATCTTCCTTGGACAAGGGAAGTATGCAGTAGAGATTCTGAAGAGATTCGGGATGATGGATTGCAAGGCGATGGCCACACCTATGGCATTGAACCTGAAGCTTCTATGTGATGCTTCATCTGAGCCAGTTGATGTCACTATGTATCGTCAGATGATTGGGTCCTCTATGTACCTGATGAACATGAGACCAGATATTTGCTTTACGGTGAACACATTGAGCCAGTTCCTGACAGATACGAGAGGTGTTCACCTAGTTGTTGTAAAGCATATTCTGAGGTACCTGTAGGGTACGATTGATTATGGGCTCAAGTATGATGTGAATCAAAAGTTTAACCTGCAGGGTTATGTTGATTCAGATTGGGCATGCAGTGCTGCAGATCGGAAGAGCACTTCTGGGTGCTGCTTCAGTATGGGATCAAGTGTGATCTCTTGGTTTAGCAGGAAGCAGTCCTGTGTAGCACTTAGTACAACCGAAGCGGAGTATGTTGCAGCTTGTTCGGCTAGTTGTGAGGCAGTATGGCACCGGAAGCTACTATCTGAGCTATTTGGTCTCCCATTGCAGGCTACTGGTATCTTTTGTGACAACCAGAGTTGTGTGAAGCTGTCAGAGAACCTGGTGTTCCATGATAGGTCGAAGCACATTGAGATCAAATATCACTATATCAGGGATATGGTGTAGAGAGGAGCAGTGAAGCTCCTGTATGTTGCGATGGATGAGCAGGTTGCAAATGTGTTGACAAAACCACTAGCTAGAGTGAAGTTCAAGTACTTCAGAGAGAGGCTTGGTGTTCTTCAGATTGACGACACTTCGAGGAAGAAGTAATGGACACATTTGCATGAGTCATTCCAAGCATGGTGAGAGGAGGATCCTTCCCATGGCTGTGGATGTAAGTGCTAGATGATGAGCATCAGGACGATGCTCTAGTTACTACTATGTATATGCATCATGTTGGATGCTTGTTATGATCAGTTGCATCATGTATATGTATATGCATCATGTTGGATGCCTTTTATGATCAGTTGGATCATGTATATGTATATGCATCATGTTGGATGCCTTTTATGATCAGTTGGATAATGTATATGTGTATGCATCATGTTGGATGCCTATTACGATCAGTTGGATCATGTATATGTATATGCATCATGTTGGATGCTTGGACCATGTATCTGTATATGTATCGGGTGGATACGATTATATGATTAGGTAGATCATGTATGTTGATATATATCAGGTGGATCATGTATCTATGTATGTATCAGGTGGATACATTGTACGATCAGGTGGATCATGTATCTGTGTATGTATCAGGTGGATACATTGTATGATCAGGTGGATCATGTATGATTATATCTATTAGGTATATACTTGGTATACATCAGGTGGATGCAGTGTATGATCAGTATGATCATAGATGACGAGCTTCAGGATGTTTCTCCAGATGACATGCATCAAGATGATGCAGTGATGATGATCAGGATGATCATGTACATCAGAATGATGTATGGTGAGTATTAGGTTGATACTCCGTGGTCGTGGACATGTTGTGCAAGGGTAGCATGTAAAAATTTATGGAGATCTGGACAGGATGAAAAAGGCCCCGGATGCTCTTTAGAGATCTTGCTTTGCAAGACACTCATTTAAGGTTTTGCTAGATCACATGTAATAAGTCCTGGAGATCTGGACATGATGAAAAACGCCTCAAATGCTCTTTAGAGATCTTGCTTGGCAAGACACTCTTTTAAGGTTTTGTGGGGACCACATGTAATACATCTTGGAGATCTGGACAGGATGAAAAAGGCCTCAAATGCTCTTTAGAGATCTTGCTTGGCAAGACACTCTTTTAAGGTTTTGTGGTAGGGGTCACATGTAATAAGTCCTGGAGATCTGGACAGGATGAAAAAGGCCTCAGGTGCTCTTTAGAGATCTTGCTTGGCAAGACACTTTTTTAAGTTTTTATGACAGTCACATGTAAAATATCCTGGGAGATCCAATAGGTTGTATTGTGTGCTCATAAAAGGCCTGGGATGCTCTTTTGAGGTTTTGTGGCGCACATAATAAGTCCTGAGGATTCCACAATATGGCCAGTGATGAAGATCTGTAGGTGGTGGGCCTACATCCAGTATGAAAAAGGAATGGCTCTATAGAACTTCCTATGACGAGTAGTTCAAAGATTGATTGAGATAGTAGCAGCAGTGACGACGACGATGATTCGATGTCGATGATCAAGTGCAATGACCCAAACCAGAATACTTGTGCTAGAAGACCTGTGGCAAGAAATACCTTCCTAGTTAAGAAGGGAGTGTTGATGTATTTGTAAATTCAGAATGTATTTCCTATATGTATATTGTATTCCTATAGAGATGTTATTATTCCTCTATACAGAAGTGTTTGTATTCCTATAGAGATGTTATTATTCCTCTATACGGAAGTGTCGTCATTTATATTGTAAGTGTCGTAACTTATACTTGTTGGGTTATTAGACCACCTTGGTGGGGTCAGCCCTGTATAAGTCATGTGGGTCAAAGGGTTATTAGACCACCCTATTGGGGGTCGGCCCAGTTAGGATTATGTTATGTGGTTAAGTTAAGGTCGACCTAGTAAAGGTTATTGGGCAAGTCAAGTCAAGTATAAATTGAGTGCAGGAGGCACTCTATTTGATCATTCACTTTCTCACTCATACTCTCATTGGAGAGTGGCGCACTCATGGAGGAGGAGAAGCTATTACTAGGAGGACTATCTCTTGTACTTGGGTTGTATCATTGCTCTATCTATCTCTGAGGAAGTTGCGGGGTTTTTCACCTTCTTGGTTTTCCCTGGTGAAACTCTGTGTCTCTTGTGTGCTTACATTATTGTGTCCATGATTGATATGCTATAGATATGCTATACATATTATTCTCTCAATTAAGGTCTTAGATCAGATTGAAAATTTTGAAAAAATAACACAAATACCCATAAAAACAAAGATGTAGCGGAAATAACACTTCATCTCATTGCTCAAAAAACTGAAACTTGTTTACATATAAGATGGAAATAAACTAGCTAGAGTGCTGGTAGCTTATCTCTGAGAAGAGATGTGGCGGCTACATGCCTCTGAACTTCGTGTTACAATGAGGCTCGAAAGCCTATATATTATTGAGAAACAAGGAAAACCCTACACATCTGAAAACCTAACCCTAGGCCTTAGGTGAAAAGCCAGAATATGGGCCCCGTTGGGTAACTTGGTACATCAATTTCCTGTGGTTGTAACTTTGGCATACTATCTCTGTTTGACGCACATGATACATCGTTAGAAAGATCTATTCAAGGAATACATCCGTAAATGGAAAATATCATGTTTGAAATGGACTCATATTTTCCCGACCATCAGATGCTGGAAAAATGTCGTTTAGGGCCTCAAAACGGCTCCGAAAGTTTAGAACCCGAAAACTGCCAAAAATAGTAAATTGTGCTACAATTAAGGAAACTGAAAAACTGAAGAAACAATGGTGGGGGTCCAAGTGGAATAGGAAGGTGGCCATTAATATACTCCTGGATCATTCCTCCCCCCTTAGGAAGCAATGGTCCCCATTGCGTTGAGTCCCTCCATGAGATGAGGAAACTTCTGCTGAACTTGGTCCCTGGTGAGCCACTTTCCCTGGTGAAGGAATTGGCCTGCTTTGACAACTTGATATAGATGGATCTTCTGCTGGTGGGTGTTCTTGATCTATGTGTCCATAATCCGATCAGTTGTGGCTTGTTCCATGCAGTTTGGGTTTAACTCTGTTGGTGTGAGTTGTTCTACCACGTCTGATGTGTCCAATAGAGGTAGAAAGTAGGGTTGAAGGCAGTCCACACTGAACACTGGGTGCAGACCAAGGAATGGTGGAATACTGAGCTCGAAGGCATTGTCCCCGACAGCCTTGGTGATGGTGTATGGCCCATATCAGAGCGGGCGAAGCTTGCGGTGGATTCCAGCAAGGCATTCCTTCTACAAATGTAGCAACACATTGTCGGCCACCTAGAAGTTGTGTTGCACCCAATTCTGATCATCTCGCTACTTGTACTTAGCATTGGCTCTGTCCACTATGTCATGAACCTGTTGGCGAATGTGCTAAATGCACTCAATGAAGTTGTTCTCCTTGGAAACTTCAGATGGTACATGAGCCAAATCAGTTTGAGTAGCTGCAAATGGCATGGCTACGTCAACGGGACATAGTGGCTGGAATCCCAAGCCCACCTGAAAGGGGTTGTGGTCGGTTGAGCTGTGGAGGGCCCGGTTATAGCTATGTTGTACATAGGGGAGGCTCTCATCCCATGTATGTGGATGCTTTTATTTGTACATGCACAAAATGTGGACGATCATCCTATTGATGACCTCTATCTGGCCATCAGTTTGGGGATGGAAAGCTGTGGACTTTGTGAGCTTCGCGTCTAGCATTGACCATAGGATAGACCAGAATGTACTAAGAAACCTGCTATCCCGATTTGAGATGATAGATTGTGGGATCCCAAAGTGTACCCACACTCGTTCAAAGAAGAGTTTAGCAGTGGCTTCTGCTGTGATATTCTTCTTGCAGGCCGCCCTTATGGCCATCTTTGAGAATCTGTCGACGACCACGAACACACAGTCATTTCCGTGCTTAGTGGAAGGAAGGCCCGACATGTAATCCATGGAGATGGATTCCCAAGGTCGACTAGGAGTAGGCAACATAGTATAGAGGCCTTGCTTCTTGATGGACAATTTGGAAATGGCGCAGGAAGTGCAGGATCAGATGTACTTTCTGATGTCCTATCAAAGGTTCGGCCAATAGAAGTTATTCTGCAGTAATGCCACTATTTTCTCGACCTCGAAATGCCTAGGTATCCGACTGTAGTGCACTTCCCAAATCATCTTGACACGCTCACTTGAAGGAACACAAAGGTGTCCCATGTGACATAATAGTGCATCCTGGAGGTGAAAATTTGGAACTTGGTTGCCCTCCAAGAGCATCTTGTATGTGTGGCTGAATTCTGGATCCCTCTTGTAGAGAAGCGGCCAATAAGAAGTCTCATGCCCACAAGAGTTGAGCACAGTGGTTATTGCTATGATCGGTGGTTAGTTAAGGCAGTCTGCAACATTATTGATGCTTCCCTTCTTGTACTTGATGTTCAAATGAAACTGTTGTAGATATGTGGACCACTTCTGATGGCAATCGTTCTGTAACTTCCCTTGTGTCTGTATGAACTACAGGGGTCGATGGTCTATGTGGATGATCGTTTCCTTCCCCAATATGTAATGCTTCCATTGTCGACAAGCATGTACAATGGAATACATCTCTTTGTCATAACTGGGATATTTGCAGACTGTGTCGGATAGTGTCTCACTGTGATATGCCACTGGATGCCCTTGTTGAGTAAGAACTGCCCCAATACCATAGTCAGAGGCATCTGTCTCGATCTCAAATGGTTGTTGCAAGTCTGGTAATGTGAGCACTAGGGCACAACAGAGGCGATGTTTCAGCTCTACGAACGCCTTCTGTTGAGTTTCTGACTAGAAGAATTTTGCTTCCGCTCCTGCCTTGGTGACTTGACTAAAGGGCCAAGTGATATGAGAGAATCCCAACACGAAACTGCGGTAGAAATTAGCAAGACCCAGAAAGCTGTGAAGCTCTGTTAGAGTGTTTGGGGTTGGCCAATCCCGAATGACTTGGATCTTGGTTGGATCCACATGCACCCCACACTCATCAATAATGTATCCCAAATACTGAACCTGGGTCATGCCAAAAGTGCACTTGTCCAAATTGGCACACAACTTGTGCTTCCGTAGTGTTTGGAGGACCTGTCGGATGTGGTGGAGGTGCTCTTCCCAAGTCTAGCTGAAGATCAGGATGTCATCCAAGTACACTACTACAAATGAGTTGGTGAATTGCCGTAAGATGTCGTCCATCAGTCTCATGAAGGTTGCGGGAGCATTCTTTAGCCTGAAAGGCATGACCAGCCATTCGAAAAGGCCCTCCTTGGTTTTGAAGGCAGTCTTCCACACATCAGTCAGTTCGATCGGTACCTGGTGATACCCAGAATTTAAGTCAATCTTGCTAAAATATTTTGCCCCTTTAAGTTGGTCCAGGAGGTCATCAATCTGGGGGATCGGGTACCTATTCCGGACAGTGATCTTGTTCAGTGCCCGATAGTCAATACAAAGTCTCCAAGTCCCATCCTTCTTCTGTACCAACACGATCAGGATCCCACAAGGCGATGAACTTGTCCAGATGTGACCCTTCTGCAGCAGCTCCTAAATCTGCCTCTTGATTTCATCATTCTCTAGAATAGAGCATTGATAGATCGTTCCATTGGGAAGTGGTGCACCTGGGGTCAGATCGATGGGGTGCTTGACTTGACACTGCAGAGGCACCCTTGTGGGTGACGTGAACATGTCCTTGTACTCCACCACGGCCTTGTCCATTTTTTGTTGTTGGATGGAGGAGCCCTGTTTGGAGGTCGTGGCCACCATCTTCTTGCCCTAAGGGTGGATCATCCAGAAAACAAATTTCTCAATTTTTTATATGAGCATACTGCATTGTTTTGTAGTAAGGAAAGAGATAGTGGCAGGTGGTGGTACCTCTAGTATCCTGTACAACTTATTTCCCAATGTAATAATAACAACGCGAGGTCGGGACTCATACACAGCATGTCACTTCCATAAGTATGGTTGGCCTAATAATACATCACAAACATCAAGAGGAGCAGTGTCACATAATACCTCATCAGTGAAGGGCTTGATGCTGTAGGGAAGGCGACACTGCTGGCTAACACGGAGCTCCCATCCTTGGTGAAGCCACCCGATGGTGTACGACTGCAGGTGTGCTCTAGTCGGAAATCCCAACCGCTTCATGACCTCTGCTGAAATGAGGTTCTTTTGGCTCCCACTATTGACAATAAACTATAGCGGGGGACCCTTTACCCACATCTGGGAGTGGAAGAGACGCTCCTCCTCCTATGAATCTTTTGGTTCTTCCTTTTGGATCTTTGTGGTGGCAATGGTGGCGTTGGGCTCTGTATCGATAATCTTCTTCCCTCTGTCATTCCCCTTCTCGGGTTCTAATTTAGTGTTAGAGTATGCATTTGATTTCAGAAGACTTTATCTCGGCCACCAGTGACTGCTTGGTCCGACACTCACTTGTGTTGTGAGTGGGGTTCTTATGGAACTCTCACCACTTTCCCGCTTCCATCTTTGGCTTCGTAGTGTTGCTCTTTGCTTGCGGCTTTGGCAAGTTGTCTTGAGTCGCCATGCCTTGGCTTTGTCTTTGGTTCTATAGTTTGGGGGCACCTTTCGCTTGCTTTTGATTTGCAGACCCAAAGTCTCGCTTCTTCTATTTGAATTTTTGATCAATTTTGGTAGCATACCGGTATGCCATACCAAGCGAGGAGATGTCGAGGAACTCCATTTCCTCTTGAATGTATCTGTGCAAACAACTACGGTACTTCAGCACCAAATGTTTCTCTGAATCTTTGATACCCAACTTGGTGCATAGGGTATGGAACAGATTCGTCAGCTCATGCACATCTTGATCTCTTTGTTGCTGCAACATAGTCCATTGTATGTACTTGTCCTCATAGCTCCCCACAGGATAATATTGTTCCTTTATGACGTCTCGAAAAAAATTCCAAGTGGGTACGACCAAAAACAGAGAGGGTTCCTCCTCGTCCTTTCTCGCACAGTAGGGTTCCCACCAGTCCTTGACATGGGGGGCAGCTTTGAGTAGTGAAAAAGTAATCTTCTCCCGGTCGAAAAGGTCATGAACTAAGAAATTTCCTTCTAATAGATCTAACCATCTGTCTACGGCGTCCGCATCTATTTAGCCATCAAATATGGGAGTGTCAAAGTTTACTTGTACCTTAAAAGGGGTTGCGCCTCCATAGTGGTTGCTAGATGCAGATGCGCCCCTAGTGGGAAGTCGTTGAAGGATCTGGGCGAAGTTATCCATCATCGTGTAACTTTGTTTTTCAAGGGCCTCCTCAAGCAACATTTTGATAGGATCTTCTGTGCCCTCATATTTATTTTCAACCCCATGGGTGGCCGTCAGGGTTTGCAAGGCTGATCTTGCAAAGGTTCAACCAGATCGAGTCCTAACTCCTTATATCCCACCCTCGTTGGGGACATGCAAAGAAGGATCTAGAAAGAGCAGATTACTCTGATACCACTGATCCGGATTTATGTAGGAATGCAACAAAATACACAAATACCCATAAAAACAAAGATGCAGCGGAAATAACACTTCATTTCATTGCTCAAAGAACTGAAACTTTTTTACATATAGGATGGAAATAAACTAGCTAGAGTGTTGGTAGCTTATCTCTGAAAAGAGATGTGGCGGCTACATGCCTCTAAACTCTGTGTTACAATGAGGCTCGAAGGCCTATATATTATTGAGAAACAAGGAAAACCCTACACATCCGAAAACCTAACCCTAGGAGGTGAAATGCCAGAATATGGGCCCCGTTGGGTAACTTGGTACATCAATTTCCTAGGGTCATAACTTTGGCATACTACCTCCATTTGACACACATGATACATCATTAGAAAGATCTATTCAAGGACTACATTAGAAAATGGAAAATATTCAATATGAAACGGACTCATTTTCCCGACCATCAGATGCTGGAAAAACGTCGTTTAGGGCCTCAAAACGGCTCTGGAAGTTTAGGACTCGAAAACTGCCAAAAATAGTAAATTGTTCTACAATTAAGGAAACTGAAAAATTGAAGAAACGATGGAGGGGTTCCAAGTGGAATAGGAGGGTGGCCACCAATATCCTCCTAGATCACCCATGGTCCCACTTTCCTCTTCCCCTATAGTGGAATTTCAGCTCCTTTGATTCTCATGATAGTTAAAGATACATTGAAATTGTACATTTTTCGCTGGAAAGGCCAAGGGTTGATGGTAGACTTAATTCTAAGTTAAAATGGCGAGATTGTAGTAGGAAGGACAAAGATGTTATGTATGCAATACATATTCCTTGTTTGAGTTTGGTCCAAAATATGCTAGTGTCAATGCATGTGGAAATAGTGGAGATCAAATGGTGATAGATAAGTGAGGTAAAGTTTGTGTGTTTTGTTCTATAAAATTAGTTGACCATATGGAAATGTGAATCATAGCCTATATTTGTAGCAAGTCTAGGATGTTATGCATAAATCCTATGTATTGGTCTTTGAAAATTTTGAGCTTCTATATTCCCTATATTTGGTACTTAGGAGAAGTATAGTAATGGTACATAGGCAATATTATAAAATCTTGTACTTGGTGTCTCCATGAGGTGGAGTATGTAAATTGTGTGTACTTGTATCTTTGTATGCAACATGTAAAGGGAATTTTGTGGTAAGACTTGGATAGGCATGCATACCCCTTTCCATGTGTCCCTAATTTGGATAACTTGTTCAATATAGTGTAAAACTTCCATCATAGAGTTGTTATACACATGGAGGAATGAGTCATGTGCTGGTAGAGTAGACCATGGGAAGTGCCTAGAAACCTAAATTTTTCTATACATTCAAGGGTATTTCATCAAGAATTTGGATGAACCATGTAAATAAAGGACCTACTCAACTCATGGTTGTAGAGGTTAAGTACCCATGTATTTCAGTGGATGATTGTTCATTTATATGGACATTGACATTTTGATGATGTCTACATGATCAATGTACAAGATGCAAGTGTTAGGTTGGACCAAATATATAGACTTTGTTGATTAGGAAGTTTGTTAAAGATGTTGATGAAAACCTGACCTGATGGAGATTGAGAAAAGTAATCATTAAGGGGGGGTGTTGGGATAGGTAACTCCTGCTTGTCTCATAAATAAATGTGTGATGCATGACCATACTAAAGGTTGTGGTTTATTATTGGATTAGGCATTATGAGGTCAAGTTCCCACATGAGAAGTTTGTTTCTATGTTTTAGGAGGTGGTTAGATCTAGTTGGATATGAGAGTTTCTCTCCAACTAGTTGGCTCCTACTTTTTTATGTGGTTGAGATACTCTTCCAATGGGTTGTTATTTTGCTAAGATACCGTGTCTATCTTAAAGCAATGCTTGATATATAAATATGTAACATTTTTTGGTGTTTAATAGATCAACGAGAGAGATTTTTTGGTGTCTAAAGAAACCATGTCTACAACTATTTCTCTACAATTTGCACATGTTGGAAAGCACTATAGATGCCTACATGGATCTTAGAGAAAAATAACTTTCCAACATATCTAGCAAAGAGTTTACTCAAACGAATATCAACATGAAGTTTACTCATTATTCATTCTTCTTGCACACATTTTCTCCAAGTGCACTTTGAGTTGCCATAGATTTGGCCATCAAACTACAATAGAACCAACAATCTATTAATGTATTTTCCTCAAGTACTTACAATTGCATACAACCATAAATATTATAAAATAATTTTTCCGATGAAACTATCCCATAAACAATATCTAGAGTTTTGGTAATTTTCCTATGAAAGTATCCCATAAACAATATCTAGATTTTTGGTTTGGAACTTGAATCAACAAAAAATTGCATGCAATAAGAGAAATCGTAGCACTCTCTCTACTACATCAACAACTAAACAAAACATGACTATTTTTTAACTCATAGATAGAAAAAAAGTACATAATTATTTTCCAATTGAAATGTTGCCACAAAATACAAAAGAAACATCACAAATCATTATCCAAATACAAATATCAAAATAAAACCAGCATACATTTCCACCATTTCCATCATCACTGCCACATTAACCTGCAATGCCATCATCTGCAAAGAGTGTGAACTCATACTTGTTCAATTTGTCATTTAGATAAAATATCAAATGCACATTTGTATCTGTTCAAAAATATAAGATAAAAAAAATTACACTCAAGAAATCGGATCCCTTTCAGTGCTTGATAGATCTGGGCTTAAGATATTATTTTTAAAATTATTTTTCATTTGTGTTCATGTTAAGTTAGGTAACAAATGTTACAACATCTCCACTATACTGGACAATTATCCAGAGCATGTATGAAATACAATACATAGACATGGTTTATCATCTAATTCTTCAACGCATACACATACAGGGTTTATCATGTAATTCTTCTACTCATACATAGACAAGGTTTATGCCACTTTATACTTTCATTATATGGTATAAAGCGGCATAAATGCAGATCCTTCACCACTGTTGCTTGTTTTATTTTCCCCCCTTTTTACTCTGGTAGGATTCAATCAACCTGCCTCTGCATTTATCCATGACATAAACTCTTATTAGCAATATTAAAGTCAAAAGCAAGATCCAGAAAATATATGCCAGATAGCCTTCTTACAACTAAAATATTAATACACCATAAGTTAAAAAAACATAAATAAATACACCGTAAACATTCATACACCATAAGTTAAAAAAACATAAATAAATAACCAAGAGAAACATCAATAGGGATTATATTGAAGAGTTCTATCAAGGGTACCTGAATTGATGGGAAAACTAGAATGATGTTGCATCCGGGCAAGTCCTCGGAACGACTGATTTGTAGAATTGGGATTTTGTACCTCTATAAAAATTCATACACCATAAGTTTAAAAAATGCAAATAAAGAACCTATAGAAACATCAACAAGGATTGTATCGAAGAGTACTATCAAGGGTACCTAAATTGATGGGGAAACCAAAATGATGCTGCATCTGGGCAAGTCCTTGGAGTGAATGAACCATAGAAGTGGATTGTTGTACCTCTGTAAACATTCATACACCGTAAGTTAAAAAAAACACAAATAAAGAACTAAGAGAAACATCAATAGGGATTATCAAAAGAGTTCTATCAAGGGTACCTGAATTGATGGGAAAACCAAAATGATGTTGCATGCGGGAAAGTCCTTGGAATGATTGATCTGTAGAAGTGGACTATTGTACCTCTGTAAACATTCATACATCATAAGTTAAAAAAAACACAAATAAAGAACCTAGAGAAACATCAATGTGGATTGTATCGAAGAGTACTATCAAGGGTACCTGAATTGATGGGGAAACCAAAATGATGCTGCATCTAGGAAAGTCCTTGGAGTGAATGAACCATAGAAGTGGATTGTTGTAACTCTGTAAACATTTATACACCATAAGTTAAAAAAACAAAAATAAAGAAGAAAGAGAAACATCAATAGGGATTATATCGAAGAGTTCTATCAAGGGTACCTGAATTAATGGGAAAATCAAAATGATGTTGCATCCGGGAAAGTCCTTGGAACGACTGATCTGTAGAAGTGGACTATTGTACTTTTGAAAAACTTCAAACACCGTAAGTTAAAAAAACGCAAATAAAGAACCTAGAGAGATATCAATGGGAAATGTATCAAAGAGTACTATCAAGGGTACCTGAATTGATGGGGAAACCAAAATGATGCTGCATCTAGGGAAGTCCTTGGATTGAATGAACCATAGAAGTGGATTGTTGTACCTCTGTAAAAATTCATACACCATAAGTTTAAAAAACACAAATAAAGAAACAAGAGAAACATCAATAGGGATTATATCGAAGAGTTATATCAAGGGTAGCTGAATTGATAGGAAAACCAAAATGATGTTGCATCCGGGCAAGTCCTTGGAACGACTGATCCGTAGAAGTGGACTGTTGTACCTCTATAAACATTCATACACCGTAAATAAAAAAACGCAAATAAAGAACCTAGAGAAACATCAGTGGGGAATGTATCAAAGAGTACTATCAAGGGTACCTGAATTGATGGGGAAACCAAAATGATGTTGCGTCTGGGCAAATCCTTGGATTGACAAAACCATAGAATTCGATTGTTGTACCTCTGTAAACATTCATATATTGTAAGTTAAAAAAATACAAATAAAGAACCAAGAGAAACATCAATAAATATTGTACCAAAAACTACTATCAAGGGTACCTTAATTGATATGCAAATCGTAATTATGTTGTATCTCTCCAAGTCCTTGGGATGACTGATCCCTAGAAGTGGATTGTTGTACCTCTATAAACATGCTTACACCGTAAGTTAAAATAAAAGAGGCCATCTAAATACACTATTTCAAGCACATGCACTGTCTTATTCTATGAAACTCACCTAGGGTAGTAGAGGATGCATTGTTGGATTGAGGACAGCCCCGCTTATTAAGGTACTAAAACCGATATGGTTCATACTCTGATGGATGAACATTCAGATCGATATCCAAGCCACTATTTTGTTTTCTTCTTTTGTTTTTATTTTTAGGGCTAAGAAAATTCTTCTTCCTCTTCAAAGAGGACTCATATGCACCCAATCCAAGGGTGAAGTCATAATCCAAAATGGAAATATTGTTGGCTTCATCCAACATTTTTTTAACAAGGCCAATCATTTGTTTAGTTTTGCTCAAAGTGACAGGAGGACTATTTTTAAACAACTCAAAATAACCGAACAACTCCTCTCTAGCTAATTGGAGTTCATCAACATCATTATCAACATTGTCAGTATACACAATAGTATTATCGACATCCACATCATGGCTTGGTTCATCTATACCTATATCAGGAGGAGCATTGCATGAAGAAGGTGTTGCATCATTATCCAACAACATACTTGAATCCCCTAAGGAGAAATACAACCAGTCAACCTTTATAGCGTTCTTGCAAATGTTTCCACGGATTGACCATGGGCAATTGCACGGAATAAAATTTGGGTGATACCAAGTGACAAGGTACCGCTTTTCAGGAGTGGTTTGATTCCTCACCCAATAAGCACGAGATATGTTGTCATGGGGGAAACAATCAATACCGGAATCATTTTAGCTCATTCAGTTGATGATTGAAGTTGATTCTCTTTCTTATAGTTGTTGAAATAGCCCTCTTTTTTCAAAATTTCTTTGAATCGATAAAATGGTTCAACATTTATTAGTAGTACATACATCAACCAATCCATTCTATGGGAACACTTCTTCCTTCTATCATAAATAAACTTTGTCTTCAAGAAGCAGTGGTATGACTCCATTGCATTGTTTATCTCTTGATTTGTATGCGGAAAATCTCGGCAACCTTTTACCCACATCCCTGCAAGTAAATAACAAACTTAGTGTTTATATACCATTTTTATGATATACAAAAACAAAATATATAAGCGAGAGTATGTACACTTACAAATTTTATCACCCGAAATGCAATTCTTAAGGAAATAGTCCAAGAACTTTTTCTCATCTGCATATTTGCTGAAAAATCCTTCGATTGCATCATTGAGATCGTCATTGGAACAATATTTCATGATATGGTTCAAGTCTTCATACATTTCACTCGCTCTTTTTGGATCACTGGCCAATTGGTTCACATTTTTGGACCAATCCCTTCATACATGCCAAACAGATAAGATAACTCTACAACGTGTGATCCTCCTGCCATATGTAACGTGTTAAAATGTGACATTCATGAAATAAACGCAAGTTAGATTGCAAAATAACAAGATTGAAATTACCTCAAGGCTGCTATTTCAGCCAATGCATCATCAACCATGAATGTATTGACTTTCCAATCTGGACGAGCTTGGTAACACCTCTGCATGTGCCGATCCAACCATGCTGCAATATCTTTTGTTGTATTCCTAGATGCTACAACCCATGCGACGGGCACCCCACTTTGTTTCCGATCAAAGGCGACAAGTGTGTATAGTTGATACGGTCATATCCACAAAACATATTGCAATCAAATTTAGGTTATCAATATCATTGAATGGATACAATTGAAATGATCATACTGAATCAATGATTGACATCATGCTTACCCCATACTTATTTCCACTGAAGGTTGAATCGATTTCTATTAAGCTATTATGAGATAGATTCACCATTGTCTCTAGCATCCACTTTGTTTGAATTCCAATTATAAATGGGATGTCTCCACCATTGGGCTTTTGGTAGAAAAAATTATCGTCTTTATGTTTTTGGTACCAAAGATTCACGCTCATCTCGTCTTTTTGGTGTAGCTGATATTTTCCCTTATCCAAACAAATGTAGATGTTTATGACATCTTTCCTTTGCAGGAATAAATCTCTAACCCGATCTGTTGCATCCATGTTAACATGTTTCTCAATGTGCATTTTACACACAGAATCAACTGGCACATCCCAAGAAAAGCAACTTTCTACATAAGAAACTATGTCCCTTAAAAGTCTTGGCTTGCGCATGGATCTAGCCTCACCCGAAGTGTCATTCCTTCCATGACAAGTCCATCCTCTCGTGTCTTCATGGTCATACATGTTATAAGTTATTATTGCCACCTCGATATCTTTAACCATGACCTTAACAATAAAATGGCAGCGACAACCCCTTTTTTTCACAAATGAATTGAACCTTCATTTAGGCAGTTTCTCTCCCCTTTTATCTTCTGGGCCATATGAACAATAATACCTGCATAAAATATTATGAAATGTTAATACATATGAGATGTGATAAACATACTATGATTGCTAACATCCAAACAATGAAATTTGAAATACTTACAATTCATATTTCAAGGCTGCAGTATCCCCCTCTTTCCTGGGGATTTGTTTTGGATACGGTAGAAACTACAAGGAGCAACAGGATTCTTTTCCTCTCCTTTAATAAAATCAGGAACTCTATGCAATGGGATTTTGGAAACCCAATCAATGGTGCCATTCCTTCGATGCATTTCCGACCAAACAAGATCATTACGGGAAAAAATTACCATGTCTTTAAGATCTTGCAAGTCTAGGTCCATGATACTTTGCCATATGTTGTGCCTGCCCATTTTGTATTGAATCCTACAAAAAAGTGCAAACAATTAAGATAAGAAGGAAAAAAACTACTAATATGCATATTCTATCAACATAAATTAACGAGTTACAAAATAAATTTGCACCATTGATGTCCTAAGTTTGCACGACTGCTATCCTAAATTTGTAATTGCAAATCTTATTTTTCTAACGTATTGAGCAAGTTTCATGGTTACAATGCCTATAATAAAATCCAAATAAACAAACATTAAAACATTACAATGGCTATAATAAAGCTAATTACATATATAAATTATACGCAACCCTGAGCAACCAATATTTAAATCCCCTGTCCCCCCAAATATTTAAAACCGCAAACAAAAAGGATAATAAGTGGGTGGGCAATCTTAATCGTTCTATATAGAGTTTGATTGATGAGATCTGGAGATGGGATTTGAACTAGTTTTGTATTTGAGAAACTTATATGTATTTTTGTATACAGAGCACATGTACATATACATATAGATTGTAGGTTTTTCATTCACTGATATTCACTGATATTATAACTGTGGCATATGGTGAATAAGTATTAAGCAAGCACGCATGACATTTTTTTATTGGTTGATTAGCTTAAAAAATAATGACCTTAGGCAATGGAGAAATGGGATTGATTCTATTAACATATCTTAAATCAAGGATGAAATAGACCACAAAATTCTATATTGAAGGGAAAGAGAGTTTAGAAGATCTTTTGTTTTTTCCAAATTGAGTTTCAAAATATCTTTTTAGGGATCAAGATTAAATTTCAATCAATTTTGTATTTGAGAATATTACATTCAGATTCTTATACAAAGGACATGCATATATACATATAAATTGCAGCACTCATTATACTGGGACCATTCCATCTTTGTTAATCAAGCACTTGTGAACAATAAATTTTATTTGCATATCTTACTCTGCAACAAGATTAGTCTCTTTGGAAATAGAGCAAATGTATTACACCAAGAGAACAATTTCCCAATGGTTCCATACCTTCTCACTTCGAAAAGGCCCTTGTTGATGCAAGGATCTAATGGCCTTGGGGAAATGTAATCATTTCTTTCGACATATCCTAAATGAGGGTTGAAATAGGCTATAGAATCTCATCTTGAACTGCAATAGTTACTGGTTTTAGTTGGACAGTGTGTGATGATATCTCCTGGTAATTTTGCTATTACCAACAATGTTTATTATTAAATTGTGATGTTTATTACGTAGATTCAGAATTTCTAACTAGAGCATGTACAAAGATAGTTCTCAATGGCAATGTAGTGGAACAATGTTAATCATGGCAATTATAGGAGATGAAGTGTACGAAGAGATCATTATCCAATCTATTCATGTCCACTGACCAAGTATAGGAAAAGGTAAATAAAAGTAGAGTGCACTGAAAGATTGGGTAGAGTGCCTTCTTCCAATTACCACAATGTTAAGCAGATACAAAAGGCAAGCACTACCTGGGGTGTGTCAATTTGGAACTAAATGAAGTAGAATTTGATTGAGATTTGTTTCAACATGGATACAATATGAATGCAATTTATCTTGTTTTTGAGTCATTTTTACTTCTACAATAGTGTATTCGGAATATGCCTAATTTGGATTTAATAATACTATTAACTATGTGTGTCATTGCAATTGCTAAGTTTTTTTAGAGTGCATTTGGTTATTCCTTGGTACATCTACTGGTTTTCATTGAGGATATCTCTGATGAATAAGATTGATTAAAAGAAGACATAAAATTGTTTAAAGCTCTTTTAATGTGATGATAGTGGGTTTCTTTTACGAGAATTAAAAAGACTCAGCATTTCTCATAGAAATTACAGGGAAATTGTAAAAGGCATTTATCCAACCAAATTAGAATCATGTCAAACATTACACGACAGAATCAAACGTTATACCTCAACTTTAAACAGAGATATTGTTTTGATGAAAACAACGGAATGCTAGCTCCCCCTTATAGTAATTACATGATGAAAAACCACAATTACAATCCATAGGAATAAAACGTTTTTCCACATATTTAAAATGTTTATTACACAAGTTCTTTTGAACATGCAGCAGACAAACGAATGTATGGGACAGACCGGAACTTACATACTACTTTCAAGCAAATAGATTGAGCTTTATCACACAAACAATGTCACAGAGTTACAATTCACACAAGATTCTATGTTTTGAATAGAGATTCCATTAAATCTTGGTTCTATATCTGATAAGAAGAATTTAAGGATTTTCGATCTAAAACCAGAGCTCAACATTTTACAGTAATTTACGACCATATATAAAATATATTAACTCTGTTAATGATTTAAAACAATATCCCAATCTATAAATACATTTACTCTACGGTATGTAAATAGAGACAAGCAAACATGAACCTGTTGTTGAAGTTGTCTGCACGGTCCTGAAATCCATGAGGTGAATGGACGTGCGGCACTGTTCGCAGTTGAAAGCTGAATGCACGGGAGGCCAAAGCTTTACAATGGATTTTCGGAAGCGTTTCTATGCCACGTTAAAAAATCCGGCTTAAGTGCATGGAGTGGGAGTTACCCTCCTGGAGGTCGATCCACGTTGAAGAGGTCCACGTCAAAGAGAGGAATGCCAACTGACGGTTAGCAGTCGGAGTAAGGGATCCATTTAGAAACGGCGTGAGGTCTCCTTGACGGCCCCGAGTGGGTCTCGGGTGCAAATAGTCGAGGAGATAGCTTACTCCAATTTTAAAAGCGAGTAACACAAAGTGACGTATGGTATCAATTTAGAAGTTTGCAAATCGCAATGGTTCAATCAGAGGATATTTTTTTCTCGATACATTCTCATTGTGTTTGTAAAATATTCTTTTGTGAAGTAATATTTTAGTTGCTATGAGAGCATGTATGTCTATGTATAAATTGGTGATTTGTAATGTTATGTGGAGAGTCGGTAGGAAGGTTGAAATAAATAAAATTTGGGATATGTTCCAGTGTGTTTGTTTGTGTTTTTGTTTTGTTGTAGAGTGGTTTTAACTCTCATTATACCCACAATCGGTATCAGAGAAGGATTAATGGTGTCGAGCTAGTTTCCACTAGACATATGTTGTGGTGAATCCATCCTTCAGAGTTGAAGATAGAGCCATGTTTGTGGCATTGATATTCTCTTTGCTATATAGAGGGTTATCCAATTAGTTAGATTGAAGGGAGAGTTTTCTCTATGTTGGAAGTTTGTGTTACAATTGTGTGGCTTGTTGTGGCTTAAGAATTTTTTGAGCTCGTTTATCCTCTGATTGTTTAGTTAGCTATCGAGAAGTTTAGTTGTTGAAATATTGTAACTTCTAAGAATATTCTAATTGTACTTTATTATCTAGAGATGTTTATTCCTCCGTCGGGACATTATTGTATATCCGAAGATGTTTATTCCTTCGTCGGGATGTTGTAACTAGGGTTATTAGACTCTCCTAGTGGGGTCGGCCTTAAGTTAAGTTATTAGGGGTTATTAGACTCTCCTAGGAGAAGTCAGCCAAGTTAAGGTTAAAGGTCAAGTGAAGTAAAGTATAAATAGAGGAGGTGTGTTCCTCATTTAACACACATTCACTCACTTGTGAAACTCACATAAGAGAGAGAGAGATCTGCAAAGTAGCAGAAGGAGCTCTTGTTTGGGGATTACATCTTTGTATTTTTGGTCATCTATATTGAGGAAGCTTTGTTGGGTTTTCTACCCCATGAGGGTTTCCCAGGATAAATCTGTGTCTATCTTGTGATTGTGTTTCTTTCAGTGATCCTTATTATGCTCTTTGTTGTGTTTTTTATGTTAAAATTAACATGGCATCGGAGCTAGCTTGAATAGGACATCCTTCACAAGGTGAAAATCTCTCTCTCCTCCTCCGGTGAGAAATTAGGGTTTCTGTAAAAGTTAGAATTTTTGGAATCTGCTTGCATGGCTGGATGCTCCTCCTCAAAAGAGAAATTCTAAGCCCTAGATCGAATTTTTTGAGTGGGTAGATCCTTGAGATATGTCAAACCCTAGTTTGACTTCTCGACTAAAAAACCAGAAAACGAGTGAACCAAAAAAGCTGCGAACCTGTGCACCAGTGAACCAGAAAAACTATGAACTTGTGCACCAGTGAACCAGAAAAACTGCAAACCAATAAACCAGAGAAATTGTTGCAGATTCGAAATTTGTTGGTCAAGTTTGAAGGGTGAAAAGTTGAAGTTTCCAGAAACAGAGTACACCAGTCAACTCAATTCGGTCAAGCACATCTCCTGGTAAGGTCTGCTTTGTATTTTGAGAATTTTAAATTTTTGGTGACCTCTTGGATAAGATGGCCCTAAGCACTAAGCTTGAGGATAAGCTAGAGGGTAAAGAGAATTTTCGAGCATGGAAATATAGGATTGGTCTCATTTTTGAAGAGAATGATCTTGCCCAATACATCAAAAATGAAATTGCAAAACCTGATGAAGATGAAGCTAAAGAGAAGTACAAGAAGGACATGATTAGGGAAAAGAGAATCATTGTTGATTCTATCAAAGACCACTTGATCCTTCAAGTGTCATCCAAGAAGACCCCAAAAGAAATGTATGATGCCCTAGCCAGAATGTATGAAGGAAGGAACATCAATAGAAAGATGAACCTGAAAGCTCAACTAAAGAGCACTAAGATGAGTCAAGGAGAATCCATTCAAGATTACTTCACAAGGGTCTCCCAGTTCAAGGAACAAATAGAAGCCATTGGAGACTCCCTTGATGAAGATGAACTAGTCATGATTGCTCTCAATGGTCTCACTAGACCTTGGGATTCATTCATCCAAACCATATGTGCCAGAAAGGAAAGCATGAAGTTTAATATTGTATGGGAGGATTTCATTCAAGAAGAGGCTAGAGTAGCCAATATAGAAGCCTTACTCAAAGAAGATAATCAAGCATTAGCCACCCATACCAAGAGAAGAAGAAGTCTTTCCAGCTTCAAGAAGGAAAGCCACATGGAGTCTCAACCTCCACAAAGGTTTCAAAAGAAAAGAAGAACCAATCTAGAAAGAGATCACTCTTCATTCCAGTGTTTCAATTGTCACAAAATAGGACACATTGCTAGAAATTGTCCATCAAAGAGAAGAGAACACAAGAAGGGTTTCCACCACATGAGACACCAAGCACATTTAGCAAAAGATGATAGTGAAGAAGAAGAGGAAGAAATACCTCAAAGAAAAAGAGCTAAGGTAGAAGAAGAAGAAGATGCAGAAGAATATGTTCTATTCTCTGCACTCTCTAGGTCCACAACTCCTAGAGAAGATACATGGCTTATTGATAGCGGTGCTTCCAAGCACATGATGGGACAAAAGAAAACTTTGTCAAGACTTGAAAAAAGATCCTCTCCACAAAAGGTATCATTACAATATGATTATCAATATCCTATCAAAGGAATTGGTGAAGCAAGCTACAAGCTTGATTCTGGAACCCCCATGAAGATGAAGGAAGTTTTATATGTACTAGGATTGAAGAAGAACCTACTTTATATCTCAACATTAGATTAGAAAGGTTATACGGTTGCATTCATAGATGGAAAAGTGCTCATGTGGTCCAAAGGAAAATCAATTGAAGATGCAGTTGTTATTGGTGAAGAAGAAGGAGGGCTATATAAACTCAAGGGACATTCAGAAGCAACTCTTGTTCATGAAGCCACTAGCCTGAGTGAGCCATGGCATAGAAGGATTGCTCACATCAACTACAAAGCACTACCCTGTGTGAGAAAAGTAGTAACAAGACTACCAGATTTGAAGATTGATCATGAAGGCACTTGCAAAGGATGTGCAAAAGGGAAGGATATCAAGAATCCATTTCCAAAGAGTGAAACAAAGACTAAAAGTACTTTGGAATTGATCCATTCATATGTATGTGGTCCAATGTCCACCACATCCTTAAGTGGTTATGAATATTACCTTACATTTATTGATGACTATTCAAGAAAGACTTGGATATATTTCCTCAAAGGAAAAGATGAAGTATTTGGAAAATTCAAGGAATTCAAAGCCTTGATAGAAAATCATTCAGAAAAAAGAATCAAGACACTCAGAACAGATAATGGTGAAGAATATACTTCAATATACTTCAAAGGATTTTTAAGTCTTTTGTAAAGAAGCTAGAATAAAGAGGGAACTAACCACTCCCTACAATCCTCAAACAAAATGGTGTTGCGGAAAGAAAGAATAGAACCATTATGGAAGTAGTGAAGACAATGATACATTATCAAGATATTCCTATGCATCTATGGGTTGAAGCAGCAAGGATGACAGTCTATGTCCAAAATAAATTGTCTCATAGTGCCCTTGGATTCAAGACTCCAGAAGAAGTGTTCATAGGGAGGAAGCCTGAGATAAGCCACCTCAAGATATTTGGGTGCCCTATATATATTCACATACCAAAAGAGAAGAGAACTAAGCTGGAACCTTCCGGAAAGAAGGGAATATTTGTTGGGTGTTGTGAAGCATCCAAGGCATTCAGAATATACATACCAGGATTCCATCACATGGAACTTAGTAGAGATGTAACCTTTGATGAAGAAACTTCTCTCAAAAGATCCAGAAAGTGCCAGTATGAAGAAGTATATGAAGAAGATATACCTCCTAGAAATACAAAAGCCATTTCCTTCCCCGAATAGAAAACACCAGAAAACCATGATATGATAGAACCTTAAGAAGCCCCACCTATGAGCATATCATGAAAGAAAAAGCCAGCATGGACAAGAGATATTATATAGGGAGCAGAAAAGTATGGAGCTCCAGAAGGCTCCACAAGAGTGAGCAAGAAACCAAAGCCATTTTCTAGCTATGTGGCTTCGATGTGTGATCTTGTAGATCAAGAACCTACCAGTTATGAAGAAGCAGTTCATAAGAAAGAATGGGTAGAAGCAATGAAAGAGGAGTACCAGTCAATAATGAAGAATGATGTTTGGGATGTAGTTCCTAAACCAAAAGACAAGAGTGTGGTATCCTCCAAATGGATATACAACATAAAGCAAGCTGCATATGGTAGCATTGAAAAGTATAAGGCAAGGTTTGTGGCCAGAGGATTCTCTCAGAAAAAGGGAATTGACTATGAAGAGACATTTGCACCAGTTGCAAGGTACACTTCCATTAGAACCATCATGGCACTTGCATCCATGATGAAGTGGAGAATACACCAGATGGATTTGAAGACATCCTTCCTAAATGGTGTGATTGAGGAAGAAGTGTACATAGAACAACCACAAGGATTTGAGGTTGAAGATAGAAGAACTCACGTATGTAAGTTGAAGAAAGCTCTGTATGGGTTGAAGCAAGCTCCTAGAGCTTGGTACAGGAGAATTGACAGCTTCTTGACAAGCTTGGGATTTACCAAAAGTAAAGCTGACCCTAACCTTTACCTTAAGGTTATGGATTATGAGCCTATCATACTATTACTGTATGTGGATGATCTATTTCTGATAGGAAATGAGAAATAGATCATGGGAAGCAAGAAGAAGCTATCTACAAAATTTGAGATGAAAGATCTCGGATTGATGCATTACTTCCTAGGTCTGGAAGTATGGAAAGGACAAGAAGGAATCTTTCTCAACCAGGGGAAAGTATGTTGTGGAAATATTGAAAAGATTTGATATGTTGGAATGTAAAGCCATGGCCACTCCCATGGATTCCAACTTGAAGTTGTTAACTGATGAATCATCAAAATTAGTGGATGTGACTCAGTAGAGACAGATTATTGGGTCGCTTATGTATCTGACGAATACCAGGCCAGATATATGCTTTGTTGTGAACACCCCGAGTTAGTATCTAGTTGAGCCTAGATGTGTTCACCTGATAGTTGCAAAGCATGTGATGAAGTACCTGAAAGGTATGATAAATTTTGGTCTACATTATCTTGGAGATCATGACTTCAGATTGTATGGTTATACAGATGCAGATTGGGATGGAAGTGTCTCAGACAAAAAGAGCACATCAGGTGGATTTTATTGTTTGAGATCTGCTATGATCTCATGGTCTATCAAGAAGCAGTCTAGTGTGGCTCTCAGCACAGCTAAAGGGGAATATATAACAGCTTGCTCTGTTAGTTGTGAGGCCATATGGCTTCGGAAGTTGTTATCAGGACTATTTGACTTAGAGATGGACCCCACTATGATCCTGTGTAACAACCAGAGTTGTATCAAGATGACAGCAAATCCGGTATTCCATGATAAGTCAAAGCACATAGAGGTCTGATATTTTTATATACGGGATATGGTGCAAAAAGGAGATATAAAGCTCAAGTATGTGAGCACTAATGAACAAGTTGCAAATGTGTTGACCAGGGGAATTTTTAGGGGCGAAATTTCGCCAATTTGCTATTTTTGGGGCATTTTTTCAAAAAATAAATTCGCTATTTGGTCATTTTTAGTCTCTAATATCGCCTATATTTTCATAAAATATGTTTTCTTATCATAATATGTGCCAAAATTTACAAGTTTCAGTAGTAAATTGTATGTTTCATATTCAATATTTGCCTACCAATCTATATTTATGTTTTTTTCAATCCAAAATAATCGCCTATAATACTATACATAAGTATACTTTTATAATCCTTAAAAAATACCCTGGTGTTGACCAAACCTCTGTCTCGAGTAAAGTTTGAGTATTTCCGAGACAAGCTTGGTGTACTTCAGAAGGACCCTCCTCGAAAGGGGAAGTGATATGGTCGATGCTGAGGATACTTGTATTGATGATGAGGATACTTGTATCGATGATGAGGATACATGTTCTGACTATGAGGTCGATGATAAGGATACTTGATACCGACGATGAGGTCGATGATACCAACGATGAGGTCGATGAGTGGTCCTTAGACTTGGTCTAAGTGGACGAGTGGATTGTATCATCCCTAGACTTTAGTCCTAAATGGATCCAGACACTTGTGTCTTTGAGAAGTGGTCCTTAGAATTTTTCTAAGTAGACAAGTGGATTGCATAATCCCTGGACTTTTGTCCTCAATGGATCCGGAGACCTATGTCTTCGAGAAGTGGTCCTTAGACTTTGTCTAAGTAGACGAGTGGATTGCATCATCCCTGGAATTTTGTCCTAAATGGATCTAGAGACCTGTGTCTTCGAGAAGTGGTCCTTTAATGTTTTCTAAGTAGATGAGTGGATTGTATCATCCCTGGACTTTTGTCCTAAACAGATCCTGAGACCTATTTCTTTGAGAAGTGGTCCTTAGACTTTGTCTAAGTATACGAGTGGATTGCATCATCCCTGGACTTTTGTCCTAAATGGATCCGGAGACCTATTTCTTCGAGAAGTGGTCCTTAGACTTTGTCTAAGTGGACGAGTGGATTGCATCGTCCCTAGAAATGATATGGTGTCTTAAATTGATAGGGATTGATCATCCGATAAGTGGATCAGGATTGTATCATCCTTGGAATTATGTCCTAAAGTGAGAGGGATTGATCATCCCATAATTGGATCATGTATGTTACAGATTATGATGTTGTTGATCAGAAGATCCAGATGATGATGCTTTTTATCGAGAGATCTAGATGATGTTGTTGATCAAGAGATCAGATGACAATATTGTTGATCAAGAAATCCAGATGATGCTGTTGATCGGAAGATCCAGCTGATGATACTGTTGATCAAGAGATCCAGATGATGTTGTTGATCGAAATATCCAGATGATGATTTTGTTGTTCGGGAGATCCAGATGTTGTTGTTGTAGCTGATCGAGTGATCGAGTGCTGCAGAAGACTCAATACTGAAGATGTTCCAATATTGAAGCTATTGAAGATGTTCCAGTAGCTGTTTGAGTTACTGATGATGATTGAAGAAAGCTTCCAATGATTTATAGATGTATCATGTATGATGTTGTTGATGACTCCTTGCTCCTACAGATTTTGTTAGAATATCCTTCTCGTTAAGGGGGAGTGTTGAAATATTCTAACTTCTAAGAATATTCTATTTGTACTTTATTATCCGGAGATGTTTATTCCTCCATCGAGACATTATTGTATATCTGGAGATGTTTATTCCTCCATAGGGATGTTGTAACTAGGGTTATTAGACTCTCCTAGTGGGTTTGGCCCTGAGTTAAGTTATTAGGGGTTATTAGACTCTCCTAGGAGAAGTTAGCCTAGTTAGGGTTAAAGGTCAAGTGAATTAAAGTATAAATAGAGAAGGCGTGTTCCTCATTTAACACACACTCACTCACTTGTGAAACTCGCATAGAGGAGAGAGAGATCTGCAAAGAAGGAGAAGGAGCTCTTGTTTGGGGATTACATCTTTGTATTTGTTGGTCATCTATATTGAGGAAGCTTTGTTGGGTTCTCTACCCCATTATGGTTTCCCAGGATAAATTTGTGTCTATCTTGTGATTTTGTTTCTTTCAGCGATCCTTATTATGCTCGTTCTGTGATTTTTGTGCTAAACTTAACATTAGTCAGCCCTGTTTTGGGCATGTGAAGATCGCTCAAGCAGTGAGCAATGCAAATTGGTATCTGCAAGTGTTGTTGTAAGTGACCTTAAAGAGGTTATGAAGATAACTATTAGTTTATTTTTTGAGTGAAAATTTCTTTTCATTTGAAGCTTGTTTGTGGGAAGAATGTTACTGGTGTAGCAGAAGATGTGAGTCATGTTAGTGTTTTGGGTGAGTAGCTTTTGTTAGGTATATGTTATATTTTTGCGCATGTGTGGGGTGGTGTCTTTGACCACACCCCTAGCCATTGGGGTCTATTTCTAATCCGGGTTAACAGATTAGGATTTTGGATGCTACATAATACCTACATTTGTATTATGAGTGGTTAATAATCATAATGCGAAAATAAAACGTGCAACTCTAAGTTTTGTTGGTATTCCTAGTTAAAGCTTTCCATGGTTAATCTCTATGTATTATGTGTGAATGATGTTGTGTAATCTCTATTTTGCTTAAAAGAATCTATATGTTTTGCTTCTTTGCATAAGTTTAAAACTTATGGATTTAGGTTTTGCTTGTGTCTACCTCTAGTGTGAGTGAGACTGTTTGTGAGCCCATTAGATGTTTGAAGAGTAAGTATGGTCATATGGAGGATTATCCCTCTTGCTGTTGCTAAAAATCCTCATAGGAGAGTTGAGTCACACAATTAAGTGTATGTCTAAAAGCCATTGATGAAGTCTATGTAGGTTGTAGCCTATTTCAACTTTACTAGGTTGTACTGTTCTGAGAAGTCGAGTAGAAGCTTAGGGTTATTTGACAATTGTGATTGTGTGGTAGAGGACATAGGTGTATTGGTTGTGTGATTCAGTCCTAAAGAGGCTAAAGTGTCGAGTTTCTAGCCACCTGGTTAAGGTGTGAACTGTTGTGCATTAGTGTGGTATGAGGAGAGATGGGCCAGTAGAGATTATTTTGTAGAGGTATATGGAGAGGTTCTAGCTATAACAAAAGAGCATAAAATCATGAAGATAATAGAAAATAGTTCAAATATGATGGTGCAAAATAGATCTTTGATCACCCTAACATTTCACTCATAAGAATTTTAAAGTTTCATTTGTTATGATGGAGGTGTTCCTTCATTATGAAGGTTTATAGAGTTTTGTAGTGAATGGATTTGAATACCCCCGTGATGAGGCTAGGGATGAATCACCTTTATTTTTCATCTTTGGATGACAATATGATTCATGCATTTATTGAATCCACCACCTCTAGAGAAGCATGGGAACATCTAAAGATGGAGTTTAGTGTAAGGGGGAGTGAGAAGCTAGTTGTGTAGTTTGTAGAGAATCCTACATTAGAAATAGAAGACAATCATGTTTTTTTTGAATCCCACTATATATTTAGATCAGTGGATCTTGATGATAAAGTAGATGAAGACCCTGTAACAATTGTGTTGGCAAAGGAGAAGTATTTCAGAACCTATTTTGTGTGAGGGAGAGCATGCAAATGAGGAAGGTGAATCCCACTATTCACACATACAAGTGGATGATCTTGAGTTGAAAAAGGAAGAAGAGGTTATTGTATTGTTTGTGGTAGTAGAAGAACTTGAAGCAATTGATGGAGATGATGTCTCTATCAGCAAAACAAAGCATGTGCATGATGTCAAAGGAGAATGAGATTGTGGTCAGTTACCTCTAGAAGATGATTCCAAAACTATTGTTGTAGCAATTTGTACCTTGGAGATGTCAACAAGGTATATTGCCGATGATAATCATGATGTTGTTTCCATCGAAGAAAATAGTGTATCCCATTGTGCAAGTGCGCATGTGGATGGTGATGATGAATACGAACATGTAGACGAAGTTGGAAATGTTGCAGCCACTATTCCTATGAACCCAACAACATTGATTGCAGATGATGAAGAAAATGAATAAACTGGTCATGAAGCGGTGAGTATTATTGAAAATTTTCTTGTTGAGGCACAGTTGAGGATAGAGTAAAGTCTATTGTGCTGGTGAATGAAGATGAAATGGTCATGGAAGATGTGTATATGGACATAATTGATTTTATAATTTATTTGATTAACCTTGAAGCTATTAACATTGAATATTTTATGTGAAGATGATGATGTTGCAAGGAGTGATGTTAATGCTAAGTGTAGCACTGAAGTGGCTGCCAAAATGTTGATTGAAACTATTGATGAACCTCTATAATGACTTCAAAATTTCATATGTGAATTTTTTTTTTTTAATTGTCTCAATCGTTTATTATGCTATCATGCATGCACATCAAATTTTATTCTAGTGAGTTAACTTATTTTATAAATTACTAGCATAGTCTAGTAATTATATTTGCAGTGACATTGTCCCAATCTTGGATAAACTCTTAAGATGCATTATTAGTCCCTTCCCATAGGCAGCAGGTACTATAGAAACCGCTCAGCTGAATTAGTATTAGTCTTTCACTATTTTCTATGCAAATTATGCTAAGTTTTTTGCTGAATTAGTATTAGTCTTTCACTATTTTCTATACAAATTATGCTAAGTTTTTTGCATCAAAATTCGTTTGTACCAATCAACTAAGGCCTTATTTTACCTCATATAGAGACAAGGCACTCTATAGTTTCAATCCATGTTTTGAGTAGCATACCATACTTTGTTGCATGCCTCTAAGACTGCATGCTTGCATCTTGTACACATGTCAGGGCCTGCCTCCCATCTGGTGCATTCCGACACATACAACATTTCACCTACATTCTCAGCGATATAGTATTTCACCTGCTGAACATTTAATAAATATAAACATTTACCTTCCTATTCATTAGCACCGATTATCAAAGTTCACCTGTTCGAGCTTCTTTCCATACGAAGTCTCTGTCCGCTTATTTTCACATATCTATCCTAGTACGCATACTTCTTCATCATATGCCGTAATTGTCTTATAATTCTTCCCATGGATCTGCCTGGTTCTTACTCATTTGGATTTCATTTCCTGCAACCACAAGTTTCCGAGAGAATGGAAAATTAATAAAAGGCTAAATAACGGTCATTTTTGGTAATGTAAATGAGATTGAGATAGATCTTACCATCTTTGGAGCGCCGGCCATGGCAGCCAATGCTTACAGAAAGCAGCAGAAAGAGCAAAGCGTATACCAAGTGAGCCTCACAGTTCTCTTGTAACATGCTGCTATTCTAGTCTTTATATATTTATTATTGAATGAAGATGCCGCCTTAGACGCGGTTAGAACAAGATGCAGCTTTAGTCCATGGCAATTGTGCGTAGGTTTGGAATTTGAAAATTAATTTTAGTTAGTTGCAAACGCCAAAATATGGTAGCAGTGTTGGCATTTGGAAATACATTTCTCAGTTCAAAAATTCTGGCCGGAAGCGGGGTTGGAATTTGAAAATAAATTACCGTATGGACAGTGTTTTTTATTAATAATTTTTAATAAATAATAGTTTTTAGTACAAATTTCCGCAACTGCAACATTGTTTTCTCATGCTGTTAAATTTCCCAAGGCACAGGAATCGAAGACTTGGTAGGGTCGAGGTGGGATTTGAAAACCTTTTGCAGTATCTATTCTTTTATCCAACTGAATTCATATTTTTTTGGGTCTCTGTAGGATTGGATTTATACCATTTATAGCAATGGAGGGATAATACTTCCATGCACATGAGCCATGAGGATGAAGGCAACGAATTTTCCAAGAAACACGATGATACGAAGAAAATGGTTGATACATACCATGGCTTGGCTAATGCCCGTCATGAGTTTGGCGAGCACGGAGGTGTCAACATGTTCATAGAAGCCTTAGCCACCTTTACAGTCATGGAGCTTGAGACCATGGGAAGGATGTTCAGTGGAGAGCTTGGCCCATAATGTGATTTCTTCATATACATTAGGCATTTCAATCCAACAGCTCTAAATCTGAGGAGGTAGATGGCTGCTTTGGAGGGGACTGAAGATGCTTATTATTGCACTTCAAGTGGTATGTCTGCAATATGCTTTCTCTCTCATTTTATTACTCCATTACTAACTGCTACTTTTCTTGCCAGCAGGTCACGGGAGTTCCTCAAGAGTTAAAAACATGTCTTTGTTGCAAGAAGAAATAGTGCCAAGAGTGAAACCCTTGTCGACCCTTTCAAGTCTCAACAATGGCAATAATTGCGATAGGATAGCTCCACAATGAAGCGAAAGTCTCTCTCTTATCTCAAAAATAATTTTAAATGGCCTCTGTTCCAAGCAAAAAAAATACCAAGCCTCGGATGCATCGAACAATGTGCAAATTAATTCCTTGGGTTCTAGTTTCTAACGCACTGGTATCGGTACCAGCTTCCGATGGCTTCAACCTCTGGTTAACTAAAATATCGAACCGCCAAGCACCATATTAGCGCGTCGATCCTGATGTCAATGCAAAAATTGACTGTAAAATAATGAACACATTGTTGCCCAATTAGTACACACTCACCCTTCACAGTGAGTTTCAACTATAGAATGGTTGTACTTTGCTGTGCTTGACCCGTTCGTTCTCTGCCATTCTCGATTTTGTGGTCGACTTGGTCATGCTAGACAAACGTTTATTACCTCCCGCCACCCGTGATTACTCTATGCTTAAGTGATGGCACTTGCATGCAGTAGTAGCCTATCAAAGACGCGTGTACTAGCATGTTTCAAGACGCCAGCAATAACTTTGTGATGCAATTTATTTTAGGACATTGACCTTTGTGTCGGCGGACCCTATATGTTGTTCATCTCTAAGTTTTAAAAAATAATGACATGCATTTATTTCCTTCACTACCACAGTTGGGTCTGAACAATTTCTCTTGTACTATACACACAATTGTCAGTTTGTTGATAGTTTGTTTGCTATGGCTTTTTGGAAGGATTAGTTATTTATCTTTGGATATTGCTTAGAAGGTATGTACTCTGTGCACAGACGAATCTGAACACTCGGCCATAGAATTTCTTATCTACGAGGGCTTATCAATCATACCAACTGCATGATAACCCATGATAACCACCTAAATCAATTTCAGTGTAAATGCATTTAGGCCTGCCATGCCACTTCACAAAGAATCTCGAGGCATATCAAATTTTAAATGAATTGTAATCAAATTAGTAGCTCTTAGAAAAACCCTTACTGCTACCAACCAACATATTTATTCCAACTACTTTAATTTTTCAAAAAGTGTTGAATGATGCAAAGTAATAACTAAGAAGCATAAAACAATACAATGATAAATGCCTATATAAGATTACAATCATATTTATGTTTTTAAACATGTCATGGATTCATTTACTTAATTAAATCAGATGTATTGCAACTCCCTAATCCATCTCTCATGGATGCCTTCGGCATCCTTGGGGCGATCTCGTAGTTCCTACGGGGTGGAGAAGATGAGGTCGGTCCATGACATGGCTTTTCCTTTTACCACATTTTGCTCGAAGGGTTGAAGGGAGATAGTACATCAAGTTGTTCACATGACATGGCTTTTCCTTTTACCACATTTTGCTCAAAGAGTTGAAGGGAGATAGTACATCAAGTTGTTCGCAAGGGCAAACTTGATCCTCTTCCCCGGGGATCTCAGATGAAATGCCAATATATAATATTACAATCTTTTTTATGTTTTTAAACATGTCATAGATTCACTTACATAATTAAATCAGATGTATTATTTATCAGATATCACTTTTATCACTTGCATTTCTCGAATATAACTTAGCAAGGACTTGAAGCTCTACTTCTATCTATCTTTATCTATCTTGTTAAATTTATTTGTACTATAAATTCACCGATAACAATAGTTATTCAATGTTAAAGTAAACATTTTCCTTAACATAGAGTTATCATAGTCTATTAGCTTGACGTCATATAGCTACCTTCATATATATATATATATATATATTATTACCAATGCGTTTATTAATTACATTAACAACATGGATATCAATTATATTCAATCTATAATATATGGGCATGTTTATACTAAACATATTATAAACATAAGAATAATGTATGTATGCACACACGCACAAAGATATGTGTGTGTGCATGTTAACCTTAGGATCTAAGTACCCAACCTCGTTGTGACTAGACCATAGCAATGATGTACATAAGATAATGTTAAACCTTTAGTTTTGGGAAATATTATCTTAGTTAGGTTGTCACGGCTTACTTAGCTCTCATGCTAATTGGACATTTGATTGTAGGCACAAACGCTATATACATATGTAGAGGAGGGTAAGGGAGGATTGAGGATCATTCCTAGTGATCATATCCCTTCCTCGCCTTGGTAAACACTTATGTTGGATAGATAAAATATAGAGTAGTGGGTTTACCTTACTCCACCCTTCTACCAACTCCATGCGTTAACTATGACAAAAATCGAGTGCTTCCTAATAGTCTCCAAGGTGGGGGCTTGCATGGCCGCTAGCCTCCACCTGTCCTGCGTACCCATTTGCATTAAAGACTGAAGTAAGACGTATTGGTCTCCAAGGTTTGAGGTAGGATTCAAGATCATTCCAGTTCATTTTGTGTTTAGCAGTTTGATGGAGAGGCTATGCCTCCCACGATGAGCCATGGAGCTCAGTTCTTCACTAGTCGTCTAACAACTATGCTCAGACTATACCAATTAGCTTATGGTGCTTTGCATGGCATAGCCATGTTACTTCAATTTTCAATGTATCTACTCTGCTTGCATGCTTGTGAGGATTTGAGCAAGGAAATTCAACCTTTCCTTCGACACAGTTTTCTTAGCTCATTACCTGGGTACTTATTCTATTATAGTTGTTGTATTTATATACTTTCATGTGTTCTCATTACGATTGCGTAATATTGACCCTATCTTCGTTGTATTCACAGATAATAACATAAATTATGCAAGGGAACAAGCACCTACAGTGTCCGGAATCGAGATACAATAAAAATATTGGGCTCCAGGTAAGCCACAACCTTTGAGGTGTTAACCTTGACAAGATTCGAAGGGTGAAACCCTTGTTAGAGTATCAGGGGGAGCCAGAATCGTTTCAGAGGAAGCTGAGGACAGAGCTCTACCGCTCAGCAATCTATATATTAAAAAGAGAAAATATATTACATATACGCTAGTATACAACTTCTGGATGATTCCAAAGAGAGGGCGGGAAGCCTCTTCTAGAAACTAATCTAACTTCAACTACCCTATTTAATTCGCTACCTTCTTCATTGACAAGTCACGTGGGCTCACCTTGAAGGTCGGAATTGTTCATTCCAACACTCCCCCGCAATTCTGACCGTAAACATCTACATACAAAATGCTAAGCATATAATCAATGACTATGTGGGCTTACAACAGTTCAAATTTATGCCTGCTGGTCTAAGTCTCAGCCAGGCTTACATACAGTCACAAAACAAGTCAAAATTTGTTTTACCTTCACCAGCCTTTTTCTTCCGTTTGCTCCAGACCTTGTACTCCACGATCCTTCTCGTTTTCTTCTTCTTTCTCACCTTCTTCTTCCGTATTTCTTCAAGCTCTTTTGGTCTCATTGTTCCATGTATGTCATCGAACTTGCCAATGGCATTCTGCCATCTCTCCTCACCTTCAATGAAATTCAGAGTTGCTTTCATCATATGATGTTCCCACATGCTATCTTCAGGTTTCATATTTTCAGCAACCTGTGAATCTGTGGCTTGCTGCCACATAAGCTCATAATAGTACCTTATCTCTTCAGGACTCCATTTCTCAAAGATCTCTTTAACTGGCTTTTCATCTTCACATCCTTCATCCTGTTGATCCATCTCCTCATTTTCAGCTGGCTCAACTGCTGTAGCAAAACTGTCACCCTTTTCTTCATCTTTTGCAGCTACATGGCTTCCTTCTTCACTCATCTTTGTAGCTTTCATGCTGCTGTCCTCTTCATCCTTGTTTGTAGCGATACTGTTGTCTTTTTCAATTTTATTTTCAACATACACATTGTTGTTTTCAGCTGAAATATCTTTCTCAGCTGTTTTTCCATTCAATAATTCATCAATCAAGCTGATTTCATCCTTCAAAATTAGCAATTCTTCCTCTGAGAGAATCTCCTCATCATATTTTTCTTGAGCTTTCCTCTTTTCATGGCTGTCAATTGCACGCTGATTGCTGTTTATACTTGCAAACTCACAAACTTCCACCCTCTTGGGCTTGCTCTTCATGAGCTTCTCTTCATCACATTCAACCTCACTTGGCTGGCCTGTACCTTCTTGGGTTGCTTCCACACTCTCTGCTGCTACTATGGCAGCTTCCTCTTCAACCTCAACAACATCCACATGCTTGACTGCAATGTGGGATTCACTCATTTCAAACTTCTTGTGCTCTGTTTGACTGACAGAGGCTTCAAGCTTCTTCTCAGCTTCAACTTGAACCACAACTACAGCTGTTTCTTTATGGCTGCTCCCCCTTTCGCTGCATTCTTCCTCTAGAATGCACCATGCTTCCTTAGAAGTCTTTGCTGCTGCAATCTTGTGGAAAATACTTTCATCCACAGCTCGTTGGATGAGATGCAATGCCAAAGCATCTTTGGCTTCATCATTTAATTCAACATGTGTATCTACATACCGTAGATATACCCTAATTCTACTTGTCCACATGGAAAAATTCATGCCATTAAACTGTGGAGGTGATGGCACATCCACTCTGCTCCACTGATTTTCTTTCTTCTTGGCTTGTCTAGGCCTGGACTTTCTGCCCATTTTTTCTCTTCTGTGTTGCAGGTGTTCTGTGCTGGCACTTGTCTTATCTTGCAAGTCTCCTACTTGCTTCTCCTTCCCTATCGCCCCCTAAAAAAAATATACATTTGCTTGCTGGTTGCAAGACCTGTCAAAAACGCCCCCTTAATGCAAAAACACTCTGTTTTTTTTTAATTTTCTTGGCTTTTCTATGCCCGGGGCATTTTCATTACAATTTAAGGTTCTATGGCAGGAGGAGACAGAGCAAAACAGAGTAATCTATTAGAAATTTTCTGCGCCAATTCAGCATGGTTGTCATCAAACGCAAAACCCAAGTTTTGATTGGTGAACGGTCTGCCAGCAAAGGTGAATTTACTGCGATTGAGCGTTTTTCCTGCGTCGACCCTTATTCTTATTTTGATAATTGGCATGCATACGTTTCATCAGAATATTCATGCACAGAGCACACTAACACCTTCTATGGCTTCTGCAGGCACAAGAACTTTGACAGTAGGCATATTTTGATAGAAAAAGGAACGAATTACATCAGTTTTGGGGGATTCTGCGTGGAGGTGTTTAAAGCGGCCATTGACACACTCAATTATTCCATCAACTACAAGACATACGGGAATGGAATACTATGACCAACTACAATGATACCATGTTCAAATGCAGATTTGACCTGGGCGTTTAAAGAAAACTTACATAGGCGCCTTTTCCTCTAGCAGTCAAGAGGTAGGCTCTTTTTTTTGGCAGGAATGGCCTTCTTAGCTGGTGACGCCTTCTTAGCAGGCTCTTTCTTGGATCCTCCCTTACGGCCTCCTCTAGGAGACCATATTCTCCGCAGAACCGAACTTCAAATGGGCGTGAAGGATGAGAGGGGGCTCTTGATAGTCCAAGTGTCAGATAGCTTCAACATTGCAGATAGCACCATCCTTTAAAAGGTAGCTGGACTTCAGCGATTTCGTAAAAATGCTTGCTGGAGAAGCGGAGATCCAAAGTTTCCCATAGGAATATATCCTCCCAAAGGCGAACCATAAGGCCACATATTTACTTGGCACGATTTAGACGGAATTACATTTTTGTTATTGTCTGGTGTCTTACAGGCAAGCGTAACCCCGTCAAATTTCTTCGTCGGCTCCTCAAGTACGCTCTGCGGCTCTGCCACGGGCTCCCTCACAGGCCTCTGCGGCTTTCTCTTGGGCTCTTCGGCTGCCAACGGACCGGATCGGCTCTGCTACTAATGCACCAGCGACGGGACTCCTCCACAAGCTTAAACGGGACTCCTCTATTTGACCCTCTCAAACCCTTAGCTCGACAATCTTCTGCTGCATGGGCGCCTCCACAGGTCGTGGCCCTTCCTCAAGGATTCGGCCTCCACAACAGGGATGAAATCCCTCTCTAAATCTGCCGGCCACCAAGGAATGGCGTCGGCTCTTCCTTCTTCACTGCTTTTCAACCTTGGCGGTCACCTATTCTGAGTCGCAGTTCACAGTCTCAAACCGACGATTGTATCCTTCAAATCCCCGACGGCTCCCTTCTTCAACTCTGCTACTCTTCACACAGACTTGGCGTTTCTTTTAATTTGGGACTACCTCAATAAATACGCAGCGTGAGGGTTTTGGCATCATGCATATTCCCATCAACAAGATCTCAAAAACCATCGATGCCAGCAACAAGGGCTTCTGCTCTGGTCTTCAGCAAACTCAGAGCTGCTAATAAGTAGTGCCTTCTTGACTTCAAAACGCAGTTGACTAATGGCGGCTACTTCACACTCGCAGTGTTGTCTAGATCACTGTGTGCTCTAGTATTCTTCCAGCTACTATGGCTGGGATTCACTTCAATGGAGACAGTTTCTCCTATGTACCAGTGAACTTGGCTGGTTCAAGGTAACTTCAAATGGATCGAGCAGCGGCAGGATCTCTACGCTCTGATACCATGTTAGAGTATCAGGGGGAGCCATAATCGTTTCAGAGGAAGCTGAGAACAGAGCTCTACCGCTTAGCAATCTATATATTAAAAAGAGAAAATATATTACATATACGCTAGTATACAGCTTCTGGATGATTCCAAAGAGAGGGCGGGAAGCCTCTTCTAGAAACTAATCTAACTTCAACTACCCTATTTAATTCACTACCTACTTCATTGACAAGTCACGTGTGCTCACCTTGAAGGTCGGAATTGTTCATTCCAACAACCCTTGCACTATTGGGGCTTGTACTTGTTTACGATTTGGGTAATTTACTTCGGTTCTTCTGAGTAAGCTTGGGATTGTCCCAATGCTGGTTTACTGTAGCTTTGATATATAGTTATAAATAAAATATGTTATGGGTGTCTTGTCTCACCTGGTAAATACAATTGTTTAGTTTGTTATTCTAGAAATGTGTTGATACTATGTGGTGTATTTAATTTAGTGTGTTGCCACGTGTTTTAACCATGATATCCTCTTTATTATTAACATATATTCTATTAGTGGAATGATATAGGATTTGCACCTTTGTTATTTCAATTTTTCCTTAAATTTTGACTGTAGATATGATATGTGTTTATCTGTTAAGAGATATCTCTTAGCTAATTGTGACAATGGGCCAGCCTTATGCCATCCCTATGTCTTCAAATTTAAGGATACAGTCCACATGTGAATTAGATGTTTTATGAGGAATCTCCAGTGGCTCAACTTATCATTCGATGCAAAGTTAATTTGTTTATATATTTATATGACTGTTAGAAGACTGAACCATAATGCTTGCCTAGGCATGGTATTGGTCATGTTTGATTTGTTATTTCAATTCTTACATTATTGTTGATAGCATTTAGTAAACAAGTTAATACATATGGCGTAAACCTAAGGGTTCGGCCCATCACAGTTTAAGTTTATGAATGTACTGATGTGATGGGGGAAACTACATGTGGTTTCGATCCATGGTTTAAACTTCATCTACATGCTTTACATGTTTAGTATATTGTATTGCAAAAAGCTTGCTTATGCACAACCCGTAGGGAACAATTTATATGTAAAGATTTGAGTTAATGTTTATAAGTACAAGATTTTACAATGGTTCATATATTCCATAATGTTTGGGCTCAACCATGAGCTAGCTCGAACCTTGTCATAGTTGATAATACACTTCTATGTATTTTGTTTAGATACAATTATTATGGATTGTATGTCCTTGTAATAGTTAGCTGAATATTATTGTGACATGGCCGTGAGATTCGACCATGAATATAGTTTTAATATGGGGTGTTTAAATCAAACGTTATTTGTTTGGAATTTTGTTTAACGCAATAGATTTATACTATTATATATTTGAAATATGATATGCATACAAGTTAAAGGTTCATTCTCTTGATTCGAACTCGAATCCTCTATTGATTGCATAGTTGGATATGTGAGATTTCTCATTAGATTTATCATATATATGATTGTTTATTTTATATATATATATGATTGTTTATTATATCTAAATATGTAGTTTACGATTTCAATGTGTAGATATTTTTCGGTCGTTGGGTTTATGCTCTTATTTGGAAATTAAACAAACATATTGAGTAATAGTAGGTCTATAACAGTAAAAATGGCTTAATAATAGAAACAAATTTATAGTAATTAAATATCAAATGGTAATATAAATCTTTAGCTTGAGAAGAAACCCTATCCTTTTCCAATAAATAATACCAAATCTTCTTCGAAAATGATAAGTTTTAATAAGCTTGTAGCATATTCATAATCTTTTTAAACAAACATATTGAGTAATAGTAGGTCTATAATAGTAAAAATGGCTTAATAATAGAAACAAATTTATAGTAATTAAATAATAAATGGTAATATAAATCTTCAATAACAATTTGTTTAGCTTGAGAAGAAACCCTATCCTTTTCCAATAAATAATACCAAATCTTCTTCGAAAATGATAAGTTTTAATAAGCTTGTAGCATATTCATGAACATATTAGAAATAATAAGAACACTATCATTAAACCTGAACTACGTTAATAGGTTTGAATGTTGTTTAATACAATACTAGGTTTGAATGTTGTTTAATACAATACTGAACGAATAAGCATAAATTCTTATTTATACACATAATTATAAAGAACATATTTAGCTTCTTTCTTTGAGAAAATAGAAATAAGGATAGGAAAACTTATCAATTTTAATGCATCCAACTAGATAGGAAACTTCCATGTTCCTCCCATCCATAGACCTATGAATTGTTTAGCTTTTCATTCAACAAGTCATCCCCAAGCCAAACAAAGCACACTAGAAGGATAATAAATTAGAGATTTATTCTCTATCTTTCTTACTGCTCCAAAGTAGTCATAATGTAATTTTACTAGCTCTACGTAAATCATGTATTATAATCTCCTTAACATTGTCCCTCTTGGACAAACCATATACTATTCATGGTTACTGAGCACTCAAGGAAATACAACTGAACCTTCCAGTGAACTAGGAACCATTACCCCCTGTAATGTTCTCTCTCTACAACTGTTATTTAAGAAGATGGATCTTGTTAATATTTACCCTGCTTTCTCTTAGATAGGAAAAAGTGTATGTTTTTAATCTCTTTGTTTTCTTTTATTCTCTTTTCTTTTCAAGAATTAGCTAGGTTTTAGTTCACTGATTTTTTATTTCTTTTTATTAATATCTATTTGTCCTCGCATTCTTCTAATTCTTCACTAACTCTTTTTATGTATTAATAAAGAATTCATTCCCCCTTCTAGTATGCTTGGTCCCTCTTTTAACTCGATGTTCCCCAACCAATTAGAAGCATTAAGTAGATAAAGTAATATAAATGATCACATCATTTATTATCTTTGATGCTCCAGATTTTCCTAGACTCAACATCAAATCAAAAGTATTTAAGTCCAAATATTCTTGATGCTCCATATTTTCCCAACTAAACACCAAATAAAAAGTATTTAAATCTAATTATATTTGATGCTGCAGAGTCTACCAACTCAACATCAAATAAAAAATATTTAAGTCTAAGGATATTTGATGCTACAGAGTCTCCCAACTCAACATCAAATCAAAATGATTTAAATCTAAGTATCTTTGATGCTCGAGAGTCTCCCAACTCAACATTAAATAAAAGGTTTTTAAGAGTAGGTATCTTTGATGCTCTAGATTCTCCCAACTGAACATCAAATCAAAACTATTTAAATCTTTAAGACCTTATCAACAAGGGTGAAAACTTTGGATATTACATCCCACCCCTATTAAAAAGAACACCATCATGGTGTTAATACCTTATAACACAAAATTTGAAATAGAAATGGGTAGGCCTCTCCAATGGCATCTTCTCTTTCAAATGTGGCCTCTTCATGATTGAAGTGCTTCCGTTGCACTTTCAACTAGATAATATACTTCTTCTAGAGTTGCATTTCTCTCTTGTCCAAAATACAAAGGGGTTCTAGCATGAACTCCCCTTTTGGTTCTAGTTGCGATAAATCCCAATCGATTACGTGCTTAGGATCATAAACATGATTCCTAAGTAATGATACATGAAAAACATTGTGAAATTTAACATGAGAAGGAAAAGCAAGTTCATAGGCCATTGGGCCTATCTTAGCCATTATTTCAAATGGTTCGTAATATCTAGGAGCCAATTTTCTACACTTCCCCACATTTATAGAGCTTCTTTTTTCTTTAACTTTAAGATACACATGCTCCCCAATCTAATACTATTTATCTCATCTGCTTTTGTCGCCATAATGTTTTTGTTGATCTTGTGCCTCTTTTAAGTGTTGTTGTACTTTGTTTACCAATTGTTCTAAATATTTTAATAGATCTTCTCCCAGCATCAATCTATCCACTAGACTATCCCAAGTCACTGGAGTTCTACATTTATTTCCATACAACACTTCAAACAAAGTCATTTTGGTAGATGTCTGATAACCATTGTTATATGCGAATTCCAGTAAGTGTATGTAGTCTTCCTAGTGGGATGGATTATGTTCAGCCTAGCCCAAGTAAGGCATTTTTGTGCAAGACAGTTTTGAAGCTGCGAAGTTTAGTGCAGCTCAGATGAAGGTAGTTTTAGCAAGACAGTTTTAGGGAGCTACAAAGTTGAGCACAACACAGTATCAGTAGGGTAGGAACCGCATGGCTAAGTGCCAGCTCTGCGAATTCGTAGCACCATGAAGTGCCAGCAGAGCACCTATTTTGGGTAAAGAGTGTGAAGGAAGGTTGACCCGCGAAAGTGACCTATTTTGAGTAAGGAACTCCAGGATTCCTGGGAATGGGTATGAAGTAGTGTGAAGGCGGATGAAAGCGACCTGTCAAGAGAATGGTCGAAAATAGTTGGAAGCTAAGCCACGAAGCCAACAACAATAGGCAGGCCATAGGGATGGAAAGTGACATGCCACAATGCAGTATAACCATTTTGTGAAGATTGCGGATGTCAGAAGGGCATGCGAGCTGCGAGTGGTCTAGTAGAACAGCCAGAAGCCTGTGGAGTAGGTGTCGACTGCGACAGGCTGAGTTGGTGGGTAGCCACACCATTTTGTAACCTTAGGGTTTTTTCCTATGCATTGTAACATACGTGACCTACGGGAACGATCTCTATATAAAGGGAAATTTTGTAAGGGAAATGGTTAATCTCTAATCATAAATAGTTGATTATTGTTGAATCTAGATCTATGTTGAGAGACAATTGTAAAAAGGCTCTGCAAGTTGTGTGCGTAGTGACCTACTAAGAGAGAAGAGAGTCTGCAACTGAGTGCGTAGACTGGAACTATTGTACCCTTCCCATAAATAATATAACAATAGTTCCTGTGGACATAACTCCCATCCTAGGGGTGAACCATGTTAAATTTTGTGTTATGTGATTGATTATGCGTTTATATCTGTGGATTTGGTTATGTGAATGGATAAGATCTTGTTTATGAATGCATGTGTTGTTTCTTTTATATGTATTCGCTGTAAGGATATAAGAAGGGGATAATATGTTAAGTAACAACATATGTGAATGAATGTCGAATGCACCAGTATGTTACGTCAGATGAATGCATAAGGTAAACGGGCAAACACTTAGCCAACGAAGTCTGTATAGTGCAATTCCCTGAGTGCAGCATCGAAAGTGCACAGTTACAGTGTTGTTGTTATAGTGTATAAGTTAGCAAGGCTTGCAATCCATTATGTTGTTGAACGCATAACTTACACTAGGTAAAGTCCATTAAAGTGGCTAAGTACTGAAGAGGAAGCGCAGTCTTTGTGGCGTTGTCCGGTTGTCGAAGAACCATCCTGAGCTGTGCAGTGCTTTGGATGCACCATTGTATAAGCATTACCCATGAAGAAGTGAACTTCATCCAATCCCCTGTTTGCAGTGCGAGTCCTATAGTGCACTACTCACCATTCTGTTAAGCGCTCATCACCTAGTTGTGGAAACCTAATTCTGCAACCTCCCCATTAACTTTGCCTCGGGTGAGACCTTACTCTGTTCATAGGCTATTGCTGAAAGGGCCAGTGAAAATGGGTTTTGTTGGTTCCTCGAACCGTGTAGAACCTGGGTCTTTCTAGAAAACCTCAAGAACAGTATAAGCAACCAACAAATGGTTCCATTGCCATGCTTGAACTGGTGATGAGTACCGAAAAATGGCATTTAGACAAGAAAGAAATATGGAACTGGGTGGATAAGATAGAAAGAGATTTTGCAAGAAAGGAGAATAGACATCCGTGTCTCTCTAACATAGATTGGTTAAATAAATACCTGTGGAAGGATATTCATGAAATTATCTGGGCAAGTTTTGGAAATGAGTTGCATGAGTGGTTATCAAGACTCGCAGAGCAAAAGAACTGTTTCTATGAAGGAGCACCAACCGAGTGGAATCCCGATATTATTCAGAGGCTTAAAGAAGTAGATAGTCCACTCTCGTGAGTAGTCGACTTTTGGGTTGATAGTATACTAGAAGGGTTCCTTACATAATTCATTGTGGACACCCTGAAGTCCTACAGCATAGCAGAGGAAGAGTTCTTCAAAGGATTCAGAGGTAAGTATCTGAACAATCTGAGTTTATATATTAAAATGCTTTTAGCTGAGAAAGGTGTTTTAAGAATGCAGTAAAATTCTTAGAAGTTTTTGAATTTGTAATGGTAGACAACATATATAGTGACTCTAGAAAAGATACACACATTTTGAGAAGTGGAAAAAGATATAAGTATATGACTAAGAAGAACCCCAGTGAACATAGACTCCGCGTAGACATTGAGTTAGAAGTAGAGCCTGATAGCTAGACAACACCTCCATCAGCTACCTATCATCCTATCACTCTGCAGAACCCACCAGTTGAGAATACTACGCCTCCTATTTCACAGAATTCACATGTTCATAATCCTCCAGTTGTTAATATTCCTAATCCTCAGAGCATAAATACCAGTAACACCGCGGAAGTAAGCACTCAGACCATCCTAGCTCAGAATATTCTGATTCAGAACATTTCGTGCAGTACCATCCCTAACACCACTCAAACCACTGCGCAAAACACTGTACCACCAAGAAGAAGAATGACTGACGATATTAAACTGTCGATATTTAAAGGTATGGGTCTAGAAGACCTTGAGAAACACTAGTTTTTGTGTGAAGCCATGTGGAATGTCAAGCAAGTTCAGGATGATGATGTTAAGCAAGCGCAGCTCATCACTACATTCAGAGATAGAGACTTGAACTAGTTTATGAAGTATTCACAGGGACATAAAAAAACCCTAGTGGAGATTAAGGCTGCACTCTTAAGAGAGTTCAAGAAACCAAAGTAAGAATCACAATGTATAACAGAACTAAAAGAAATTAAGTAGAAAATGACTGAGTCAGTCTGGGAATTCGACCAGAAGTTTAAAACATTGTTAGACTAGGTCAGTTTTGACATCGCACCGTAACAACACCAAGAATGGTTCATAGCTACGTTGTTGCCCCATATTAGACTACCGCTGTTGCAGTAGAAGGTTGCTTCACAAGAAGAATCCCTAGAGGTCGTGATGAAATTAGAAGCTTCATCTATAGGAGAGACTAGCAAAGGAATGGTTCAGATCCAAAACCAGCTAGCTACCTTGACACTACAGTTACAGGATATTAAGAAGGGAAAAGAACAAAGAAAAGAAATATGGTGTACCATATGTAAGGGAGAAGGGCACCCGAAGGAACGTTGTCCTTTGTTTCAAGATTACCTAAACAATGGAGCACCAAATCCACTGAATCAGAACCAAGGGCCATGGTGTGAGATCTATAGAACTAGAGGACACTGGCCAGAAGATTGTTACTTAATCCAGAAGTATGTGAGAACACCTAAGAATTTATATTGCACATTCTGTCAATCCGTTGGACATGGTGATTCCAACTGTAGAGCATATGAGCTCATGATGGAAAGAAAAAAAGATTTAGAGAATATGCAGGGTGGAGTATATAGAGTTCAAGAAGAAACACCGTAAAACAAGAATAATGCGCAGTATAATCAAGGTGCATATAGAGGTCATGGAGGATTCCGCGGAAGAGGAAGAAACACTGGCCTGGGACAGGGAAGAGGAAGAGGCCAAATGATCTGTTATAACTGTGGTCAACCTGGTCACTTATCTAGAGATTGTACCAATGCTTGTACAACCTGTATTTATTGTAAATCTTTTGATAATGTCATTGAGGCATGCCCAGTGTTAGCAGCAGAAATGCAAAAAAGGAAGCAAGAGGAACCTAATCCGAATATACAGATGAACATAGTAGAGGAAAGGACTATATATCCACATATTAATGCTGTGACGCGAAGTGGCGTTTCCACAAGAAAAGACAAAGAACCAGAAACATCGACTTTTGGAGATCACCAAACTAAGCAGACCGCTGCTGAAGCGGTCTAGATCAGAAAAGCTACTGGGAAAACACCTATTTTCAATCTGGAGAGAAACAAAGAAGCTTTTGAAGAAGCACGGGACATATTCAAAGAGCCAACACCTATGTTTCCAAGAATCCCGTTGCGAAGTGAAACAATGCATATATAAGATATGCCAGTAGCGTATGATCAAACCAGTACCACAATAGAAATAGGCACTTCAGTTGCACAGTTCCTACAGAGCTGCATGAAATTATTGAAGAGCGCATATGTTGTAGTGGAATTGCAGAATTTACTAAACCAATATGAACCACACAGTAAGAAGGATACTGCCTAGAGAGTAGTTCACCATATCAAGAGCCATAAAAGAACAGGCCGAGAAATGAGGCTCTGTGCGTAGATTGGAGATTATGAGATGGATGAGATAATCCTTGACCTAGGATCAGAGGTAAATGTCTTGAGCAAGAAAACATGGAAATAGATGGGGAAACCAAGGTTATCATGGTCACCCATCTAGTTAATATTAGGAAATCAGTAGAAAGTGATTCCCTTTTGAAGACTCATGAATGTACTTGTGGACATTGATGGAGTCAGAAGTTCCATGGAATTCGAGGTTATCGAGATGACCGACGATAGTAACCCATATCCAACATTACTGGGGATAGACTGGGCGATGGATAACCTCGCGATAATAAACCTAAAAACCAAAAAGATGATCTTCGAAGGCCAGGATACTAGGGTCATCGCACCCTTGGACCCTTTGCAAGGAGAAAGATATAGTGAGCCAATTCAGGAAGAATCCAGAGCACAATATCTTGATCACATCTACAAGATGACTGTGAATCAGGATGACTACATTAATCCTACGATGGATGGAGCACTTAGTTGGCGATGTGACAATTCTTGCGTGTCAGACTCTGACGTAGGAATGGAAAATTGGCAAAGTCGAATGCATGAAGTATCTGCAAGAAGATGTGTGCAGATCACCAAATCACTGCGATAGATCGGAATAGAGGTAAGTCCAATCCCCACTTATGATGGTTCAACTAATGCCTATTCATTTATTCAAGAATATACTGTATCAGTTGCAGCTGAACATCGCATACCAGCATTAGACATAGCACTGCGTGCTACACTTGCAAGATGGTGGGCCGTGCATAAGCAGACTTTGACCACATGGGAGCAGTGCAGACATATGATGCAAATCAGATTCACAGAGAAAGTTGCACTGAAATTTGAAAAGTGTAATGGACAAATGGATCCGAGGGATCACATAGAAATTTGTTCACACTCATGGGAAAACTGATCACAGGCAGAATGGGTTCTTTTGTTTGTGCACACTTTGGAGAATATTCCAAAAGATTGGTATATGGACTCAAAGCTGTGTAGAGGGACAATAGATTGGTCTCTCTTAACTGTGAACTTTCAAAGAACTTTCAACTTTGAAGATGAATCCCCAAGTATAAACGAAGCTTTGCATATTATTAAAGAACAAATATTCAAAGGGGAATTCCCAAGTACAAACAAGGCATTAAAGAAAATCAAAGAAAAGATATTTGAAGATGTAAAGATACCTGTGAACCTACAACTATAATGGGTAAGACAGATAGAACATGCCCTTGAATGTTATAATCTCGCTGAAAATGAAGAAGAACAAGAAGAAAGCGATGAGGAGGATCTGCGCAACATCAATATACCTGAATCCGAAGGAGCGTGCGATGTAGAGGGACCTCCATTAGAAATCCCAGATATGAGAGGACCTATCAAGACAAGAAAGGTTAATATTAGCACAAGTGAAGAGCCGAAGTTTGCATCCATTGGAGACTACTAGGATGATGAGATGGTTGCGTAGATCGTAGACCTTCTACATGAGTATCAAGATTTGTTTCCAACGAAGTTCACTAAAATGAAAGGCATTTTGGGTGACTTGGGGGTTATGAAGATGCTTCTCAAGCCAGGCGCGAAGCCTGTGAAGCAAAGGTCTTATAGATTGAATCCCAGATACAAAGAAACAGTTAAGAGATTGATAAGATGCTTGATGCAGGGAACATTGAGCTAGTTGAAGAATCTAAGTGGATAAGCCTGATGGTTATCTAAGATAAAAACACCAAAGGAGAAATCAAGATCTGCATAGATATAAGGAAGCTGAATTATGCTTCACTATATGACCCATTTCCTACCCCATTTACAAATGAAGTATGAGACAATGTTGGAGGAAATGAGGCCTACTCACTCACTGATGGATTTTATGGTTACCATCAAATCAGGATTGATGAAACAGACATACATAAGACCACATTTGCTATTGAATGGGGATCATATCAGTATATAGTGATGCCATTCGGGTTGAAGGATGCACCTGGCATATTTTCAAGAGTTGTTGTGGCTGCATTCAAGGACTTTATCCATAAGTTATTAGAAGTCTATTTTGATGATTGGACTATCTTTGGTTTACTGAAGAACCACTATGAGAATCTGAGAATGATGTTACCAAAATGTAGACAACATCATATTTCTTTAAATTTAAAGAAATGTATATTTTGTGTACCCTATAGAATTCTGTTGGGACACATTGTCTGTAAATAGGGTTTGATGGTTGACCTTGCGAAGATCACAGTTATTGTGAACCTTCCAGCACCAAATTCAGTGAAACAACTTCGCACCACGTTGGGACATACAACATACTATACAAAATTTATTAAGGGTCATGTGCAGATAACCGCGCCAATGGAGAAGATGTTGAAGAAAGAAGCGTAGTTCATCTGAAATGCAAAATACAAGCAAGGCCTAGACACACTATAGGAGAAAATGGTAACTATGCCTATTCTTGTTTTTCTGGATTGGGACAAGCAATTCCATGTACACATTCATGCTTTGTCCATTGCACTTGGTGTGGTGCTAGTACAACTAGGAGAGGGAGGATTTGACCATCCCATTGCATTTTCGAGCATAAATCTCTCATCAACTGAAAAGAACTATATGAACATAGAAAGAGAAGGATTAGCTATGGTTTACGCACTCCAGAAATTCAGGCACTATTTGTTGGGTGCACACTTCTCCATGTACACTGACCATTCAACTTTGAAGTACCTGGTCCATAAGCTAGTGTTAGGTGGGAGAATCTACAGATGGTTGTTACTATTTCAAGAATATGATTTTGAGATCATTGTTAAGCTAGGAATATTAAACCTAGGACCTGACCATCTTTCAAGGATTGAGTCAGGCGAAGAACCCACCAATCTTGAAGACAATCTGCCTGACGCATAGTTATTTTCCATACAGATTGCAGATGAATATTACAAGGATATTGTAGACTTTTTGACTACAAGATTGGCACCCTTCAACTTCACTACACAGCAGAAGAAGCGATTGGTAGTCAGAGCAGGAGACTTCACTATAATTGCAGGATAGTTATATGAGTTGGGACCAGATGAAGTGCTGCGCGGATGTGTGTTCGAACATGAGAAGCCATTTATATTGGTGATGCACATTCTAGTGCATCTAGAGGTCACTACGCAAGAAGAGCTACTACGTATTGAGAGCAGGGATATGGTAGCCTACAATTCATAAAGATTCAAAGGAACATTGCTAGAGTTGCGATGTCTATCAGAGGCATTAGAGAAATTTTGAGGTAAAAAATGGGCCTCCAAACAAAGAAAATGTACTTAAAACTTCAACCAATCACATTTCAAAGGATGACATCATCCCCCTTGGTTGAGGTGGCAATGCTTGCTTATTTGTCACATTTTCAATGGTGGATGAAAACCCATGGTTAACCATGGTAGTGCTTTGAAGCCATAAAGTCAAATACTCATGATGAAGGTCCTTTCACACTTTCCATAAAATAATATTATTGTCAATTTCAAGTAAAGTACTCATAATAAAATAATATTATTGTCATTATCAAGTAAAGTACTCATAAAAATATTATTATTTCCATTTTCATATTTTTTCAAAATAATAATACAAATAAATATTATTTTTATTATATTTGTGCATTTGATGTCTTTTTTTTCAAAATGTGTATTTCATATTTTTAATTTCAAATTATATATTAATTTCATTTTAATTAATATCTCAATGTCAAATTAATTATAAATTTATATATATTATGCATTCCAATTCAAAAAGGGAAAAAAGATTGATAAACATAATTTTGTATTTATAAGATAAATTAATATAATTATTTATTATAAATATTATATTTAATATAATACTATAAAATGTCATTCAAATCTAAAAGTAATACTATAAATATAAATACTATATAATACAATTATATTTTTAATCTAAAAAAAGTAATTAGTTCAAATGTCATCCAAATTAAAGACAAATTAGGATATAAAATTAAAAATTAATCTTTTTAGTGAACGGAAAATAAAACTTAACTTATTTGATTCAAATTAACACAAATTCATTTAAATTTGAAAGGTAAATTTTAAAATTACATTTCATTTAAAAACGAGGGGAAAATTTTTAATTTAAAGATGAAGGGGGGATTTTTTTATTTTAAGTTGTTGGGGAAATTTATAAAAAAAGTACCAGTTACATTGCCGGCAATTGTCGTTCAGTAATATCCCAAAATCCAACAAAAAGAGACTCCTAAAATGCACATGACAGATTGCACTAAAATTAAAAACAATTGAATTAGTAAAATTTATTTTATAATTTTTTTTATACAAATCATAAACATCCTATTTTATGAGAATTTAACTAAATTAATTCTATTATAAAAACACATAAATTGGTTTAATAAGAAAATAAGTAATTTAAATTAAAAAATACATATATATTTATTATTTTAATTTATAATTTTGGAATAATAAGTTAATCATATCATTAACATATGTAAATTTTGTTAAGAAACTAAAAAAGATAACTTATAATAAAAAATTAAAAAGAGACATGTATCTTAAATTTTAATTTTCAAACACTAAATTAATTATACCATAAAAATACATAAATTATATTAAGAAACAAAAGAACACAAGTTATAACAAAAAATTAGTGCATGTTTCACAAGAAACAATGCCATATTTTGAAGGGTGATCTAAAGGTTACCACTACTATCCTTTATTCTCCAATATTCCTCTTTCAAGAGAACATTGACATATCATTGAAAGTGGCCTCAATCTCGATGTTGCTATGTGATTCTTATTAAAATCATTCTCAACTCTCACCCTGATCATCCCGAAACATGGGGATGAAATTGATATGATGAGTAAGATCACACTTTGAATAACTAAGAAATCACTTAATATCATTTCCCAATCCCCTCTTTCTCCTTCAAACAATAAGCACTATGCCCATCTCCTTGGATTACCCTATGAGGCACCATAAAAAATCTCCAAGATCGGGACTCATAAATATCTAATGGTTGAACTTGTTTAGGAACCTTTGGCTTTGAAATAGTATAAAATCCTCATAACAATATTATAATTTGTAGAATACTTGAAGAGGAGTGATCATGACACCTTGACAAAGCATCCCATTTCTAGTCCTCCGAATTGAGCAATTCACTACTAATGGGAATGCTCTAATTTTTTTACCAAGGGTTCTTCATAACATTCCTTAAAATATTGGGAGAGAATATCACCAACCTAATGGCCCAATCCATCCAAAAGTGTTTTTACTGTCGAACACACATCTAGAGTAAAATCACATCCACTAACAAATTATGTATGTATTCTTCATGCTCCTTGCATAAAAATCATATACCTGGTCCATGCCACACCCTTATGTGTTGTTTATCCCAGTGCATTATTTTGTTAAATAAGGCTTGCAAAAATATAAACTTGGTCTTTATTGATAACTTGAATTTCCAATGTTTAGTCCACTACAATTTTGATATTACTTGAGTAATTGCCACAAATAAAGAAGAGTAACTATTTTTTGTAATGTAAGATCTATTATTTAGATTTCTATACCAAACAAAGAGGTATGGGTCTCCCATTCATTTTCCAACCATCCTACAAGTCCCAAACCTTTTGTAGTCATCTAAGTCTCCCTCCATGAATGCCTTTGAATTGTAGAAAAGCATCACACGTGAAATTAAGGTTTTGATTATATAATGAGTACACCAAGTGCACAAATAACTTGCAGTTCGACTCCATTCGTTAGACCGTAATATTACCTTCCATCATTAATTTTCTAAGCCAACCAAGATCCCCATGTTGGAAAGGAGAAATTTAATGCTTTCCATATTATTGAAAGTTTGTAAATTTTAGGTGAAAGTTTGTAAATGGAGCCAAGGGATTTCGAAGTGGGTTTTTTTGGGGAAGTTGATTATTGGTTGGTGGGGTATGATTATAATCATCTAAGATTTGCAGGGGCGTGTTTTGGGCAGGTGAAACCAGTTTGGATGGTTCGAAGGGCATATTTCGGGTAGTCGAAACCAGTGGCAGCTGCAGCTTTCCTTCACCTATATCCTTAGGCCGCAGCAGATCTTGTCTTAGCTGCACTTCGCCGATCTTGTCTCAGCTGCACAACTCTCCAGCATCGAATTCTCTTTCTGATTGGTGAGTCCTAATACGTTTCCCAACTCTTGCTGAACAGTTAGCTTAGCGGCCATTATTTTTTTTTCAATTCATTTGCGAAAAAACTATTTCTCCTATACCTACATGCCCACTAATTAGAAGGCTTAAGTCATGGAAACACAAGCTAATTAGAAGGCTTCAGTCTACTTCAATGTAAGCATCTGTAAAGATCATTTTGAATATGCTCTCTCTCATTGGTGGCAATTAGACTGGTAGAAATAATGTTACAGATGCTCAAATGTTCTATTGATTCCAAAATGTGCCCTACATGAAGAAAAGCAAGCCTCTTTTGGAAGAATCTCTTGAAGGCTTCCATTAAGAATGCAAAGGCTATATTGCAAATCGTCCTGGAGCGTGTAATCCAAAATATAATCTAATTAGTGACTGTAGGTTGCTGCACTGCTGTAATACTAGAACCAAGTGCGAGCTTAAAAGGGTACAGATCCTTCCAATCCTAATATGCTGTGGGCCCTGAGTATTTGGCACTGGAGGACATCGAAGAAAACCAACCACTTTGTTTGTGGCTCCCTTGTCTTAAATCACTATATGAAATTGCTGCAAATATGAACTTCTGCTAGGAGGAAGAAAGGGGCTTCTTGCCCTGAGAAGCTAACAAGTTCAAAAACTCGGTCAGTTCTGAAGGGGGACAGACTGCTCCTAAAGCCATAGGAGGTTGGGGACCTTACCTGGAAGAGAGATCAACCTGGTGAGCTCCCTACAGGCCCTTGTGCATAGGAAGTGATCCTGCAACCTACGACCAGGTATTCCCCTACTCTATACACAATCCATCACGAATGGAGCTCGCCGCCACAGTTCAGACAACGCACAGCAAGGGCTCCGATCCGAAGGCTCTGGTCCAGGTCAAATACTTCCTCAAACGCATAGCGATTGTATTCTGTAAGCTTATTCATTTTATTATTATCTAATTGCATGGAATTAAATGCCATTTGAGAAATAAAATTTTAGAATCTTCCCATTGACAAGCAGTGGCGACCTTTCTCCATTCAAGTGGCTGATATAGAAAGAGTTCATTTTCGCTTTGTCTTCAATCTTGAAAGGATCGAGCCACAATGCATTGAACTTCTTGTGCTTTCCTGGTTTCACCCTCTTCTTATCCCACATAAATACCAAGTCACCCTTTCCTAGCATCCTGGACCTGGCTTGTCTATCAAATGTACCCTTAGTTTTCTCTTGATTCTTAACAATTTGATCAAAAGCACTTCTACGGGTTTCTTCCAGTTGTACTAGTTGATTTATCCTTGTTTGAAATGCATCTTGATCACTGGAGAATTGCTGCAGTAACAGAAGAATTATTAGATGAATAGGCAACTTCACTTCCACTTTGTATACCAACTTGAATTGGATTTTACTTGTAATCTGCTTAGGTTTTCTTGATTCTTAACAATTTGATCAAAAGCACTTCTATGGGTTTCTTCCAGTTGTACTAGTTGATTTATCCTTGTTTGAAATGCATCTTGATCACTGGAGAATTGTTGCAGTAACACAAGGAGTTTTAGATGAATAGGCAACTTCACTTCCACCCTGTATACCAACTTGAATTGGATTTTACTTGTAATCTGCTTAGTTTTCTCTTGATTCTTAACAATTTGATCAAAAGCACTTCTACGGGTTTCTGTTGAGGTCATTTGCTGCTATTTTCAGCCAAATTCCTTCCTAGAACCACCTCAAAACTGCCCAGAATTGTTGACTAATGTCTTCTTCATGTTTAGGTAGCCCAGAAGTGCTGGTAATTAGCTCGGATTGTTTACCTATGGCTGTCCCTTTTATTGTCAAATTACATCATAATAGTTGATATTCGAGGAAGATATATTTCACCAAACATCTTTACAAGCTATTCCAATTGCATGATAGTATACTCTTTGTACATTAAATAAAAATCTAAATGATAACTTGCGTTACTCAATATCAAGAGACCAATGCAAATATTTTACAAACAACCAATGATTATATCTTCCTTCTCTCTTAAATCATCCAAAATCTACTCAATGTGAAGAGTTAATTTTTCCTCCATCTCAGCAAAATGGGTGATCCAATTACCCACTTAAGTTTGATATCCATCTCTAACATAGAATTCATCTCAATATTTTGAGTTTTTTTATAAGGGTAAGATTTAGACTTCAAAGAGTGGAGATAATCATATATTTATCTTCCATTACATAAATTTCTACAACAATAGAAGGAGCATTGAAGTAAGACCAAGCAGCTGCTATAGGACTAATATTTGTGTAGCTCAAAAGAGGGGTGGCTTCAAAGCCATGAAGATGTTGTAGATCTGATATTTCTATAGTAGAAATTAGACAATCTTAAGGCCATGAAAAATTTGTTGCATATGTGAATGTTCATTTCTTAGAATTGAACCTGAAACTTAGGCAAAATTGGCCAGCATAGAGAGGAATTACTTTGATTCATCCACAACTTAGGCATGAAGATTTTCAGAGATCGTGATGAGATTCTCATGAGTAAATTGAACCACAAATGACTGGACATATAGGCAATTTGGACTATGAATTAGTGCTTCTCCTATAGTAATGGAAAGGGTAGCTTTAGCATTAAAAAATTGCAAAAATCACAGAATTCATGCTACTTTAAAGTTTAAACATCACAAAAAAATGTTGCTAAGTAGAGCAATCTGGAGCTAAATTGAGGGTGCTTTCAAGTTGTGAATCTATTGGTGAAATTCATGCATGCAAACTCACCATCACATTCAAGTTGTGAGACTCTTCCTTGGCTACAAATCTGTTGTAGTTGGAAATTCATTTGGGTCATGGATCTGTTGTAGCTACATGAAAATACACGACTGCCTATGTGAAAATCGCATAGATTCACCTACTCATATTTATGTAGCATGATAGTCACCACATAGAGAAACCTTTAGGTCAATCACTTAACTAGGGAGGCATTAAATTCTAGTGATATTTAGGACAAGTGTGTGGGCCAATTAAAGCAACAAATTATCCCCCCCCCACCAAATTTAATTTTTATTCTACAATGAAAACCCTCCTTAAGATTATCCTAGGCTCCAATAATCTTAAACAGTGATATGGGGGTCTTAAACAAGTTTTTGTGCCAGTAGTAAGACTTCATGCTCATGATTTTGCTACAAATTAAGGGCTGTGAGGACAGTTTATAACAACATACTAGTTGAAGGGCATCTCACCATTTTTCCCATGAGAAAATATCCTTATTTCAGTCCCAAAACAATATTAATATTAATAAACAAATACAATGCAACTAGGAGGAAGTTGAGGTGATAGTTCTAAAGTTGCGGTCTGCTAGAAGGATGACCTAAGACACTATTATATCTCCAACCCATTTTAGATATAGGCATATAATGGGATTGATCTTTGTAGAAACTTGGTAGATTGTAACAGCTTATACACCAGCATTCTTGAGGCAGTCCTATGCCAGTATCTTCCACAGTCATATTCAGCATTCCTGAGTAGCATTTCATGGAATTATCAGTAGGTTGCATGCCACTAGCAGATCTAAGATTCCCTGAGGCTTAGAGGTTCACTGGTAGCAGATTAGATCAGCATTTGAAGTTAGGCTTAGCATTTAAAGTTAGGCTCAACTCTTCTCCCAAGGGTGTTGTAACTCTAACTCTAACTCTAACTTTTCTCCCAAGGGTGCTAAGACAATGGAATTTTGTTTCTCATAATGTTAGAGGTAGGTCAAGTGTGGTTTAGTGACTTGCTAGAAGTAATCTTGAAATTTTAGTTCTCACATTTTCATGGAGTTTACCATAATTTGCTCATTATATGTAAGTAATTTGGATAAATAGATCACATTTGTTAACTTCTATGGACCCTGCCATAGTAGAAAGGAGTATTTGCTAAACAATTTGAAAGTTGTTGCCTTTACAAAATCCTTATTTTGAGGTTTTTTTAATAGAAAGAGCATACTAAACATTTTTTATTTCATTTTTATGTTGCAGAAATCAATGGCTCAACGACGTCCCAGGAGTGAGTTGAAATCAGTTGTGTTATACAACAAAATTGATGATGAAGGAAAATGGGTTTCGATGCCAATATATGTTGGGTCATGGGTAACAATGAAACCAGGAACAATTGGAAGCCATGGAATAAAAAAAAGGTGTTTGCATGACATTAATATCCATTGGAAAGGCTTGGTAAAAGGATTTAAGATGAGTAATGGAGGAAAAAAAGTGGCAGAGATTCAAGTGGCACATGTCTATGACTATAGGGAGATGTCAAAAGAGAAAGTTTTTATTCAACCAGATTTTCCCAAAATTGATTGTAACTATGAGTATGGATGACCAATTTGGATATCATAGTTTTTGATGGTCAATTTTGATTGAAAGCTTATAGGATTTCCAAATCTCCTTATTTTTCTTTTATAGCAACATGAATATATTACATTTATCTCAGATTTATGCATATCAAATTGGAAGGAATGGGAGCCAGCTGAATGCATAACGAGTGTTTTCCAAGCTGTTCATTCAAAAATTGGAGAACTACTCTATGCTAGTAAGGATCATGCATGGTTAAAGCAAGAAGGTATTTTCTTTTACAAATATGAATACATTCTTCTGAAAACAATTGGATCGTGTGGATATTTCAAAGAGATCCCTTTACCTTCACTCAGCTTATTGGAATGGCCAAGTGTAGATGATTCTTAAGTAAGTTCTTTTCGTTACAAGCTATTTTCAGAAATGCAAATTGGAATGAAAGAAAAAGGCGGCATCCACGTACGTAGTGGCATTTTCATGCCGTTCTCTATGTTTTTTCATCTGTTTCATAAGGAGGAGTCGATAAGGTAAACTGGTAAAATGTATGCTACTTCAAAACCTTCCAATGAGCTACTTACAAATTTGTTTTTCATTGGGTGGGATACAAGAGTACATGACCAAAGTGGAGAAGAAATACAGTGCAGATTGAGTCATGACACCTTGTCTTTCAAGTAAGTCATTTCAACATACATTATTTTAAATTGTATTATGCATCTTAATTTTTAGGGTTAGTCAAGGAAAAGAGGGAGTTACTTATGAATGTAACAAATGATACAACATTTTCATTTGGTTCTTTCAGGTATTGGATTTCAAGACAGATATTATATCTCTCATTTAAATTCCGTAGGTGGAGACTAGTTCGACAAATGGGGAAATGGATTTGGGTTCCAAAGGAACAGGATGACGGTGATGGAACACATTCTCCAATAGTTTCTCTTGATGTTCTAAAAAATGGTGAATTATTTAGAACATTATGAATGGAGGAGGATTGGACACTATTTGAAGTCAGAGAACACTTGGAGCTGCAAGAAGATTTTGACCATTTTGTATTTGTACAGAATGGTAAAATGGTGAGAATGTAAAGATGAATATCACGATTTTAATATGAAGATCCAAGTTTACCAAATCATTGGCATGTGAAACCTTATTTATAGAGATTAGTTATAATTTCTTTTATTGTATTTTGTAGGTGGGGAAAAGACGAGAACATACCGTGCGTTGCAAAGACTGTGTCAGACCTTCTACCATTGAAATTAGGGAATGCTAGATATTTGTGATGTGAAAATATAAAATGGATAACTAATCCACATTATAAGAGCATTCCCTGAATGTAATGGGATTTTTGATTTGCAATCTCTAGTATTTATTTTGGTGTTACTATTCAAGAAACTATAGTAGTCCATTTATGACTATATTGTACCTATACTTTCTTCCAAAAAGCTGAAGTGTTTATACACTTTTAGTATATGTTTTTTTCAATTTCCTATGTATGCGTGTGTTCTTAGTTTTCTATTCAGTTTGGTTTAATACATGATTAAAATTTAAATATTGCAATGAAATAGATGAAAATAATGTGGTTTAGTATCATTTTATTTTGACCAATATACGGACTTGTGTCCATCCATCCTTAACATTATTTGAACTTAAATAGTCTTGGTGCTTTCTGGAGGTATACAAAATTATCAGGTACCATAGATGGCTTTTGTCTCAGCTAGTGAAGGGTTTTGGGCAGTGATTTGTGTAAATTTCTGGGATTACACCAGCAATATATGACAATTTTAGGGCTGGAATGATTGTACCAAGAGGCAGCAATGGCTTCCATTCAAACGAGAGCAATGGCTTTCATTCATAAGCTGGATAACAGGCCAAAAAAGGGCTTTCATTATACCTTGTTGTTCCTTCATTATCAGTTGTAGTTTGTGTTTATATGAATGTATAAAAGTGCATTTCCATCTCTGGTTAGTTTCTGGGTTTTTCATATATATCATCAATTGGCAATTAAACATTCTAAACTGAGATCATAATAATAAAAACTAAGGGGAGCCATAAGGGAAATATCCAAGCATTCTATTTTCAGCTGTGTTTGGAGGTTCCATGCCAAGTGTCTGACACCAAGAAATTTTCAAGAAATTTTATAGAGAATTTTACATGAAGTGAAATTTTATAGAGAATTTTACATTCTCTAATATAATCTAAATGTCTTGCATTGATTTACGATTGACATGGGTGTTCGCAATTGTTTTTGTACTTTGGTGGAAACATCTACCTGAGAAGGATAGACTGGATATTATTAACGCAAATAAGCCCATAAATATTTTAATGGAAGAAGTAGCAGATGAGTTCTATGGAAATGTTCCTATAGATTATGCACATGTTTCTAATATGTATATGTCACAAAATTTGTGTAATTTTGTTCAATTAAATGCTTCAAATGTGTTGTGTGCAGTCTCCTGTATAAGAAAAATGATCTAGAAAATGTTTTCTATTTGTGGCATTACATTGTTGCAAAGCTAAGAATATTTCCTACATTGTCAAAGAAATATTTACTTAGCATAGATCCTGTTATCCTCATTTGGCATGGGTGACAAAATGCAACAGGTCAATCCTGTAACATGCATCCAGCAGTAAACAGCCTTTGATTAAGTTTTGAAAATGATTATTTAACAGCCAAGTATGATGAACCAATTCTGGGCACTTTAGGGTTGTTCTAGGCACTATAATGGAGAAGCCTTAGCATCATAAACATACTTGGGTAGACAACATCAGGTTCTGGGAATTGCTATGCCTGTCCGGGCACTTTGCAACAGTACTACAGTCACGTACAGCCACAAAGCATCCCTGGGATTGTGTTCTACATCAAACAACATTAGGTAAAAGGTCACTTACAGCTATAAAGATCAGTTATGGGCACAGTTTCTAGGTATCCTATGCATGTTAAGGTCTTCTAACAATCTAATCCTTCAATCTAGGCATAATTTGGGCATTTCTGCAGATGTTCCAGCCTCCCAACAATAATGAATCTCAGATCTGGGCAAGTCTGGGCATAGTTGCAGCAGTAAATAGCCACATTAGACCAATTCTGGGCAGTCCTGTGGGTGAGAAAGCAGCAATAAACCCACATCACTTTCACCCTGGGCATGCTAGCTCAAATCCAGGCCTGTTCCTATGCCTAACAATGGTAAAAAGCAGTCTCATCTCTAAACCTGGGCACCAAATAAAAACCAAATCTGTCCAAGGTAGTGAGAAGTTTGTAAATGTAAACTTGAAAAAGAATAAAAGAAATGATATGACATTATGACCACCATCAAAACCTCTACTTATCATCATAGCATATGTTGTTTCGGTTAAAAACAATCTATTCCACTTTTTACAAATATAATCTTCATGCTGAATGTGCCTCTCTCCTCCAAGAAAGTGATACATATTACAAATGACAAAGGCACCTCCATTCAAATAAATAGTTAAATGAACAATGCAGTGGTTCGATAAGAAACATATCCTAAATTTTCCAGTGTTTTTTAACCCACCGATCTCCCAAAAAATCAATTGTTTAATTGAAAAACTTCCAAGACCCGAAACTCCTAAAGGCTAAAACCCTAAACCCCATTCCTTGTCAAGGTCTGACTTATCCTTCTGTCAATATCTGCTCTCGAGGTGTTCTCTCAAGTTTTGATCTATCATTATGGTCAATGTCTGATGTCAAGGTCTGATCTATACTTATGTGTTGTGTTGTTTCTCACTTCACCCAAGTCCCACACTGTTATTTAGTCCTACCATAGGCTTCAAGAAAACGACCTTTTTCATTGTTGATATGCACATTTGGATGTGGCTCAGAAAAACCCTGCTTCATTCTCATGCTGAAATGGTCTTCAAAATTACCAATTATCAATGGTGGTGTCAACTTATCGAATTATAACTTTATAAGTTATGGTAGATGGTTGGCTAACAGTAATATGCACAAGAACTCTCTTTTTTGGTTATAACTTATAACTTACAGTTTTAATCTTGTGGTTTCTGAATGCTTTTGATTCTTAACTCTATTTTTATATTTATGTGTACTAATCATTTCCTCGTTGTATCTAGATCCTGACTTTTCGAAAATCATTTCCAGGTATGACATATTTGTGTAAATAAACCCCAAAACATCTAATAAAGAAATAAAGAAAAATCACAATTATTATCTCCCTAAAACAATATGCATGCTACTCCCCCATAAAGATACAAATTTTACCTCATAACATGTCAATTTTGATACAAAGCAACCAACTGTGATTTTCTTATTTTTCAATGCTAGCTTCCAAGCTATAGATTCCATAATCTATCTTGCCATTACCCAATGCAAATAAAGCTACAAATAAAGAACTCATAAGAGTTTAAGATGTTTCCAGTAAAGCTGATAAGGTCTCTGATATCTTAAACATTAAGTATCATAATAATGGTATCTACACAGGATTATACCAAAATGGTGTAGTTAGAATAGAAAGGTAACTTCTTATACCTCACCTCCAAACCAAAATTAACTGGGGAGGGTAGATCCTAACTATCATATGTCAATCCTCTTACAAAAATATCTTTCAAGCATCTACCAATCACTTATCACCTTAACCTATTGAGATTGAGATAAGTAATGTCATCAACCACACTCTAATCTTTCAAGCATCTACCAATGTCTTATTACCTTGGTCTATTGTGATAATCACAAGTATAAGAGAACTCAATATATCACAGTGAACACTGAAACCTCTTTAATAGAAGTTCATAAATGACTAAACATTTGGGTATTGTAGTCAATATATTTACCGTAGTCTTGCATACCCTAAGGAATGCATAAATAGGTGACAACTCCTAAAAGTAGATCTTACCATTATAAATGATTTTGTATTTATGCCTCGAAGGAGATATGGGTGAAACAACTGACCTTATAGCATACATGCATTAAATAGAATAAAGTTGTAGAAAAATCTTCACTAATAAAGATACAGCTTTAATCAGTCATTCCGGATGTGAATAAGATGCTTATGTTTTGAAACTTGACTTGTCTGACCTCAAAATTAGTCAAAACATCTATAACTATGATTGTGTGTATGTTCTTATTATCTGAAATTTTAGATATAATCTGACTCATGCTGAAGAATAACAGAGGAACCAGACCCAAAATGTTGCATCTAGACTCAACCACTCAACTCCTGCATCAAAATGTAATTGATTCAAGGCTTATATTATAACAAATTGCAATTTTTATCAATACTTTCATCTTTTGTGGAATTGATTCAAATACCGTGTCATTACAATCCACATTTCTTGTGACTGAATTTATACAATTACATAAAAAAACATATTAGCCATATTCAATGATTATTTAGCTATAAGTTCAGACCTGATAGGTATTAGCTATGATATATTAATCACAGTTTATCATTGAATAATTTTACACAACGAAAACTCAACCATAATTGCATTGGAATATAGAAATCATATAAAGATAGCCATACACAATAGACACAAGAGATTTATCCCGGGGAAACCCAAACTCAGCAAAAACCCAGCCAACTTTTATTAAAAGAATTATGTTCAGAAAACCAAGTACAATCAGACCATGAACAAACCCTAATACATATGTATGATAAAAAGTACTGATCTCATGACATATCCATGAGCTAGCACCAGAATAAGAGCATAAACCATAGCACATGTCTTCTTTCTCTTTCGTGCACCAAAGATGAGATATCTCACGTGATGATTGAGATAAGATAATACAAAAATGAGCAATAGGACCTCTTATTTATATTAATCTAGGGCCTTTTTTTATTTTTAATTAGGTCTACATACATGTTCGCATAATATCACTTTTGGGTCTGTGCCGACCCACTCATCATGCATTATGAACCCACTTGGTACATTTCTTAAGGGTTTTCTTCCATGTTCAATGGTCATGTACTGGCTTCTAGAACATCTTCAATCTTCCAAAAAGGTTGTAATGCAGGAATACTTCCTGCTACTAAAATCCACGAACATGGATGTCCTTGTACAATAAATGAATTTTTCTGATCCAGTTGGTAACCGATGCCACACCACTGCAATGTTGTTTCTTTGATCTCATTTCTAGTATCCTAGTATACAAAAGGATAGCAATTTCAAATGAACCATAAACTTGCAACACTGCCAATTTGCAAAAGAACAAATAGAAAGGTTAGAAGGTAAGAATACTAGATTTAACTAAATAAGACAAATAAAACATTGAAGAAAAAGTTCCAATTACCAATAAAATGCCAATATTGACAATTACTGCATTCCAACAGTCTTAAGTTTCCATGCCACGGGAAAATATATATCTAGAGATGGATTCTTCAGTTTTCGTGCTTATAAATGCTTTGAATGCAGATTGATGAGCATCCATCTCATACATTGAACATCTTGTTCATACATGGCAAAGTTATAGTTAACAAAACTGTCCAATATTTGCCAGAAAATATAGATAAAAAGCAAACATAAAGTGCAGGAATGAAAAGTTAAAATTTATCAGCTAAGGACCAGATATATGATTTGAAACCACAAGGGATATCTGCTAGAAGTTCTGGACACATGTAGTTTGGAGTGACCACAACCTGCACACATCATCCAATCTCAATATGTCTCAGAGGAACAGCTCACTTGGACTCTTCCACGCCTCCAGAGTCTAAACCCAAGAAATAGTGAATCAATCCAATGTCCTCCACCTCAAACTCTTATGCCAATTCTAGCTCATGCCCTACTATGAGCTGCTTAGATTAGGTCATCTACAAACAGGACCAAAAGAAGCATATTAGAACTATCAAATAAATATAGGCACAAGAAAAAAATTATAGTTGAATTAATAGAGAATTGTTGAATATACTAATTTAGGTATAAGAAAAGAAATAATCCATCTTGAATTCCAATATATAACTAAGGTTCAATCCCAACAAATTACCAAGAGAAATCAAAAGACCTCTAATACCAACTATAGGTTATCCTAGATTTATCATTCTACAGTTTTTTCCCATGTTCTGGCCAGTTAATATTTATTCAGATCAGCTTGCTAGCTTTAGACTTCTGAATTAAAGAATAACACCTGAAGTCTCTTGGGAGCAAACTAATTATTAGCATAGGATTTATATATGCCTATGCACATTACAAGTCTTTTCCAAAATCAGTACATAAAAGTACTACTCTAGCAAAGTTGCCAATTACTCTCACAACCCGTTCTAACTGGCATGGAGCACTACCCTGAGACCTTCTAATAAGTTTCTGTCACAACAATCGCTTATATGATCCAACATTCTCTCTATCAGAGGCAGAATCCATGGCAAAACTTCAGAATACAAATTAGACACAACCAGGTCAAAGTGGGTATTTAAAATTTTATATACTTCACAAATCATAGTGACAAGTAAAATTATAAAGATGTTAGTTCTTGTACTACACAAATGGTAGTGACAAGCAAAATTATAAATATTGCATATAATATATGGATCATATACCTTATTCCTCACACCATCCTAGACATGGTCTAAAATAGCTGGTACAGTAGTCACCAATGTAGGACCCAACATAGAATCACCACCTTTGGTTCCTTTTTTGAATCTTGCTTGATGTATCAGTTAGTGTCAAAGTTGAACCATAACCAATAGCACTTCTTGCAGCAACCATTACAGCCTGCAACACACCAATGAACTTGGTTACTTACTCAGCTTAACATGACTTCATATTTTAGCTAAACAACTGAAGTCTGCAAATCTACATGCATCATATTTATTCAATCGGGAGAACAGTCAGGTTATTGCACCTCAGCTTCCAGTTCAAGAATATGAGTTGATGGCAAGTACGCTAGATAAGTGTCATTGTTACTAAGGCCTGGAACAATTTTCATCACAACAGCAACTGTAGCTACAACATTCCCATGTGTCATCATAACTCCCTGGAAGGAAAAAAAAACATTAGGATTTTCAAGGAGAGAAAAGCCAAATAAACAATTACAACCCCAAAAAATTAAAGTACAACAGTAAACAATATGAAAGAATTCTAATAAACCATTTAACCTCTTCATCTGTAAGACAACGGGCTTCTCATGCTAGTAGTCAGATAGGAATCATTCCCATGAAGTCAAAATACCCAACAAAAAGACTCAAATGCAATTCTGATTCCCAACAACGAGACAGAAATCATGTATGATGTACAAAATGGCCACCATCCATAGGTTTATCCTCTAATCAAGTATCTTCCATGAGGTATTAGGAGAGTAGCCAAGTTCTTTGAATCTCCCTACAGAGAATAGTCAGCATGGTAAGTCAAGGATAGATCATCATGTGAATGCTCAAGGAAAAGCAGAATATTCTTCATTATAAATAATAAGTTCCTGATTGTTGGAGGTTTTTAAATTTGAAACATGTTATCTCTAGAGAAGTGATACCTACTGATATCTGAGCTGTGATTTGGAATTATTGAAGAGTGAAGACAGAGAGGATAACAACTGTAGCCGACTTGCATAACAAGCATGAGAATCTAGAATACATTTTAACACAACAGAATCAAAGAATAGATCAGCTGGGAAATAAAGTCTCGTAGCTTGACTTTACCTAGTCAAATGCACAAATCTGTTAGATTATAGCTCTAAATATTTTGCTTCATTCCCACCAGAACTGCCTGGAACAATTTTCATCACAACAGCAACTGTAGCTACAACATTCCCATGTGTCATCATAACTCCCTGGAAGGAAAAAATAAGATTAAGCATTAGATTTTTCAAGGAGAGAAAAGCCAAATAAACAATTACAACCCCAAAAAATTAAAGTACAAAAGTATGAAATTTCAAATGTGTTACCTATATACAATAAAGATAAAAGTATGTTGTATAAAGTTTAAATGGTTAAACCCCTTTTACATTGATCTAACTGGGAACTTTGAGCATAATCATCAACATGAAACAAGCTAACCACAATGTTACAAGCATCCAAATTCGACAATCGGTCTCTACTGCAACTTGCAATTGATTTGCATGAAGCGCACCACCCACATCTTTCCTTTGGTGGTTCCATTGAGTGTTGTGTCACTGATTTCTGGAGTAATTTTTTAACATGTATTATAACATCAACAAGAGTTAGACCATTTATGTCTCCTTTGAAGTGCTTGGTGTGTACGCTATCTTTGGAGGCTAATGTGGCACTTTCCTTCAACCACTTAGATTATCTGGGCATGCAACTTCTCATTTGGTCATTGCTTTAAAATCTAGAACTGATTTTTGACTAAATGTTTTTCTGTAGGAGGCGAATTTGGCGAATTTCTGAAAGAAAAATACCTCAAAGAACCAACCGTATCTCCTAAACCGTGATAGCTGTCAAAAAATGGAGAGAGGTTTTTTTAGACAAGTCCATGCTTGACAAAAACCTCCTATGGTTTTCAAAAATACCTTTCCATCTCTTTGAAAACTGTGCCCAAATTTTGTGACTAAAACAGGAAATCATTTACTGTTTAAATCTGAAAAAATTATCTGTAAAGATTCATTCGAATCTGCTAAACCTTCAGACCTGTTGCAAAAATGAGGGAGGTTTTTGTTGCTGGGCTCTTTATTGACAAAATCCTCTTCCAGTTTTTGAAAATTCATCTCCAAATGTTCGGAAATGGTGTTTGAAATAAGTGACTAAAACAGAGTGCCAGATAACATTGGGTGCATTTGATCCTTTACTTGCATGATGTTCTAGCTATGCTTCAAGATCCTTTACTTGCATGACCAGTAAGAATAAGCAAAGTCTTTACTTTAGTGCACTGAACTAAACAATTATCAAGCCATAGCACTTACAGGGATAGTTAAATAAAAAATGAAAATAAGCATTACCTTATGTTGAAGATTTCAACACATATGTTCTTTCCATTTGAGTTTTGCCCCATATTGCATGCTCTCCTTCTTCCATTATTGTTGTTGCTTTTTGATCTTGGTTTCAAGTGAAAAAGACTATATTGTACACAAATTTGCAATAACAGTTCACTGGTTTATCTTTACAAGCTTAAAACAAAAGTGAAAAAGACTAGATGGTAACAGTTCACTGGTTTATCTTCATAATAATCACACTAGCATCTTGTACACAAATTTTCAATACTTATATTAAATCCTATTCACTAACTATTAATGAATCCCATAAGTAACAAGATCACATAACTGAACACAAGTCTGGCATGAGAGCAACTATGTGAAAACCAGAAGAAAACGAAATTAATTTTGTTGGTTCACAACTAGCACTTCTAAAAAGAAATCAAGGCAGATTGCTTTGAAATGGTTATATGCTTAAGAAGAGTTTTTTACAACCTCAACATGAGTGATTACAGGCCTCTAATATGAAGACCCGCAGAACATCTATGAAGGGAAATGACCCAAAAAACATATATGAAGTAAAATGTTAGTGGCAGCCACAGTCGAGGATAGCCTACCCCTGAATGAATTATATACTTAATAGGGTTCTTGAAAAAGATGCTCACATTATTCATTAGCATCATCATATAAAATAGATTGGGAATCACCCAAGTTGCGAAAAACATGCTTGCATTATTTATTAACATCATCATATAACATAGATTGGGAATCACCCAAGGTGTTCGATAAGTAGCCTCAAATCATTCATTATGCTACTTTCTGGGTCTGAGATCCAATTTAAGTACCTTGATGTCTATTTGCATTCAAATTAGATAGAATGGACCAACCAAATCCAGAACTCTGAACATAAGAAAAATAATTGATTTCATTGCATAACTTATTGATATCAATTTACAAAATTACAATAACTCAGATAATCAAATTACAAAATTACAATAACTCAGGCACATACATACATCAATGAACATAAAGTTGAACTCTCATAAGTACCCATACACAAATCATGATATTTATGTGGAAACCATAACCATGACTCATGCAACATTATAGCACCGGAAGATAAAGTTCCAAGTGCAAAGATACAAAATCATGTGCAATGTAAACTCTGTAAGCACTCAGTATGTTGTACAGCCTAAAATACCTTTAACACCTCTGTCACAAACAGACTGAAGACTAGACAAAAAGCAACAATTTGATTGTCTTGCACAACAACTGTTAGGAATCAGTAGCTTGTACAATCAAGTACAATAAAAATACAATAAATGACATCTTCTGAAGTTGCACAAAATCAAACAACCACAAACATGGCAATCTGCGTGGCAGAACCCATAGCCACAGCCAATGAAATATCCTGCAAGAGATAGTGATATGTTAAACTCCAATTTTCATGATATTATAAACACCATGTAATTGATAATTCATTTACAAAACAACAATATTTAGATGCAGCTCCAACACTTAAAACAACGCAATGCATATCAAACATAGCACAGTGGAATATGTACTTGCCATATATAATTTAAAGTAATTCTTGGCCTGTATCTTCTTCCAAAACCCATTTTTTACCCTTCCTTATTCTTTTTGAACGCCATTCTGTACAAGCATCTCTACCTTTAGATTGTTCCCATGTTTCACACTTTTGTCTTATATGTGTATCCCTTACCCATTCTTCAACAGAGTCTTCACTAGAACTACCTACTTTTTGAGTAAACTTTGATACTATTCGTCTATAGAACCACTCAAACATTTGAACAAGTGGATTTGAAGGTTTGGATCCACCTCCATGTTGAGTATTTTTATGATATACTACTCATGCTTGCTTATGAGATTTTTCCATTCCTTGGGTATTTCAAATTCCTAAGCTACCATACTCGTTGGCAAACCATGGTGCATGAGCATAGAGTATGTGCTGCAAGAATAAAAATGATCAATTAAATTTTTTAATTAAGAATGACATAATAAAAAGTTTTGAATATGATGCATGGTGAAGGAAGAAATGATGCCTACCATGTAATGTGTGATCTCATTTTCTCCCCATTCCCCAATCATCTCATTTGTAAAATGTGTAACTGCTATAGTGAAATCCATAGCATCACCTTTCTCAAATTTATCCTTGTCCATTAGTGAGAACAAAGTAGAAAGAGCCATCCAAACTTTTCTTTTTCTTAAAGCAGATCTACCATTATCAGTTCGATCATCCTCTACATCAATAAGGTCCTTATAAATTTCCCACTGACCTTTTTCTGATGGTATGACATATGCAATAAAGTGGCGTGTTTTAACCCCACCCATGGATGGTTTAGAAGGAACATTACCTTGAGCCCCTGACAATTTTGTATCTTTGCAAATTTTCACATTACCTCCATGCAAACCCGCATTAGAAAGAACCTTCTCAATTGCTTCAATTGAATTTTGAGCAGTTTCAGGTGGCAGCTTATTCCAAACAAATAGAATAGAAAGGTACACTAGTTTATCAACAATTCTTACAAATGCATGCAGCGTACATATATGTACTCTTGGAAGTGGTATAGGCAATATGGGATCCATATTTTTATCCATCTCATCTCTATTTGGAGGGAGGTCTTGTCTACAACTCGTAATCCCATTTGACCACCCACCACTTGGCAATTTTTCTTTCTTCCTTGTGTGCATACAATAAATGCAACTATGTTTTGCATTAGCACCATGGCCAACATTGTACATGCATTTTAGAGTTTTTAAATCAGTTGCTAGATGCCATTCAACTTCATATGATCCATAACCGTCAACATCTAGTTTTTCTCCCATTCTATGTGAGGCAATTATTGTGGGTATTGAAGTTTGATAAAAAACCCATTTTAATGTTTCATGAGATTCCTTAGAAATGCGAAACAATCCCAACCACCATATGTGATTCTCAGATTGGACAGAGAAATATTTTTTATCAGTTACTTCAATATTAGGATCCATGGCCCTATTCATTAATGTAATGGAAACTCTTTCATATTTTTCACTATTAATGAGTTCCATCTCATCCAATTTGATGACAAAAACCAATTTTCCATGTGCTTCCTCTACGGAAATATCATAAAATTTTACCATAGCTTGCAACATCTTCTCTATATCTAACCATATGTTGTTTTTTGAATTTAATATAAGAATTTCAGTTTGAATATTTTTCTTCGCACCCGTTTTTTTTATCTCCTTCTTTGCTTCTATATGATACATGTCACCCACTAGGTCAACAATATTCTTGTTGATTCTTGCACGAGCATTTTCTATATGAAAAGGACAAGGAATGACAACTTTAGTAATTCCTACCTGCACCATTCCTTCTCGTAAGCATTTAAAGAGTGTTTGATAACCTCGTCTACTAATCCCAGTATCATCGCAAACACTTTAAACTTTCTCTACATTCATGGACTCCGCTATTTGATTTATCACTTGATCAACAAGAGTTTTTCTAAGGGAACTAAAACGAGGCTGTCCAATCATAGATATTATCTCATCTTTCTTGAACATGGACTTCAAAATACAAGACAAGTTTGCCCCCGCTTCGATTTATTTTGTCTTGTTTGTCCTCATAAGCGACTTTATAGCATATACTCTCCTTTTCATTGCACCCCCAGTGGATACCAAAGAAGAAATGCTAGTTATTTTCTTAATTCTATTTCTTCCTCCAAGTGGCGTTTGCTTGATTGCTTTCAAACTCCTTGTTAAAGCAAAAACCTCAAGTTTTAAACTATTAACATTTTTGCCTAGACTTTTATTTTCTTCAAGGATGCTCATAATATTTTGATTTTGCAGGAAGATGGTTTGTTGTAAACTTGTAATCTCATCCTTTGCAACCAAATTAATGTTTTGAATTTGATTAATGCTTTCAACCAACTTGTAGTTTCTGTACTCCAAATCATAGATTGTTTTGATTAGACTGTCCACTTTCTCCTCAAGATATTTATAAGTTCCCCTTAAATTTTCACAATATCCTAGCAATCCTTTCTTTCCATTGCACAAGAACTTCACTAGTCCTGTTACACTTTTAAAGTCTGGGAAAGAGTTTGTGGTAGGATCTATTGGGAATAACTCTCCCTTTTCCCATAGGTCAACATTTTTTGCTCCCTCTATTCTTTTTTGGTTCTCATCCACACCCCTTATTTTATGGCTATTTCTCTTGTGTAATGGTGCCATATTTTGATCCACCTCAATGTAAATAGTGTATTTCTCTCTTTTATCTGAAGTCACTTTTAAATTGTCCATTTGCCCCAAAACTGGACCTGCAATTAAAAACATAGTAAAAAATTAAACTTATCATAGGATAAATATATGAAAAAAAACAATTTGAAGAAACTAACAGAATATTAAACTTGGGGCCATTTTTTACTTCAAGCTCAAGATAGAGCACAGGACTAGACGGGAATTTGGAAGAGATCTAGTGCTATAGTGATTGATTAGACCTCAAATCAGATGTCAGAGTTGCTACTTATCAGTTGCCCACTTGAGTCCAACTTATCATGGAAGGAATGTTACAATAGCAATGCAAACTGTTTTGTCTCTAATTTTAGATGAGGAGTATGATATATCCCAGCAGTTGCTATCTAACTTGTTGACCATTTGGAGGAAGGAGTAGTTTTTTTCTCCCATAGCTCATGAGTTATCAAAAGGGTTGGTTGAGCAGAAAATTGAAAAGATCAAATACTAGTTGACTGAAGTGGAATTGATTTCTTTGGGTTTACAGGTTACAGGACCTCCTAAAATGAGAAGAGAGCAGTGTTGTTTCACGTGCCATTATACTTGGACACCTAGTCACATTTGTGGGTCATACAAAGAAGATGATTTAATGACTCCTACCACATGTTCATCGCAGCCAAGTGATGATGTGAACAAAAAGGAAATTGAGACAATAGAGTTTGAAGGAAATGCCTTATCTATATGTATGAAAAAGCTTCGAGATGAATCTATACATCCTAACCAAGTTTAATGGATAGATTACCTAGATCTATCATAGCACTTCAAGATTACATCCTAACTATTATTATTTGCAAGGATCTAACGTCTTCTATTGCTCCAATCATTGAGGGTGCATTCCTTCCTTATTTATGGGCAGTGATTTAGTCCATCAAACAAGGGCATATTCCTCAAATATCATGGCAGCTGCGTATTAAAGGAAGAGAGGTTGTACAAGGGCGTTTCACTACTGGCTCAAGGTAGCCTTTCTCCACTCTTATGAGGGAAACGCCTAGCTTCTTCACTGATGTGTATTACTGGCTGATATGTGAAATATTGCAAGCCATTGTCATTGCTGAAGACATTCCATTAACTCGCGTGACAGTGCTCCTCTATTATGGGCAGAAACAAATACTTAATCAAGTTAACCATTGGAAGGGGGTGTGCACTCTAGAGAAGATGTGAATCTCTGTGGGAATCGTGGTCCCTTTTTGGGCAGCTACAGGACAGTTAACAAGGCATCTAGCGTACAGTGCTTGGAAGAGACCACTATCTCATGCATGAGCACGGTTGGAAAGTTAAGAAAATTGAGTATCAATATCTAGGTCTTAATTCCTCAAGAAGAGTAATAATCTGCTTGTGAAGACTTGTGTTCCACCCAATTGGAGTGCATATCAGATTGGCACTTACAGCCAACTCATAATGAGCTCACAAGACATAGTGTATATACTACTCAACTAAATCCACAACACTGTGGGGTCAAGACAAACATATGTTCTCAATAAATAAACCTCAAGACCACCCACTCACAACAAATATCATGCCACTGAACCTGAACTGAAAAAGAAAATGCCTATGACATTAAACATAGAGATCAAACATGCAAATGCCAAGGCCATTTGAAAACAACAAATATGAAATATCAAAATGATAATCAACATTCCAGAATTCAAGCCTAAGTCAGTCGAAAAAAATGTGTGGATTTGAAGATCAACAGCCAAAATTAAAAACACAAGCTTGCTGAAGCAAAGATATTAACTTATTTGAAAGCTTTCACAGATGGAACAATGATAGTGAGAAATTTCAAGGGCACAAAATTTCAAGAAGCAAAACCTCTAATAAGGAAAAATCTTTTGCAAATAGGCCAGGCAATCATAGATAGTGAGCTCGAGAAAAAGATAATCTCTAGTTCAAGTGATGAATGCATTGTGGCCCTTACTAATCAATGGTATATAATGTATGGTGAATCTGAGTGGAAAGAAAAAACATAGGAGTGTTTAACCAAGATGGAGCTTTACTATGATGAGACTATGCATGGATCTGAACATACATTAAGTTACTTTAATTAATGGACCCTAGGATGAACAATTTCTTATTGAGTCATTGTCAAACTCCACATTATAGATGACCTATTACACTATTGCTTACCTTTTGCAAGATTGGGACATGTATGGCAGACATGTTATTCTAATCAAGCTACAACAAATGATAGCGAAGATTTGGAATTATACATTCCTTGGGGGACCTTTTCCACAATCAGAAATTCCCTCAGACCTCCTAAAACATATAAAGAAAGAATTTCAATACTGGTATCTTTTTTATTTGTGAGTGTCTGGCAAAAATTTAATGCAGAGCCGTCTCACGTTTTGCATTTACAACCACATAGCCATATTCCCCAAGGAAAATGGCCATGTTCATTTAGATGCAATGGAAATCCTATGCTTAATTTGGAAGAAATGTCAAAGTCTACAGAAAATTTCTAAACATCATATCAAGCAATAAAAGATCCCCCTTCAAATGCAACGCAACCTTCTTTGGCCAATGTAGGTGATGATACAGAAGATGCCAATTTTGTTTATGGCATTGCTAGTGCTACAATTCTCCAATTGACGAAAGAGATTGCATGGATGGAGAAGGTTTTGGCTACAAAATAATATTTAGGGAAAGGCTCTTCTTCAACTTTTGCAGACTGGGTATTTGCTAATGAAACATTGTAGCCAAGATGGCTGAACAAAATTACAGTGCAATGATGTTCAGGGAAGATTTGAAGACAACTTTATATTATCTTCAGAGAGAAACAATCATTCAGGATTAAGCCATTGTTTAATAGTGGCCAAATTGAAATACATATCCAAATTTAGAACATCTCAGATATCAAATTAGACACATAAACATTCAATTTAAACACAATTTTTTTCCACACAGCAATCAAACTATTTCATCATCCTATCTCTCTCTATATAATTACATCATGGACACAACACATTCACAACCACCATTCCAAACCTATAAGGCCAAAAATGAAACTCCCATTTTGTTTCCTCTTAATGAGGGAACACTGCAACATCTTTTAATTGTTTTGTTCCCCATAACACATATTTGGAAGAATAGCCAGAATTAGTATGGCTATATGGAAAGTATACAGCTTTATGAGCACATAGTCTAAGTTAAATAATTGAATAAGACCATGCCATCACTTGGAAAGTGAGTGGACTTCAGCTTGAGCACAACAACATTTAAATTGCCTCTAGTTGGTCCACAGATTCAAATTTGTTTTATGTGTTTTCTTTTACTAAGAAAAAGTGTATTTCTTGTTTTTACTTCATTAACAGGTTCTGGTTACTTATGTTGAGATACATTTACAAATTAGAGCATTTTGATAGTTTGGAAAACTTTTTTTTTTCCTTAGCTTACTAGATGTTAAAAATCATGGTAAATGAGTTTGACCTTTCCAAACACCACACTTCCAGTACAAGACTTAATTTCTTTTTCAAAAACTATTTTGCACCTACCTATCTATGTTGCAAAGTTCCTAACTACACTAAATAAGTACCTACGTAGAAGAAGAAAAAAACTAAATAGGGCTAACTCAAGGCTAACTTTAGGAATACAATGCCGAAAACAAGGGAACAACAGTTAAAGGAAGCATATCTCCCTTAAGGAAACAACAGTTAAGGGAACAAGTGGAGGAAAAGGTTATGAAAATGTCCCTTCATGACAAATTTATGTTTTACAGTGTTTCTCTTTGTAAGTTCGTTCTAGTAGTGTTCAGGAAGGTTTTTATAAAGTTGACTGCTTTGACTACAAATACCTGATAGATTCTTTGACAATGACAAGCAGGTCAAACATCCTGTGTTGCTACGCAAGTCTGAATTTTCAAGGTTATGGTATAAGCCAGACACAATGTTCTTTACTCCAAAGGCTTACATCAAGCTGGATTTCAACTGTCCTGAATTAAATTGTTCACCAGAAGCAAAAGTTCTAACTCATATTTTTACAAAGTTATTGCTCGATTACTTAAATGAATTTGGTAAGTACTACTTTGCCCCAGATATTGAGAAAATGATCTCACTCGACTTTTTTTAGGTGATAGTTGTGAGATAGGGTTCCAAGTTTAACTCAAATAGTTCGTAGTTTTGAGAGAAAATTCTAACTCTGAACTCAATATGTTAGTTTTGACAGAAATGTACCTCAGCCATGGATAGCAAAGACTTTTACACTTTCTTGAGCTCCTGCTTGAAAATTCTCTTCCTCCTTCTCTGTTGCTCATACGGCATGCTCTCTCTATGCAATTTTTTGAGAGTTTTAGGCTTCGTAATAATTGTACTGAGAGTAACCACATCCTACCAATGTGGCCCATTTTTTACATAAACGAACCCATCTTCATTTCACTTCTCACCTACTTTGGATTTCCCTTCCCGCCCGTCGCTTTAACAAGAAGATCAAATGGTCACTTCGATCCAGTTAGCTTCATAAGACATTGCCATAAAAATGATTTCCCTTCCCGCCCATCGCTTTAACAAGAAGCTCAAATGGTCACTCGATCTAGTTAGCTTCATAAGACATTGCCAGAAAAAGGACAGGAGAAGGTTTCGAAAAGGGGTTGTTTTTGGAGGCGGTCTGATGAGAAGTGAACTACAAAATGGAGGATTCAGATACTCGAACGTATGGAAGCGACCAACATTAAATTCGTAATCAGAAATACTAGCTACAGCATTAAATTCATGGACAGGAGATCCAGTATGCAATTAACTCGCCGATGAGTGCCAAATTCGGCCAAACCCTGCCATGAGCAATGAATTCGTCCCCGTCCAGCTTTCCCCTTGGCTATTGCTTCTCCGTCAAATATTTTTAACTGTTATCTGACAGTAAGGGTTCACCAGCCCAGGAAACTTCTCTGGCAAGGATATTTGACTGAGACAGAAAGGATTCACCAGCCAAGCTCTGCAAGGATATTTGACTGTTATTTGACGGAGAGGAATATTCAATTTAGCCACCAAAAACCGCCACGTAAAGGTCGTTAGGGTTTGAGATAATTTTTAATCCAATTCCACTAGAGAGGTAAGTCGGGAGCGGCTAGGCTAAGGTGTGGTAACTGCTGTTTGTTTGAGGTTGCAAGCAATATGTGAATTTTCAAAGGTTTTGAGGTTTAGCTTTAATTTCAACACTTATATGTTCATGTATACAAAAGTTTTTAAAAACAAATTTTAAGTTAATGAGTATTGAATATAAATTTCATATGTGCTATGAAATCGAGTTGGATGGATTTTTTACATTTGGTTGCAGCACCTACTCCCTGTAGCATGAAAACACTGTGGGGTTTGGAGTCCAGTCAGTTCTTCGAACTGACTCTAGTATCAACCAAGCATTAATACAAAAAGTGGGAAGTGGATTTTCTCCTGCAGTGTTTTTTTGGGGGACGGTGGCGGAGTAAACAAAGGTATGTATTTGGCTAATCTGGCCGGTGGTGTTCACGGGTCCGCTTTTGTATGTTGGGGTTTGTTTTCTGGTTGATGGGGTTTTGGGCTGTCGGTCATCCGGTCCCCTTCTTTTTTGTACTAGGTGATGTTTGGAATTGTTCGGGGCTATTGAGTCAGGTTTGTGACTATACACCTGCCCTTCTTATCGATCGTGTCTAGGACTTTGGTGCCTACACCTGGCTGGCTACTGTACTGCGGTTGTGACAGGATTCCAAGGTTTTTTGGGTCTGGTGTAAGGCGCACTTATGGATCTTTCACCACCTTCACGTATACCGAGTGATCGATTGGCGTCGGGGGTTGAAAAGGTGGCAGAGGTTTTATCGACGGTTTTGGAGGTAGAGCACCCTGAGGGTTATTCTTTTAGTGACGCTCCAGGGGATGGAGGAGCAGGTTTTTATCCCGGACATGCATCGATAGGTGGTAGATGGGCTCGAAGATGAGGGAGCTTTAAGAACATAAAGGAATGGGAGGGATAACACCAATTTGTCATTCCTGAGAACACAAACTTGGAGCGTGTGGAAATGCTCTATGCGAGGGCTATTGTGGGAAGGTTGGAGTTTACGTCCGGCTCAAAGGAAGAGATACTGGACTGGGTGCAAAAACAATGGATGCCCCTTTTAGGGATTACGCCTCGGGTAAATATTCTACCTAATCGTTGGATTTTGTTCATTCTACTAGAGAATGGACAAACATGCATTATATTGGACCGAAAGTGGGCCTTCAAAGATGGGTCTATATTTATTAAGCTCTGGCATCTTGCCTTTGATCCACTCAGGGAGCGACAGACTATTCGGCATCTTTGGATGATGCTCCCGGGGCTCCCGATTGCTTTATGGACAGAGAATGTACTCATGGGGTTGGAAAACCATTTTGGTTCCTTTGTTCGCTTGGATAAGCAGTCCCTTCATGGGGTCGATAGATTGGCTGCTTGGGTCATGGTGTGAATGGACCTAGGTAGGGGCCTCCTGAGGGAAGTCGAGATATGCTAGGGAAACATCAAATTCGTGCAGAAGTTGGACTATCACCGTTTGCCTTTTAGATGTTTTCATTGTAGGAAGACGGGGCATGTTTCGGCGAGATGTCCTGGGAAATCAACTAGGGATCCGGGCTCGAGGTCTCTGATTTGGTCACCTGCAAACGGGGATAGACTATCGAAGGACGTTCAGACTTGGGTTGTTGGCACTGTTAAGCCTACTATTTCCCCGGGTAAGTTGAAGTCCTCCCTCACACCATATAAATATTTGAATGTGGTGGAATTAGATTTTATTATTAATGAGGAACAGTCTCTTGACTGTCGTATTTCTGAGGGTAGGGTCAAGCTCAGACTGGATTATGGGACTGATTATGTGGTGACTCCTTGTGTGAATGGCTGTGTACATGGGGTTGAGAGGGAGGCTTGTGAACTTTGCAGACCCGTTCCCCATCCTGATTCCACGGTGTCGGGACTGGGTGGGGCTACTATGGACTCTCTCTCCAGTTCTGTCTTTGTTTTGTACCCCGCTTCTTCTACTGGACCTACTTCCCTGATTGGGGATGTGTGTGTACCCATCCCATATCTGGTGCCGAAAAAGGTCGTTTGTGAGAGGGTTTCCATTATGCCTTCCCTTGCACAATTGTCTAGTAACTCTGGGAGCCCTTATATGGATGGTGAGTCCATCCCTTCTCTTGGTATTGCGGATTCGAGTGGGGGGATTTCGAATGAACCGACTCCCTGGACCCCATTAAACGTTATGGACCACACTAGGAATTAGTTTTTTGACTTTTTCTGCTATGGACCACACTGTGGCTGTAGGTGGATTTTTATTATGGTTTTGAGGCTGTTAGCAGTTGTGTTGTATTTTCGCACTGTATTTGAACTTGATGAATAGAAATAGAATGAATTTTTTCCACTGAAAAAAAAAGAAATATCACATTAACGTTATTATTGATTAGAATTAGTATAGTTTGGATCAATGTTTTTTAAAAATAATTTTAATTTAATAAAGATAAATTTATGATATTTAATCAATTTAATAAAGATTAATTTAAGTTAAATTTATTTTTACAATGAATTACATAAAATAAATAAATATTCATATATATATATATATATATATAGATAAATTGATTATAAAATAAATAAATATTCACTATGCATCAATCCTCTTTTAAACAAAGAAGGATACTTGATAACTCAAATTGTGTTTGGAATACAAGGTGTTGAGCAAGAAAAAAAATCAAGAATAAGATTTCCTAGTGAAAGTCTTGGTATATTTGCAAGAGAGGATCAAGGCAGGGTTGGAGTTTGACCTCACTGCCTTGAACATCACGAAACACGAAAGGGAGAGCAGACTAGGAAGTTCTAGGTGAAGGACTGATTGCTTTACTTTGGTGGTCGAATTTATATGCCTAAGTGTACTAACCTATGAAGGGATTTGTTTAATTAGTGCCATGACTCTCTTTGTGCTAAGAACCTAGGTATAGAAAGGAACCTTATACCCTACTAGAATGAGATTCCTTCTAATAGTGCATGAAAAAGGATTCCTAAGAGTTTGTGTAGAATTTCCTAGTTTTCCAATGTGACAAGATTGACACCAAGTTGCTAGCAAGTCCAATTGAGCCCTTGTACATGCCAGAGAGATTGTGGGAAAGTGTTCCAATGGAATTTATAACTCAGTTTCCAATGACACAAAGATACAATGGAATATTTGTTATAGTAGATAGATTTTCCAAGTATGTGACCTTTGTGCCCACAAAGGTTCCTTGCAGGGATTTTTTTTCAAGGATGTTGTGAAGTTATGGGCATATCCACTTGGTGGATTTGATTATAAGAGTTCGGTAGATATAAAGGTGGAGGAAACCAAGAGCAAAGGGCATCAACATAATCCAAGTTCAAGGGTTTTAAGTTTTGCATTGAATGGTTGCTAATGTGACTAGAGTTGTTGAAGAATGGGATCTATAGGTGATGAACACATGGGGGGAAACAAAGGTTCTAGGTAGTCAAGGTGACCAAGGGGTGAGCGATTCTCATACTTGTTTTTTTACTATAAACATATCTCATAAGTGTGCTAGATCCTCCTTTACATTGAGGCCATCGTCTTATGCCATATCTCTCCCCTTGTGAAAGTAATCACTTTCTTGTATGTAAATGTGTATAACAGGGAATGATTGTTTCGGTCTTGTATATCTTTTAGAGTCCTCATTTCCTGGGCTCTAATGGATGGCGGGACTAAACCTAGTGACCTCTTTGAGGTTTAAAAACCTGAAATATTACACCTCATTCATCTTGATGCCTGGTTTGTATCAAGTCAAAATTTATGCACAGATTGTTATTTAATGGCTTTGACGAAATGGTGATCAGGCTTTAGTCCAATATGGTTTGTTACTGGGTAAGGGTTATTTGGTCTATCCCAAGTTTTGTTTTTTAGCTCTAGTTTTAACATCCCTGCAATACGTGGTAAAAATTTTACTGGGTCATGTTGGCAATATGGCAGATGGCTTTGTTGGCATTGATGTCAATATATGAGATGATAAACTAATGATTGTGGATAGACACATCCTAGTGATGTTCATTGATGGAAAAATAAGATGAGAGGCATGTCCTTGTTGACAAAACCATGGATGAGGCTGAAAGCTCTGTCAGAGCAAGTGGTGAAACTATGAGACACTGTCTAAAAGAGGGGTGCTTGCAATAATAATGCAAAGACAAAAATTGATAGGTTTTCTCAAAGACTTTGCTATGAGGCTCAAGACATGCCACTTCTTCAAGAAGCTTTGAGTTTCTACAGGCTAGTGTTGGCATTGCTAATTAAACATTGTTGGTGGATTTAGAATGCCTCTGCCTGCTGAAATGTCAAGTGGAATTTGCCTCCATGCCAAAACACTTTGTGGATGATGCAATGGAGATTTTTTACCTCTTAGTTTCCAAGAGATTTAGATGGTGTTGTGTTGGATTATTTCATGAATCTTATCATCATGTTTATGGAAATTCCAGTCTATGTCAAGAACTCTTATTTAAGGTCCAAGATGGTGGAGGTTTCAAATGCCTGGATGCAATTACCAGCAATGGCTTCTCTTTTTTAGGGACATCGCTTTGCCCAAAGGCATCTTGTATTCAACCTGATGAAGCTTAATGAGGACATTGAATTTACTGGGTCACATACTCAGATCTATGATAAGTTCAAACATACGCCATTATATTGCACAACTGCTGGAGTACTTGTGGCAGGTGCCTAGTCTTCGGAATGCATGGATAAAGGTTCACCGATTTCAAAAGGATATGAAGACTGCCTTGATAATACGATTTGAAGACTGTGCGACTTGAGGCCTTGACTCGTGTGAAGATTGATTGGAGATCATTGCGACTGTTGCATTAAACAGTGTGTGTAATGATGTGTTTCTTATTTATTGTGAAGAGTTGCATGTTTCATTCCTCTAAAAGAGCTATGTGTAACAATTAATACTGAAGTGGCTGTACATTGTGTCTGAGTTCGTGTATGGCTCCATAATTTGCCACATTCAGAAGTGTGTGAAACTGTGACATGGTGGAAACTCTAGTATGCTTGCAACTTCAAAGAATGACCTCTCCTCTTCCTGAATGGTGACTACTTGTGGATGAACCAGAATTGAAGACTGTTGCCGCATGGATTTTTTTGTGCTTTGAACTTAAGAATTGATTTCGAAGAGTATGGTGAAGCGTGCTTGGGGTTGAAAGCTTTGGATCGCTCACAGGCAGAGGCAGAGACAATTCAAGCTGATGAAATCCACCAACAGAAGAGTCTTTGAAGAGGAGACTCAGCAGCCGTTGGATTATTAAATCAATAGTTGTGATTTCTTATTGTTTGGAATTTAGTCCCACATTGATTGTGGAAACGAATGTGTTTGTGTTTATATACGCCATTTAACACCAACTTAATCGACGCGTAGTGCAAAGGATAGGCGGGGGTGCTGGGTGATTGGACTCCACGAGAAGCTCACCAGCTTGACGCCCAGGACGACCTGTCAGGCCCCCTATCCTTTTGCTACACATGGCTACTTCTGCGTGGACAATGATGAGGATGTTGCAGACATGGCGTTGAGGTGAATGTTGAGTTGGCAGATGTGTAGCTGAGATGGACAATGGCATGGAATTGACAAAGATCGTTGAGGTGGCAGACATGTGGATAAAAACTTGGGATAAATCTAAAGCGACAAGTTTTAAAATAATTAAGAATATATAATATAGTTTGGAATAATTAAAAATATATATTATAGTTTTAATAATAAAAATGATGTCCACTTTAAAAGAATTGAGGATATCATATGTGTAAAGAGTTTGTATGCCACATAATGTGATAGGAAAAATATATATCTTCCCTTTGGGTCAAAATATATAATGGTATATAGTTTGTATACTAGAAAATGTGATATGAACAATAGATATCTTCCCTTCAAGTTTAATTGTAAACTAGTTCACCCCTATAATACATGTGAATATGTCCTATATGGAGATTTTCCCATATCTTAGAATGATGATGCTAACTTGAGCATTTGGGTTAATAGGCGTATCCTTAACTATGTTGAATCCAAATTCAATTGGGAATGTAAAATATTTTTCCACAATAATAACAATTTTGTGGACTTGTATTGTTTCTAGTGCTTCTCTTTGATATTTTAACTTATGTTAGGTAACCTATGCCATCTTTTATTCTCAAACACATATTAGAATTTGAGCTTGTCCCTTGATTTTCTTTGTAATTTCTCTTAAAATTAGCTCCTAATAATCACAAATTAGAAGAGTTTTCATTATAGTTTTTCCTTTTGATTTTATTAGAGTTTTCATTATAGTTTTTCCTTTTGATATTATTATCATTTGTGTCTTGTAGCGGCATATTCAACTTTCTTTTTGCATTTTATAGTTAATATTCATTTACCTAGCAATATATTTTCTATTAGGATCTTCTATGATTGTAGTTTTATTGGTCAAATCATTTAGGATGAACCTTCAACATTTGTTTGTTTGTTGTTTATTATTATTATTATTCCCAAGGAAACATGTGAGGAAACCCAATGGATGCTTCCCGTCATTTATGAATGGATCTCCTCTATTAAACCCATCCATGTAAATTAGTGTGCCTCACCCACATGGATTTGAGCTAAGCACCTTTGGGCTTGAAACTAGCCAAATGCATGATAACCCCTCATAATTATCAATGCATCATTTATCATTATTGATAGAAACTTCACTATAATTATGTTGCAATTCTTTGCATATCTTTATTTTAACTTAGCACACTTGTGAATCTTGTGATCTCTTAAACAACTTACAATACAAATTATAACACTAAAACATGAATAAATGCATTAGTAAGTTGGATGACTCCATATGTAAAACTAACATGATTTAAGATTGCTTCCTTCTAGGTAGAATGATTGTAGCACTTGCTTGTGGTACTCATCACACTCACACATCATTAATGCATAAAGAACAGGTTGTTATGGGAGGCATAAGTGGGTGGGAAAATTATGTTAATCTTGAACTCGTCATACATTCTATTATGAATTTTATTTTATTTTATTGATAATTAACCATATTATAATATATAATATATATTATAAATCTTAATACATAACTTAACCATATTCTATTTATTTTGGAGGCTTAATATGTAACTTGAACAATTTTCCATTATCTTCTTTATCATAAAGATTATTCTTTTTTAAACTTATCCTCAGTCCTTAAAATAACAAGATAACCTTTTTAACATCCTCTTGATTACACAAGTATTCTTTAAGCTCTTGATAAACCTCCCATCCTAAACTTTGGCTTATGGATTGTTAAGGTGCAAGTCATATATAAATCAATATATTATCCTCTCCTTTTTGGAGGCTTAATATGTAACTTGAACAATTTTCCATTATCTTCTTTATCATAAAGATTATTCTTTTTTAAACTTATCATCGGTCCTTAAAATAACAAGATAACCTTTTTAACATCCTCTTGATTACGCAAGTATTCTTTAAGCTCTTGATAAACCTCCCATCCTAAACTTTGGCTTATGGATTGTTAAGGTGCAAGTCATATATAAATCAATATATTATCCTCTCCTGATCATTCACATGCTAAATTGGCTACGGTAAAATCTCGTTAATCTGAAAGTTTTTTTTTCAAGTAAATGAGTCTATCTTTTCCTCATCACTCATATGCTGAAATTAATAAAGGTAAGAGCAATTTAAGATGAAGTCATATTTTATAATAGTTTTTGTTAGTTTACTTATAATGTTCATATGGTTAAAAAGCAAACATTTGGGAATATTAATATTTATATTATTGTTCAAATCTTTCCATACTTTATTTTGAAACTTGGAAGTTATATGGGATATTATCTTAATCATATTTTTTTAAGAGACTATCTTTAAGAGGGTTTTTGAATTGGGTATATATTTTCCAAATCCATATTCAAAGTGTGGAAATCAATTAACTTTTCAAAGAATAAATTAAGTTTTATATTATTTTCTATGAGAAACTTAACTATAACATTAATTTACAATAAAATAAATATCTCCAAATTTTTTTATGATTTTGATATTAATTTACCAATATAGATTTAATGAATAAAAAATAATAATAGATTTAATAAATAATAATAATAATAATAATAATAATGCAATGTGGATTGTAATAATATTATTAACATTTTACATGTAAATAAATTCTCAATTAAATTACATTATATTAAATTCATGAGAAAAGTACTAAATATAAAAAGTCAACATAAAATTAAAAAAATAGCTCTTAAAAAAGTTTTTTATTATTTAATTTCATTTGCAAGTTCAAGACAAACAAATGATAAAGGACAATAAATTTTTGGGATTTTACAATGAATCTTAGTCACATCAATGTAGACCTATTTTATTAATTTTATTTCTAGTGAATTTTGAAAAGTAACTCAACCATGGTTGTGACTTGTCATATATACCTACCCCATAAAACCCCCAATTCATAATATTTTAATATATCTCATATTTTTGTAGTACATCTCTTAGGAGGCCTTTTTTTTACCTCAAAATCTCTCTAGTGACTGGAAAGCCGTCGTGAAGAGATGAAATGTCGTTAAAACCACAGTTGACACTGTAGGCATTTGAAAAATGGGCTATTGATTTTGTGGGACCTATTAACCCATCAGGAAAGAGGACTACAGTGAGATATATTATCACCGTAACTGATTATCTCACTAGATGGGCAGAGGCTAAACTAGTGAAGGACTGTAGCGCATCTACGGCCACACAGTTCATCTTTGAGAACATCCTTACCATATTTGGATGCCTGAAGGTTTTAATGAGTGATCAAGGAACTCACTTTTTGAACAAAACTATTGAAGCCCTTACTTAATAGTTCCACATTTATCATCAAAGGAGTAAACCATACCATCCTCAAGCCAATGGAACTGTTGAAGCTTTCAACAAGGTACTAGAGAATGCGCTGACAAAGGTATGCAATGTAAACAAGGATGATTGGGATCTGCGCATTCCAGCTGTGTTATGGGCATACAGGACCACTTGCAAGAAGTTGACAGGCCATACACCTTTCAGATTGGCCTATGGACAGGAAGTTGTGATGCTAATGGAATAGATTGTACAAAGATTAAGGATTGTTGCATTCATAGGCATGCAGGATGAGCAAACGATAGAAGAAAGGATTCTACACTTGGTTGGATTGGAGGAAGATCGCTTCATTGCAGGATTTCAATTGCAAGTGAATAAAGAAAGTGAAAAAGCATGGCATGATTGCCATATCAAAAACAAGTCCTTTCAGGTAGGTGACCTTGTCCTCCTGTATGATAGTAAGTTTATGAAATTTCCTGGAAAATTTAAAATGCATTGGATTGGGCCATATACTATTTTGCATGTTACTAATGGTGGCATAGTTCAGTTAGCTACATTAGCCGGAGATAACTTACCAATTTTGGTGAATGGAAGTAGACTAAAACCCTACAGGGACAGTCCTACTTCGCAGAACCCTCAATGACTAGATGACAAGGGAATTTGTAAGTGTCAAGTACAGTTGAAATTGGGCACTAGAAACTCAAGAGAGTCTGTACACATTTTTGGCCAGATACACGAAGTTTGATGAAAAGAATGCATCGACCGTGCAGCACTAGTCAAGAAGTGAAGCTGCGCATGAAAAAAAAAGAGAGAAAATGAAAATAAATGAGAAAGTGCACAGTTGTGAAGCTCAAAATGTAGCTGCGCAGATCAAATAGAACAAAAAAGATACAAAGTTCAGAACAAAGAAGCAAGACACTGCAAAGTAACCGTGCTGGGAATAGTGACAACCCGCCACGCAGTTCGACGTAATGCTCCAAAAAACTAGTTGTTACTATGTCGGTTGGAAAACTAGCCATTATACAGTGATATTCCTAATGACCGCTTGAGCATTCAACGCAAAAATAACCGTTCTAAAAAATTTAATGAAGGAAAGGACTCAAATCCTCAGTAGATTTGTCCAATAGACATACCATTTAATGCTTATCTAGCCATTGATGGGCGTGGCTAAGGCCTAACTGCACCTATAAATACCACTATGTTTGGACTCGCGGGCATTACCGAAACTCTAAAAATTTTCTGCACACCATAGTTCAAACTGTTTCCAGTAAGTTCTCAGTTATCTCGTGAGTTTGAAGAGAATAGTCGAGTGAATGTCTGATGATTTTATAGTTGAGCAAGAGTCCATAGTCGAGAAGGCTTTGAGGGTGTTTAAGCAAACCGGGCTTGAAGGGTTGATCAAAACCCCTACAAAGAAGGTTGTTACAGAACAAGAACAAGGCTCACGCCATTCACCATGACATTCTACACAAATGCAAAGCAACAGTAAGGAACCTGCAGTTGAGAAAGTCAAGGTGAAAGTTATGGGCTCCAAGCTACCAAACGTTCCACCAGGGGATAGGGAGTTGCCATTAACCTTGACGCCAGAGTATATCTCTCTGCGTGCACAAGATACACCAGCCATTAAGCTCTCCATAAATGCCAAGTACGAGATACCGCTTCCACCCATATCCAAACATGTAAAACTAGAAGCAAATATGCTGGGTAAAATTACGGACTATAAGTTAGCAGATTATGACTTGCTGCAGCAGCAGAAGGATCCAGATGAGCCGAAATACTGACAATTTCAGCCATATAGATATGTGTGCTGGAATAAGGACGTTAAGAACAACCCGTTGTTGGTTGCATAGAGCTGGCTATCTGAAGCTGTCGAATCAGATTTGTTGAACCTATTGATGCTTCCACACTTCGAACGAAGCCAAGAACTTAACGTTGTGGTGCGCACACTCATATCGCACGCACACCAAGGCTACCTTTGGTTGGACAGAAATGTCGACCTCAACATCGACCTGATCCATCGAATCATAGGGTTAAGCAAGCGAGGAGAGGATCCAAAGAAGTTATTTGCTGGCAAAACCAGGGAGAAGGAGATTGTCGCGCAGATGAAAGAAGCTTATAGTATCCTGAAAGGAAAAAGAGGGTTCATCACGGACAATATAAACGATGATGCTATGCGGTTTCTAGTACAACTGATAGTAGGAAAATTTTTGTGGAAGGCCAGACCTACAGAAGTACCAGCTGGTGCAGTGCTCCTTGTGGCGAAGGAAGTGCAGGGCAGAAGATTTAATTGATGCCAATATTTACTGAACAAGTTTCAAGAAGATGTTTACGAAACTCAGGTCAATGGCACCACGTTCCATTATAGTTAGTTGATGGTATTGATTTCCTTTGTAGGATGCAAGGACCCAGGGCACTATGTTGGCCTCATCTCTCCCAGCAATGACTATCGAGGACCCAAGTATGCAAATCTATGGGCAAATCTGATGCTAGAGAGACAACGCGCATTGAATGAAGTACTCTACACATATTATGAGTAGTTGTACGATGTCATTGTTCTCACACTACGCATCTCCAAAGAGGTAACATCTAATTATATTCGCACTTTAAATTTTTACGCTGACATGCATTCCATCTACATTTCAGCGAAGGAATAGAAAAAGAACCTAGAATGGTTTGAGAGGAACTATCACATGGATGAAGTAGATATCGACCTCTTTATGAAGGAATGGCTAGATGAATGGAAGGTAGAAGGACCTATTATCATTGACAGTGACTCCGAAGAAAGTAATCCAATTCCAACAACAATTGTCGAAGAGTCACCATCAGGAAAAGGAAGAATCCTAGAAGCTCAGTGCCAAAGAAAGTCCAGAAAAAGGAAACAAAAAGCCGTAAGGGACCCATCAGAAGAAAGGCTGCATGATGATGAGCATGAGATCATCACATCCAGGGTCACCGCGAATCTATAAGACATGATGGCCATCAAAGACAGTAAGAATGAGGAAATTCAAGCAAGTTTGCAACAGAATCTCACCACGCTGCAAGGCATAACAACGAAGTTTGAATAGGTCCAGCGCGACTTGGCTATGCCACGAGAATCAGAGTCAAAAGGAAGGTCAGGGGACACTTTGCACCCAAAGAAAACACCTTTAGCCTTGGCCAGGGCACCAAAACTGTGCATTGTCAAAATTGACCCGCTAAGCGTAATGTTACCGCGTGATGAAGTAGCTGTGGGCATGCAGAGCATAGAGCATGTGGATATTGATATCGCAATGGTGCTCCTCGAAGGACTACATAATATGCACCTGTAGGTTTTAGAGGAAATACATGATCGAGATATGGTCATTTTGAGCCAACACCAGGAATTACATGAAAAATATAAACAGTTTCAGGAAGCAAGTGGAAAGAAGGATAAGGCACTTGAAAGTGAGTAGCAACAGCAAAGAAGAATAGAGGAGACTGTTTCTTCAGTCTGTGCGGATATCCCAGAGTGGGATAAGCAGCCAAAGCTCGTAGATACTATAAAGAAGATCGACTTGGTAGTCAACAATCTTAAGTCTGAAATGGCAGACATGGAGATAGCCTATAAAGCAAATATTTCTGCCTTGGAAGCAGAGAATCAACCAAAGACACCACCATATTAGGCAGATCTCAAAGCAGCAAAAGCGAAAGCCACTGCAAAGAGCATATCCAGTGAAGTGGCTAAGTGTCAAAACTTGCTGGATGAAGCTATGAGAGTGTTCACTACGCTGTAAGAGGACCCTCAGCTGCTGCAGGTCCAAACCGGTTTGCAGGAAAAGCAGGAAGCATTAGACACTCTGAACGAGGAGATAAAGATGCTACTAAAAAAAGAAAGACTCCGCCGATTTCCAGAAGTCAAACAATTAAAAACGGAACTTCAAGTGTTAAAAGAACAGGAGGCTGAAGTCAGAGATAAGTCACATCCCTTGTAGGGGGAATCCCATGAACTAACATAGCAGATCGAATAAAAACTACAGGAACTCCGTGATGCACAGGCGTCATTATAAGAGAAAACTCAGGATGACTTAACACCATATGTGTTGGAAACCATCAAATCAATTGAACAAGATGGCAAGGATACAGTTGCTAAGCTGAGCGGAACGTATCAAGAACTAGTTGCTAAGATAGCTCCACAGAAGGAAGAGCATCTCATGGAACCAGAAGTGGAAAGTGGCTCAGGGACGAGCGACATGTAAGTGTTAGGGGCCTGTTGGGATTGGCCCAAGTAAGGCATTTTTGTGCAAGATAGTTTTGGAGATACGAAGTTGAGAGCATCTCAGATGAAGGAAGCTTTTGCAAGACAGCTTTATGGAGTTGCGAAGTTGAGCGCAGCACAATATCAGCAGGGTAGGAACCGCGCTGTTAAGTGCCAGCTCCGCAAAGTCACAGCACCACGTAGTGCGAGAAGAACACCTATTTTGGGTAAAGAGCATGAAGGAAGGTTGAGCTGTGAAAGTGACCTATTTGGAGTAAGGAACTCCAGGATTCCTAGGAATGGGTATGGATTAGTGTGAAGGAGGATGAAAGTAATCTGTCAAGAGAGTGGTGGAAAACAGTTGGAAGCTAAGCCACAAAGATAACAGGGATAGGAAGGCCAAAGGGATGGAAAGCGACACGCCATGATGTAGTATAACCGTTTTGTGAAAAATGCAGATGGAAGAAGGGTGTGCGAGGTGTGAGTGGTCCAACAGAATGGCCAAAAGCGTGTGGAGCAGCTGCCGACTGTGACAGGTCGAGTTAGCAGATAACCGCACATTTTGTAACCTTAGGGTTTTTTCCTATGCATTGTAATTGACATGAGCTATGGGCATGATATTTATGTAAAGGGAAATTTTTTAAGGGAAAGGGTTAATCTATAATCGTGAATAGTTAATTATTGTTGAACCTAGATCTTTGTTGAGAGACGATTGTAAAAAGGCTCTGCAAGCTACGTGCACAGTGACCTATTAAGAGAGAAGAGAGTCTACAGCTGAGTGCGTAGACTGGAACTGTTGTAACCTTCCCATAAATAATATAACAATAGCTCCTATGGACGTAGATCCCATCCTGTAGGTGAACCACCTTAAATTCTATGTTATGTGATTGATTATACATTTATATCTATGTATTTTCTTATGTGAATGGTTAAGATCTCATTTATGAATGCATGTGTTATTGCTTTTATATGTATTCGCCATAAGGATAGAAGATGGGGATAATATGTTAAGTAACAACATGTGTGAATAAATGTCCAATGCACCAGTATGTTAAGTCAGATGAATTCATAAGGTAATCGAGTAAACACTTAGCCAGTGAAGTCTATATAGTGCGATTCCTTGAGAGCAACACCGAAAGTGCGTAGTTACAGTGTTGTTATAGTGTACCGAAGAGGAAGCGCAATCTCTATGGCGTTGTCCGGTTGTCGAAGAACCATCCTGTGCTGCGCAGGCCTTTGGATGCGCCATTGTATAAGCATTACCTGTAAAGAAGTGAAATTCACGCAGTCCCCCATTCACAGCACGAGTCCTGTAGTGCACTGCTCACCATTCTGTTAAGTGATCATCACCTGGTTGTGGAAACCTAATTCCGCAACCTCCCCATTAACTTGGCCTCAGGTGAGACCTCAGTCTGTTCGCAGGTTGTTTCCAAAAGGGCCAGTGAAAAGGGGTTTTGTTGGTTCCTCGAATTGCGCAGAACCTAGGTCTTTCTAGAAAACCTCAAGAATAGTAGAAGCAGCTAACAGATTATGCATAACATACATCTTGAGCATGTCTTCTAAAATATGATTAGTATGCTTTGTTTTCTCATTTGTTTGTGGGTGGTAGGAAGTGATGACATTCAACTAAGTGCTTATCCTAGAAAACAAGGCCTTCCAAAATTTCCCTGTGAACTTTGTGTCCCTGTCTGAAATGATAAAGTCTGTACTTATCACTTACCACTTCCATTCTAGAATGGGAAATGGATTACGTGACCCAACTAGGTGCTAGTGTTCAATCTCAACAATTTGACACTCTTGACATTTTTCTACGTAAATAACTACATCTGCTTTTAATTTAGGGCATAAATAATGTTTCTTAATAGCACAAATCATCTTTTGGTATCCAGAGTGTCCCAAATAGGGATGTTTATGAAATTCACTTAAAATATCAAATCCAATATTTGATATTTTTGGTACATACAACCTATTTTTAGACCATAACAACCCTATTTCATCAATTTTGAAATCTTTCTGTTGCTGTCCCATCTTATTTTCCTAAATGTTTTTGCTTATTTTAGCATAAAATTTATCATTTTAAACTGCTATCCCAATTCTTCCATATAAATAAGAACTTATTTGACTTGTTGTTAGCTCATACATCAAATGTATTTGTCGACTTAATGCATCAACGAGTTTGTTTTCTTTACCCTTAATGTGTTTGATTTCAAAATTGTATTCACTTAGGAAAGCTAATCACCTAGCTTTCCTAGCATTTAAATTTTGTTGCTCAAAGATGGACTTCAAGCCCAAGTTATCCATTTTAAGGATAAACCTCTTTCCCTTTAAATAGTTCCTCCACATTTTTAAGGCATGGATGATGGAAGCCAACTCTATGTCATTTGTAGCATATAATATTTCATGTTTTTTAAGTTTTGGAGACTCATAGGAAATAACATAGTCATTTTGCATAAGGACTCAACCTAGTCCTTCTTTACAAGAATCCATGTGAACAAAAAATTTCCCATCCTAACGATATATCTTTAGGATAGGAGAGGTTGTTAATAGGTGTTTTCATTGACGAAAAATTTCCTCACACATTTTTGTCCAAAATAACTTTGAATCCTTTTTCTATAAGGATGTTGTGGGATATGCAATCTTGGATAATTTCTCAATGAACATCTAATAATATCCTTCTATACCTAAGATTGATTGAAAGAATGAGCAAAAAAGTTGAATAAGATTGAAAACTGCAATAAAAAAGAGTAGAAGAATAACTATGTAGCAAAACTCAGATAGAAGCAGAATAATCTCATACTGTCCAATAATCAGTATAATCAACAATTATAATACAATGGAGAGAATTTGAATCATGTAGGAGAATTTGAACCTAAGTTGGTCTAGCATAGGGATTATCACCACTGGAGTGCTCTGGAAGTCTCAAAGTCAACTGAACTGAACCTGAACTCAGCTAACTGAAGTCACAATCAATTAGCTGACTAAGGAGGGAGCAATAGTGAGTCTGTCATGCATGCCAGTCAGGAAAGGGCGCATGAAGCCACAATCAATGGAATCTGGAACTCTAACCCCCCACAAGAGTTAGATAAATAAGGTGGTGTGCATTAGAACACTTAGTAGGTTCCTATAAAATAGGAAACTAACTGAAGAGGTCCTAAAATGATGCGTGCAAGGCTCAGAAGGTGGTTATGGATCCTGAATGACATCTGCACACCACTACGGATAAATGACATCATCAACAACTAGGAAAAATAAATAATTCTAGGTAGGACAAGGATGGAGTATTGAAATATCCTAACACCCCCCCTTAATCCATACTTTTTCATCCTGGGCCCTGGTTACTAAGACCAAAGGTCACCCATAAAATCAAATAAATGATAAAAAATAAAGAACTGTCCATAAACCAAGGAAATGGGGAAAACCTCATGGGAAACCCCCCACCCTCAAATTGGACTGAAACACACCAAAAGATTAATTTCTCCAAACTCAAGTAGGTGTGATGCTTGATCATATTTCTAGAGGTATATTCCTCTTGGGAAGAAGTGGATCATGCTCCAAAAACATGTGCTTGTATTCTCCTTCAGTGGATGCAAGTGAATATGGAGGCTTTCTGAACTTTCTCTTCAGACCGAACATGGTGAGAACAAATATAAAGATATGAATATCATCCTGGAACCTATGATTCAAACTAGCTAAGGTAGGATCAACTCCATGAATGTGTAGATAGTTCTTTGATATCTCCTTTGAACCAACATAGGTGAGACCACGATAAAATGAACTATGACATGATGGTCATGGCTTGGACTTCAAATTAGCTCCAAGAATTGATAGATGGTTTCTTGTGATCTCCTTTGAACCAGCAGGGGTGAGATCAAAACCAAAATACGCATGAGATTTGAACCCAAGTGAATGGTAATATCCTCCATATTCAATGAAACTCTGAGAACATGTTCCAATGATTGAATAGAAGTACATAGAAGGCACGTGATCAAGGGGGGCGAATGCATCACCTATAAACTCAGATTTAACCTCCAATACATTCAATACATCATCATTTTGCACACCAATAGACTGTTGTGAAAGAGAGGATTTACGAACCTCTTCAAATTCTAGATTATGAACTTGCTTATCTTCCTCATAATTCGAAATAGAAGACATTAAGAACATGAGTGTTGAATTGACAACTTTTTCTTCATCTTGAACAACTTCATCATGAGATATGATTGAGGCCAAGACATAATTAGAGAGAACACTTAAGGAGGTATCACTGGGCTTGTTCTCCAAATGATTTGCACCAACCTCTTCATTCTACTTTCCAAATGCTTTGTCTAGTTGGGCCCATAGATCACTTGGATTTTCAGCAGTTTCCTTGAGGTAGTGCATACTAGGAGACATAGAAATCCACATTTCTCAAAAGGCTTTGTTACATTCATTTAGCCAATCATTATCTTCTTCATAGGAAGAAAAATATCTCATAACACCAATACACATGTCAAAAAGACCTTGTCTCTTCAGATATGCTATCATATTTGGTTTCCACACATCATATTTGAATGGAGAGAGAGGAGGAATTTCTTTCAGAGTCATGGAAGTTGTAGAATACCTACAAAAAAAATGGAAAATATCTGCTACTACTATTGTAGCATAAATGCTGCAACTGCAAAAAACTACTGCAATTGCAAAAAACTGCTGCAACTGTAGAAAACTGCTGCAACTGCAGAAAATTGCCAAAACTTATGCAACTGCAAAAAACTGCTGCAACTGCAGAAAAATGTTGTAATTGCTGCAACTGCTCTTGCACTCAAAAACTTTGAATAACCTGCAAAAAAATCTCAATAAGGAGGTAGAATACTACTGAGCACTACTTTAGGATAGTAGGCACTTTTATCTGGATCCTTCACACCTGACTAGACCTCATTGTATTTTTCCAATGAATTCAATGCAATGGTACTAGGATTTTCTGTGTAAATCCAGAGGCTTATGGTGCACTACTGAAAGCAGGTTCTCAACTTGTTCTCTCCATGTATCTAATACCATGTGAGATAATATGCCATAGCAGATCTAAAGAGCCGAGGATACCTCACAAAGAAAGAATGAGCAGAAAATTTGAAGAAGAGTGAAAACTGTAGTAAAAAAGAGTGCAGCAGAATATTAACGCAACAAAACTCAGTTAGGAGCATAATAATGTCACACTACTCAATTATCAGTATAATGAACAATTATAATACAATGGAGAGAATTCAGATCATGCAGAAGAATTCAAACCTTAGTTGATCTACATTAGGGATTATCACCACTGGAGTGCTCCGGAAGACTCAAACTCAACTGAACTGAACCTCAACTCAGCTAACTAAAGTCACAATTAGTTAACTGACTAAGGAGGGAGGAAATACTGAGTTTGTCATGCATGTCAATCAGAAATGGGCGCATGAGGCTACAATCAGTGGAATCCAGAGCTCCAACCCGCCACAAGATTTAGCTAACTCAGGTGGACTGCACTAGAACACTCAGTTGGTTCCTATAAAATAGGGAACTGACTGAAGTGGTCCCTTAAAATGATGCATGCAGGGCTTAGAAGGTGGTACATGGATCATGGATGACATCTGCACACCACTAGGGGGAAAATGACATCATCAAAAACTAGGAAGAATAAATAATTCTAGGTAGGACAAGTATGGAGTATTAAAATATCCTAACACTTTTTCTATAAGGATGTCATGGGATATGCAAACTTGGATAAGTTATCAATGAAAATCCGATAATATCCTACTATACCTAAGATTGATTGAATGTTTTACACATTGGTAGGATTAGTCCACTCCATGGTTTCTTATATATTTTCAGGATCTACAACAATGTCTTCTTATGAAATTATGTGTCCTAAATGATGAATTTTTTTCTTATAGATATCACATTTTCTAAGCTTAGCATACAATTGGTCTTCCCGTAGTACTTGCAGAACAATTCTAAAATGTTCTTCATGCTCTTTCTCATTCTTAGAGTAAATAAATATGTCATCAATAAAGAGTAGTACAAATGTATCTAGGAACTTACTGAATATAATATTCATCATTCACATAAAAGTAGAAGGTGCATTTGTTAATCCAAATGCAATCACTACAAACTCATAGTGGCCATATATGGTTCTAAAGGCTATTTTATTTATGTCCTCTTCTCAAATTATCACTTGGTGATAACTAGAACATAGATCAATATTAGAGAAAATATTTCCTCCATGAACTTGGTTAAACAAATAATCTATCCTTGGGACTGGATATCAATTTTTTATTGTTAACTTGTTTAACTGACGGTAATCAATACACCTTCACATTATACCATCATTTTTCTTCAAAAAATGAATCGGTGCTCCCCATGGAGACACAATAGGTCTTATATACCCTTTCTCAATCAACGCTTGTTGCTACAATTTAAGCTCAACTAGCTCAGGTATGGATATTTTTAAACTAGTACTGTCATGGGTACAAGTTCTATGTAAAAGTCTAAGTCTCTCTTAGGAGGAAGCCCTAGTATTTCCTTGGCAAAAAAATCCTTAAACTCACTTAAAACTGGAAAATATTCTATTTTCTCTTTGCTTTCCTCACTGTAATTTTGAATACTAATAGAATAAATATTACAACCTTTCCTAACACATCTCCTAGTTTGTAAGGCATAAATTTGTCTTACTGAAATTTTCTTGGGTATTCCAGGAACGATTTTCTGATTTCCATTTTCATCAGCACAATTAAAATCCTTGTTCAAACAGTTAAGGATTACATGATCCTGGTATAACAAATCCATGCCTATCAAAACATCCTAATTAGAACCCAATGGTAAAATATTCAAATCCCCTATTGTTTTAGACCATTCAGGTCCAAAGTGCAATCTTCAACCAAATCGGAAACCTTCCCCTTTGTGTTAGTAGCTAGCTACACTAGACAAGGTTTTTTGTGTTTTATTTTATTTAAATTACAAGCATCAACAACTTTACGACATATGTAACTATGACATGCTGCCAGATCAATCAAAATGGAAACTAGTTTTGTCAGGATTTTACCTTCAATTTCTAGCATGGTAGATTGATGATAAGCTTGTCTACCTTTCAAGGAAGCACAAATTCTAGGTGTCCTTGCAACATAGTTTATCATCACATCATCTTGGAATTTATTCAAAATATTGTTGTTTTTCTACGGACAGTATTTGTATAAATTGGGCCTTGACATCCCCAACATTTCACTATTGCTGGTGCTAATTTATTTCCACCATAAGTAACTGGCTTGTTCCCACTTTGGGATGCTAAGTTTGACTGGATTTATCTCCTAGAGAAATTCATGCTGTTTGGCAAGATGTTATTTGTTTTTGATAAAAAGGCGGCTTAAATCCTTTTCTTCTGTTATCTAAAAGTACATTATGCTTCTCTTTCTTCTTATTTATGTTTTCATAGCTATGTTAATTATGCTCGCAACAAATCCTATCCTTATACAATGCTTCATATAGAGTTTTAGGTGCATCAAACTCAATCTTGCCCTTGGATTAAGGTGGAAGGAAACCTAAAATTGTTGAATTTTAACTTTCCCATCTCTGATATAAGCTACATATGAAAGTGACTCTAAAAATCTATCAATTAAATTATCCATGTTCATAGAGCCCATTTTTAATTCATGAAACTCTTTAATATTGTTATTGAATAATCGTTCAGACATGTACTTGACTTGGAACATATTTTAAAAGCTTTTACACTTAACCTCATGGTCAGTTTCAAATCTCGCCACCACTCGGAAGTCATCCCATTTAGGTTGTAAATGGCTAAGTGAGCTTTCGGCTTGATCTGATAATCATATACCTTGAAGTAATTTGACATTCCCAATAACCACTCCGAGTTTCTCATGTGATTCTAAATCACCATCAAAGTTTGGGGCTTTAAGTTTCTTAAACACTCCTTGGAGTTCTCCACTACTAGAAGATTTATGTTTCTTCCTACGGGGATAGCATAAAGAAGTGTTTGAAGAATTGTTGTTGTAATAATGTTTCTTTTCAAATGATAAGCTAGAATTCGATATAGACTTAGCTATATTTTCAAATTCCTTACCTCTATCTCTTTTCTCATGGTTAGTTCCTTTTACCACATTGATCGATGTATGAATAGATTGCTGGTTATTTTTAATTTATGTCAATGTTTGTAATAAAACAACATTCATGTCTTGCTATCCTTTCCTATCTTTCATGTTGTTTTCAACTTTGAAACTATGAATTTATGCTTTTAAACTTGGCATGGCATTTTAACAACTCAAAAGGGATGATAGTTCTTTGGTTGTCATTTAACTCAACATGCAATGCCTCCTCACAAGGTGGTGAGTTAAGGTTTCCTTTTGGACTATAATCTCTTTTAGCACTCATGTTTTCTCTAAAATTTAACTATGTTTTCTCGCTTTCATATTTGGTCTATAAGCTCTTCCTACTGAGATAAGGATTCCCAAGCCCTCTCAAATTCAAGTATATTTCTAACTATATTGATTCTCAAATTGAATAGCTGAGAAGAAACATAATTCTCGCTTTCAAAATAGTTTAGCAAATCTGCTTGTGTATGCAGTGGTAATGCCATTTATCTCTTTGACTCTGCAATCTAATATATAGAAAATAAAGTATTTATTATTTCTTTTTTTTCCACAATGTTTCTATGGACAATCCCAAAGGCCACTAAGTGTTGTAACTTTTCTCTAATAACATTTATAACGACTCCAAAATTTAATATGTAAAGTTTTCTTTTTTAATTGTCTCAATCGTTTATTATGGTATCATGCATGTCGCATTGACTTTTATTCTACTGAATTAACTTTATTTTATAAATTACTAACATAGCCTAGTAATTATATTTGTAACGACGCCGTCCGAAGCTTGAATAAACTCTTAAGTTGCATTGTTATATTTGTTTGTAATTTCAATTCACCAAGGACAATTGTCATTCAATGTTAGAGTCCATATTTTCCTTAGCACAGACTTATCATAGTCTACTAGCTTGAACTCATATAGCTACCTTCATATAAATATATATATTGTTGTATATATATATTTTATTACCAATGCATTTATTAATTTATATTAACAACACGAATATCAATTATATTCAAACTATAATATATGGACATGTTTCTAATAAGCATATTATAAACATAACAATATATATATATATATTTTGAAACGTGGGAACCTCTTCAAACCACCTAGCGAGCGTTGTCACTGAACCGTCTGGATACCAAACCCACGTACCAACCTTAATATTGGACAAGGCTTCCAACGAGAATACAGCCACCACCACAGTCACACTAGCTTTTTCTGAGGTGCAGTTTTCTGAAAGATATATATATATAAAACTAAAAAGCCTAGTTGTGACTAGACCAGAGCAATGATGTACATAACGTAATGTTAAACCCTTACTTTGATGAAATATTAGCCTTAGGATTTTAGGGCTTACTTGGCACTCAAGCTAACTTAACATTTGATTGCTGGAACAAACATTATACACATATGTAGAAGAGGGTAAGGGAGGATCCAGGATCATTCCTAGGGAGGATCCAGAATGTTAAAACCTTTGCACTGTTGGGGCTTGTTATCGTTTTGGCTTTGGGTAGTTTACTAGGTTTCCTCTGACTAAGCTCAAGCTTGCCCCGATGGTGGTTTACTATAGCTTTGATATAAATTTCTCAATAAAATATGTTATGCGCGTCTTGCCTCACCTAGTAAATACAATTGTTTAGTTTTTTATTCTGGAAATGTGTTGATACTGTGTGGCGTATTGCATTTAGAGTGTTTCCATTAGTTTGAACCTTGGGCTCCTCTTTATTATTAACTGATATTCTGTTACCAAAATGATACAGACTTTACACCTTTGCTATTTCTATTTTTCCTTTAAAGTTAGACTGTACTAGATATTATGTGTTTATATGGAAAGAGGTATCTCTTACCCAAGTGTGACAATGGACCGGCCTTGTGCCATCCCTGCGTCTTCAAATTATGGATACAATTTATATGTGAAGTAAATGTTTTATGAGGAAGCTCTAGTGGCTCGACTTATCATTCGGTGCAAATTCAATTTGTTTATATATATGACTATTAGAAGACTGAACCATATGGCTCGCCTGGGCATGGTATTGAGCAAGTTTGATTTTTATTTCAATTCTTATGTTACTATTGATAGCATTTAGTAAACAAGTTAATATTTATGCCATAACTCTAAGGTTTCATCTTTTCACAGTTTAAGTTTATGAATGTATGGATGTGATGGGGAAAATCCCTGTGGTTTCGATCCATGGTTTAAACTTCATCTACATGCTTTCCATGTTTTCTATACAGTATTGTGAAAGTCTTGGTTATGCGCAGTTCGTAGGGAACGGTTTATATGCAAAGATTTGAGTTAATGTTTATAAGTACAAGCTTTTACAATGGTTCATATATTGCATGATGTTTGGGCTTAGTCGTGAGGCTTGAACCATGTCATAGTTGATAATATACGTGTATGTATTTTTTTTATATACGATTATTATGGATTGTATACCCTTGTAATAGTTGTATGAATATTATTGTGACATGGTCGTGATGTGATCCCATGAATATAGTTTGATCATCATATGTTTAAATTAAACATTATTTGTTTGGAATTTTATTGAATCTAATATATTTATAATATTATATATCATATATGCATAAGTTCAAGGTTCATTCCCTAGATTCGAACTCGAATCCTATCTTGTTTGCATAGGATATACTCAAATATATTGAAGTTTACCAGCCTCTATTTCAATGTGTAGATATTGTTTCATCATTGGGTTTATGTTCCTATTTGGAAATTAAACAAACACATTGAGTAATAGTGCCGATAACAATAAAAAGGGCTTAATAATAGAAATAAACTTACAGTAATTAAATAAAATATTCCAATATAAATATTCGATAACAATATATTTAACTTGAGAAGAAACCCTAGCTTATTCCAATAAATAATACAAAATATTCTCCTAAAATGATAGGATGTTAATAAGCTTGTAGCATAATTATAATATTTTTAACATATTTGGAGAGAATATGAAAACCATGAACATATTATAAATAGTAGGAACAATGTCATTAAAATTGTAACTACATTAATAGGTTTGAATACTATTTAATATAATACTAAATGAATAAATACAAATATTTCTTGATATAGATAATTATAAGGAACATATTTAACTTCTTTCTATCAAAAAATAGAAATAGGGATAGGAAAACCTATAAATCTTAATGCATCCAAGTAGTTAGTGAACTTCCATGTTGCTCCCAGCCATACACTTATGAACTGTTTAACTTTTTCATTCAGGAAGTAGCCCCACAACCATACCAAGTACACTAGAAGTTTAATATAAACTTAGGGATTTATTGTCTATTTTTCTTACTACTGTAGAGTAATAACAGGGTTTTTTTTACGAACTCTATGTAGATCCCGTATTATCATCCCCTTAATAGTGTCCATCTTGGACAAACCATATACTATTCATAGTTACTAAGTGCTCAAGGAAATACAACTGCATTTTCCAGTAAACTAGGAACCATTAACCCCTGTAATGTTCTCTCTTTACAACTTTCATTTAAGAACATGGTTCATGTTCATATTAAGCCTCCTCTCTCTTAGATAGGAAAAAGTGTATGTTTCTCATCTCTTTGTCTTCTTTTATTCTATTTTCTTTTCAAGAAGTAGTTAGGTTTTAACTGTAACGTTCCCTCCCATCGATCCAACGCAAGGAAGGGAACATGACTACCAAAATATTGGATTTTACAAAACTTATCCCCATTCATCATGAACAAAACCATGGCATTACAAATAAAATGCATATGTGTGCAGATGCAAATCAAAGAAACCATGCGGAGCGGAATAAAACATCATCCACACACATTTCATATGGATTCAGCATAATAACAGTCATGAAATTAATTAAAACAGTGTAGGAGTAAAACAAAAAAATAGAGAATACTTATCTTGATTATGAAACTGTCCCAAGCAACTAGCTATGCAGCTGCAATGTTCCAACCCAACCATAGGTATCTGCCCAGCCTGTATTATTTCAGCACTCAAAGACCACCCCCAAGCTGGGCATGATATCTAAAAGGAAAAGGGGACTCTCAAGCTCAGCACAGCCCAAAGCAATGGATACTCATAACCCATACCCCAACATAGTCTATCTACACACAACAAACACAATCATTGGGCATGGATACATATTTTTAACAATGGGACTTCGAAACCAGATGGCCATGGGTTTTCCCCAAAACGTGGGCACATCAAAAACGAATTGTGAGAAGGAGAATCGACCACAGGGAAGAAAACGATTTCTCCCATAGATATATGAGCATTTAGTGGTTCAAAATAGCCTCTATGGACCCCAAATCGATTTCCCCTTCCTTCCCACGGTTCTGCAACATAAAAACACACTTCTCCCAGCTAGAAAATAATGAAAAACCAGAAAAACATGGAGGGAAAGCGCCCAGGTAGCTCCAAACATGTGAGAGAGAAAAACTGATGGGTGAAGAATGTATTGGGGAGCAATTTCGTGGCTCCTTTCTTGCCCAAGAATTCAAACACGGATTTTCATGAAGGGTGGCTTGCCCATACTTGAATTTGGACAACCATACCTCCCCATTCCCCAAGGCATTAACTACCTCAACCAACTCTTGGGAGAAAGGAATGATTGGGCACAAAAGTCAACATGGGTAGTAGAGGGTTCATGGGTTCTCTCATTGAAACTTGGCTTGAATTGATTGGATCAAGGGTTGGAATATTTCTCTCTCAATTCCTTGTAAAAATAATGTCGTCATCTCTTGTTGCATTGCATAGATAGTTGTGGGGCATTTCTATTAAAGTGCATATTTACAATTTGCATGGCTCACTAGCACATGGGTAGCATAATACCAAATACTTGCCTCTTCAAGGTCGAGCGTTCACTAGAAGGGCCTTGGCCTTGAGCTCCATGTTAGGAATCATACATAATATGCATACAATATTTACATTATAGCCAAAATATCCTAAGGGTCAAAATGAGGGTATTACATTAACTCTCTCAATTTATTTTTTTATTTTTGATTTATTAATATCTACTTTTCCTCACATTGTTCTAATTCTTCATTAATTATTTTTATGTATTAATTAAAAAGTCATTCCCCCTTCTAGGATGCTTAGTCCCTCTTTTAACTGGATGTTCTCCAACCAATTAGAAGCATTAAGTAGATAAAGTAATATAAATGACCACATCATTTATTAGCTTTGATGCTCTGGAGTTTCCCAAACTGAACATCAAATCAAAAGTATTGAAATCTAAGTATCTTTGATTCTCCAGAGTCTCCCAACTCAATATCAAATCAAAAGTATTTAATTCTAAGTATCTTTGATGCTCTAGAGTCGCCCAACTCAACATCAAATCAAAATTATTTAAGTCTAAGTATCTTTGATGCTCAAGCGTCTCCCAAATAAACATCATATCAAAGTATTTAATTATAAGTATCTTTTATGCTCCAGAGTGTCCCAACTCAACATCAAATAAAAAGTATTTAAATATTTAAGACCTTATTAACAAGGGTACAAACTTGGGATATTACAACTTAATGTAGAAGAAGATATACAAGTTGTTGATTTTGTATTCAATGAATCCCACTATGGGCACTCATAGGTGAATGTGAATTTTAATGCTGAAAACTAAGCTAGCTTTGCAGCAGTCAATGGGTGAAGATGATTCAACAATGAAAGTTATTGGTGATGATTTGATTTGGTTGAGGCTGCACACTATGAAGATTTCTGAGAGCGTCCAAAACAAGAAGATGTGCATAGATTCCTAGTGGAAGAAGATGAGAGTGAATATGTTGAGATTATTTCCAAGGAAGAGTTAGAAACGCATATGATTGCACCAGAGTAGATGTAGATAAAGAATAAATTAGTGGAGTAGTCATTCAAGAGAAAAATAGAGAAGTTGCCACTAATGTGAGAAACTGTGAGCCTGTCTGTAGGATAGAGGTAAGTATATCGATCCCAGAATGTAAAATTGAAATTGTATCTAAGATTGAAGAGTTATGGAATATTAAAGAATTTCTAGGGGTTATTTATTATGTACTTGAAGATAACAAAAGTATGCCTATTGAAAGGAAATAATGGCATAAGGCTTTGGATCTTGTTGTGGTGGGAGAAACTACATCAGAGAATGAGGAAAGAAAAGAAGGCTGGTGTAAGTGTTAAAGAAACTAAGTTCCCTTGACAAATGGATCGACTAACTAAGGTCAGATGTAGAACATACTTCCATAGAAGTAGAAGCAGTGAAGAAAATAGTTTAGTTTGTTGGAGAAATTGTAGAGGACAGAGTTGTAGATATTCCCAAGTGCGTTGATAAGCCAATGAGTCAACCAGTGGGATGTTTGAGTATCTTTGCAAAGGTATAAAAGGTCATGGGAAAAATTCCATGGAAAATACAGTTGATGTAGCAGAGAGCATGGACTAGAGGCATAGTCCATTGAAGCATACTGAGAAAGAAGATTGAAAGCAAGTTATCTATTAAATTGCAGAAATAGATAAAATAATTTACAATGATGATGAATCATATTATGAGTTTGAGAATGCAATAATCAGTTTGCATAATGGAGAAAGAAGTCTAGGAGGATATCTGCAAGTGTAATAAAAGGAGAAGGACCATACTGAGGTCCTAGTTTCTTTTATTATTTTCCTGTTTATGATTTTCTAGGATAGTCTACACCGATATGAATGGATTTGGGGAAAATCCTTGTGCAAAAATTGCAAGGGATAATTATAATTCTAAAGAGCATGATGCTAAGAACATGCCCAAATTTGAGATATGTGATTTGGAATCTTCTAGCAACAAAGTAGCATAGATGGAGAAAATTCAGAGAAGGCATCATGAAATTATGCCAAGAAATCACAACAGTCATGCAGTAAAACTAGAAGATAACCTAGGTAGAAAATCATAAGCATCAAAGGATGCTTATAAGTGCAAGAAGAAGAAAAATAAGAAGCTGAAAATCATAGATTTCCAGGTGTGGAGCCCAAAGAAGAAACAAGAAACTGAATAAGGAAAATAATTTTTTATGAATCAATGTGTAAGCATGTTTGAGACTGAGACCGACTTGCAAGTTTTGTTAAGCATCTGATATTCTTATAAGATTGTAGGCATGTTTGTAATTTTTCATATGTGTTGTAGCATATTAGTTAATTTTGTTTATCTGTAAGAAGAGTGAGAGTGGTGAAATTTCTTAGTAGAAACTAATGAGGATATTGAGGAAGGATCCAACAATGAATATGTTGAAGAAATAATTAAGGGGGGAAATGTTGGGAGTAATGATTTTTCCAACCCCTGTATCTATCAACTCAAGTTAAGTCGGCATAGTTAATGATTTGTAAGTTGAACGGATAGAGGTATTTTTTAGCTTGAACATAGTTAGATGATGCAGTTAATGTATGTAGTCAAGATTGTACAAGTATTAGTTTTGGAACATGGCAATTCATCCATAGATATGTTCAGTGAGTGAGGCATTTTGGTAGTTGAAACTTAGATCAAAGGAAATCTACAATGGGAGTAATGGTTTTTCATTTAGTCACGTCAAGAGTAAATTTTTCATCTAGTGCGTTGATTATGGTCACATGAAGTTTCCCACTAAACGTCATGAAGAGAAGATGAAAAAATACACTACTTGTAATGGAGCTCAGAAGCTTTGGTGATATTATTTCAATAGGAAATAAGTATTAAACACATGGAAACAAAAAATAGGCCATCGACATAGTGTATCATAGGTGTCAATAGGAGTTTTCTTCAGAAACCCCAATGAATTTGTTTCAACAACGAGTTGGACATTAACACGTGGTTGTGGATGTGCAGTATTGGGGTTGTTAAAAAGAAGTTTTGGGATAAGTCTTGATGGAGCAGTACGATGGAGTAATTGGACCTATCATGTAGGTGAAGTATTTAGTGTGCATCAAAGTGAATCTCGATGGGAGAAGTCCGATGATAAACGTGTCGAGATATCATATTCAACATATCAGAGCTGCATGTAGGTGTCGGTTAGTTGAGGGTCAATAGACAGAGTTGATGGAGAGTCCTGATGGGACATTTGTCAGCATAGAAAAGTTGTGTATCAACGTACACAAGAGATAAACACAATGGAAAGGGGGAAAGCTAGATACCGACAACCAGTCATAGAGTGACACATGGTAGAAATATGTAGGTTTGGATCGTAGGTCAATATTTAAACATAGTTTTTTATCAACACCGATGGAAAGACCAAAAGGTCGTCACAGAGTGACACATGGCACCATTTCAAAAGTTTGTGAAGCACAATGGTTCCTTAGGAGGATATTTTTTTCCAATGCATTGTCATCATGTTTGTAAAAGATTCCAGCCCAAAGGAATATTCTAGTCTCAATGAAAAGTTGCATGTCTGTGTATAAATAGGTTATTTGTAATATTCTTTGCACATTAAGTAGGAGGATTGAATAAAAAATTATGTTCCATTGTTTGCTTTGTCTATTTTTTTTTTATTTTGTTTTTTGGCAAAGTAGTTTTAGCTTTGCTCATATCCTAGAGTTCTTAGAACAACCATAATCTCTAAAGGTTATTATTATTTTTCATGAAATAACCACCTAAAATAATTAGAATAACTTCATAGGTAATTATTTTCATTGAACTAGGTCATTAAATGAATTAAGTTTTTTTTTTCCAATGATTAACATAAATAATTCAAGCATTTACTATAGAATTAAATTTGTTGGAATGCTATCTACCTATTTATTGATATCATATGTGTCCTTCTCAAAAGTTCTATTTTTTTATGTTGATCAAATCAACATGTTTTTTAATCTTATTTTATGTTTCTCCCTAACTTCGAGAATATTTCAGATTCTACTCTCTATAGATCACTTCATTCCACCACAGCTCCCCCTTCCAGTCATGCACACTTCAGAGCACCCTATTACTTATATGATTAATCAATTTACCTTGAGATCAATAATTTTGTTTGGCATGGATCATTAGTTGGAAGGGTCGACAAATTAATAGGAAATGTGCGGCCATGTCATGGGTAATATACCTCCAATCATGGGTATAAACATCACATAATTTCTATTCAGTTGGAGGTTGAGTTGATCATGGAGATGCTGTTAATCTTGAGCTAACATTGAGCACAATTATGTAAGCCAACATTAATCTTGAGCTAACATTGAGCACAATTCACTTCGTCATTCTTTGAGGAAAAATATCTAATCCAACTAATCCGCAACATACAAATGATTCAGTAGATGGGATGCATGTTAATAGCATTGGAGAATTACAAAAAATCTTGTAGCTCATTCTGGTAATACTTGTTCTATGGTTCTAGTAATTTGAAATGCACTCTATGGTTCTAGTAATCAACATGGGTTTTGATAACATTATACAGATGCTAGAATTGAATGCATTTCTCTGCAATTAAGATAAATTTTTATGTTCATGGAATACAAAAGGAAAAATCCAGTAGCCAAATCATTTGTCGGCTCATATTATTGTGACGGCTCCATAAAGTGTTGATCAAATGTGAAATGGTTAGATTATGACCACGATTCTTCATGGGTCCATAAGTGTGCTCAAGAGTCCATGAACATAAGAATACTTTTCTTTTAAGTAAGCATCTGGAAATTCTATTAATAATGTACAAATAAGAAAGTTACAGAGTTTTTTATGGCATTACACCGCACCACAGCCCTTCCCATGTTGGGAAACATAGCATTAATATTCTCCACAAAATAAGACAACCAAAATATAACCAAACACTGGCCTGATGACATCCAAACAAACAAGTTTCCACATTGGGCTTTTTATGCCTACTTCTAAAATGCATACCATTACAAAAAACGTCTTGGATCAAGAAACAAACTAGACAAAAGAACTAAGCTCAGACTACAACTGACTTCCATATCTCTTCAGCTCGGAGTACCGAGGGATCACTTGTAGTCCTGGTTTCTCGGTGCCCCATGTCCGTTGAAGTTGGAGCAGGATACGCCTCCACAACATATTCTAGCATTCACGACCGACCAAGCTGATCTGTTGTTGGCATCTCATATCTGCTATTGCTTCTCGGATCTCCTTCACCAGCTGGTCTTGAGCATGGAGTTCCTAGCTGAGCAATACTCTCACTGCCGAAAAAGGATTGGATGCTATAAATCTCCCCTAATGAGACTCAATTTACCACTATAGGGATACTTCTATGTGCACTATTTGAGCCTCAGTGGCACGCGAAGTCTCCATGAGGTACTGAGCTGCATAGTTAAAATCCAGAGAAGGAACATCCTTGGGATCATTCGTCCTCTGATGCAAAGTCCCTTCCTCCATATTGCGATCCCTCTCACCAGTACTTCGTTGAGAGCCTCTACGGTCACGCATTCAAAAACGAGGTGCCATTATACACAGGAATAGGGTACCCAAGGTGAAAGAGATGCATCATGCGGTGCCATTATACACAGGAATAGGGTACCCAAGGTGAAAGAGATGCATCATGCGATTTGCAACCAATCGTTCCCATATTGTATGAGAAACAACATAACACCCATCCAAGGAAGGCATCCAAATTTACAAGTTCAGGCCATCCTTGAGTGTCCTAGCATTACGACCATTAAATGTCAAGGCATCTTCCTGGAATTGGCCATTATATAGACCCTTGATTCATCATACCTGATGATCATTATCGAATTGTCCTAGCCTAGTGCTCCGCATGAGTCATCTTTGTTGAGCTCAGATGCCTGAGAGAGCTTAGTCCTTTCCCACACACTTAAGTTGGTACAAACGCGATTACCTCCCTTCATCCTTCCATCCATCCTCGTACGAACAATGATTTAGTCAACTCAAGGTAGATCAAAACAAGGCTATTGTATGATCATTTAAGTTATGAGCCTCATGTTGCAAGTCCTAGATGTCCTCTCATCCCCGCCTCCACTTATCATAATAATGCAGTCAAGGTTAGTGGTGAAAAGGGGTGGTTGATTATTTATAGGAAGAGACCCCCGTCGCAGTTGGGGCCGCATGTCCATTGCCCCATGTGGCCTTTCCCAACTTCGACCCTGTGTTCTTTCCAGCTGGGCAATGTTAGCGGCTGCGAGTTCCAAGAAGTGACACCTTAGTGCATGTTCACAGGTGTCCTCCAATGGGATTGAATGGAAGGATACACGAGCCTTTACCGCATTGTGCGCCAACTAATCTGCCACCTTGCTCCCTTGGCGTGGAACGTGCATGAACTGAACATCGGGGGTGGTGGCTAGAATACATTCAAGATGGTGTAGTCTATTCTCCCACTTCCAGTTGTGAGAAACTTTGGAGATAGAAAAGCCCCTATAGATGCATCCTTCCATAGAAATCATGAGCATGGAGCCCCCCTCCACTGTTAATGGTAACCATTTTTGTTTCGCTCCCCATCTCAAACTGCTAACTAGACCTTCTAATTCGGAAACATTATTCGTGGTTTCGTCAATGTCTCCCAAGAAGACACGGAGCACACTCCCTTCGTCATTTCCTATCACTCCACCAAATTCAGCCGGCCCAGGGTTCCCCTTCGCCGCTCCATCAAAATAAAGCTTGGAGGTGCCAGCGAATGGGTATTTCCAAAAGTTGGGACTTTGGTGTACAACAATCTGTGCTCATAATCTACCAATACTCACATGTATGTTAAAAATACCCAAGTCATTTAAGATTTGCCTCTTTGCATTGTCTTCTTTCACAGCTTTAGATGGTCATTGAGTGAGGGTAAGCATTTCATTCAGTTGAATTTAAAATAACATCCAGACTGCCTCTGTGGTCCATTCCTTTCCCTCGAACATGCGTCGGTTTCTCTCCTTCCACACCTCCCACACCACAAAACCAGGGAGAAAATACCACATTCTATTGAGGATATCATTCTTGAAGGGTTGAGACATCCAAGTTGCCAAGGTGAGATCTAAGTGCCCACTGGCCCTGGCATTCTTTCTGAACCTCTCCTTCCCTTAACCCAAAGGGAGGAAGCCAATGGGAATTTGTCTAACAAATGATTGATGGTTTCGGAGTCATTATAGCATATGTAACAACTAGAGGGCCTAGTCATACTGTGTTTCAGAAGATTTTTCCAAGTTAAAATGTGCCGTCGAATTAGGATCCAACTGAGGTTGCAATTTTAGGCCATAGATTCCCCCGCCACACCTTTCTCCATTTCTCCTCCCGCGACCTCCTATGGAATTCCTCAAGCAATCCCACCGCCTCTGCGATATTGAAGTTCCTAGTATTGCAGTACCCCCTAACAGACTTTGTCCGACCCGTCCACCCTTGGAATCTAACGAGCACAAAATTCCTCATTAGAATTTTCATGGTTATTCTCCAAAACGCAAGATTTCCACCAATGTTTCAGCTTCCATTTCCTGAATTGTTGGTCTCCCGTCATAGGCTCCCAGAAGTCTTGTACCCATTCCAAAGGACTGCTTTGTATGTAAAGCTTTAAATCATCTACATCCTCTCTATTTTCCAATTTAGGTGATTGTTTTTTAGCATCCCGAAGAAAAGAGGCAGAGGCTCCATCTCTTATTTCCAAGAAACTGTACCTTTGGACTAATCCCATGTTCAGTTGTGCAGTTTTCTAGATATGCGAGCCCAGTATATCTTCCCCAAACATGATTAAGCTCTACTTGGACCAGTGGGGTGCATACTTGTGATGACATAATATTTCCCAGGATTCCTTGGTTTACATGGTCCACTGCCACCAAATTTTAGCTCCCATTACCCTATTGACACACACCGGGTCGCGCAGCCCCTGGCCCCCTATCGCTTTTGGAGTGCATAGGGCATCCCATTTTACCAGGGCCCATTTATGATGCTCTTGAGTCCCCCTCCAAATAAAATTCATCTGTCTGGTGCAATTTTGTTTGAGTACATATTTTGGAGAAGCCAAAACCGAGAAGAGGTAAATGGGCATTGCTTGACACACCAATTTAACCAGAATGAGTCGACTTGGGAAGTTAAGGGCTCTATATGTCCATAGCTCAAGATTTCTCTTAAGCTTGTCAAGAAGATCCTTCAAGGAGATTTGGTAGATCGTAGAATCATCCAGCGGGAACCCAAGTATTTGGATGGGAGTTGTCCTTCTGTAAATTCCAGGATACGAAGGATGCTCCTACGAGTGATTTTTGGGGTGTTGAAAAAATAAACTTGGAATTTATATTTGTTGATTTCCATTCCACTAGCTTCCACAAAGGTATCAAGTACTAATTGGATGCCTTTGGATTCCTGGATAGAAGAAGGACCCATCAACATAGTATCATCGACATATTGTTGATGGGTCTATGGATCCATGTCATCACTAAGGGTAAGACCTCGAATGTAGTTGCTTCGTTGCATGGATTTGAGCATTTTTCCAATCCCTTCTGCAATGATGATGTAAAATAATGGATATAAAGGGTCCCCTTGACGAATCCCTTGTGAGGAAGAGAAAGGATGCGACGACGTTCCATTTACCATAATCGAGAAGAAGGCCAAGGAGACTAGGCTCATCACCAATTCTATCCATTTCTCATTGAAACCAAAGGTCCTTAACATTTCTGCTAGGAAGGTCCAATTGAGTTTATAATAGGCTTTATATAAGTCAAGTTTAAGTAGCATACCTGGAGTAATTTCCGTCTTCAGGGAGTGGATAGTTTCATGAACTAGAATTATATCGTCTAAAAATTTTCGTCCTTCAACGAAACCTTCTTGCTCAGGTGAAATTGGAATGGGGAGGAGTGGATGCAGCCAATTTGCTATAACCTTAGTTATGATTTTACAGATAACATTACATAGGGAAATTGGTCTGAATTTTCATGGATCTTCCGTGCCTGTTTCCTTAAGAATGAGTGTTAGGAAAGTGGCATTGAGGGCCTTCAGAATACTCCTAGTTCATCTTGAATCTTCTACTAACTCCAACACTTCCTCTTTCAACCAGTCCGAACATGTGTGGAAGAAATTAGTGGTGAACCCATCTGGTCCTGGGGCTTTATCCATTGCCATCTGCTTGATTGCCTCATCCAATTCTTCCATGTCTATTTGTTTCATTAGCATCATGTTGTGTTCAGCCGTAATCACTGTAGGGATGTGCTGAAGAAATTTTTCCCTTTCAGCTCGACGGTTGATGTTTGTTTCCTCTAGGAGTTCTGCAAAGAAATCATTCAAGGTCTTCTCCATCTCCATTTGAGTTTCAGCATAGCTTCCATATGTTTTCTTTAGACGAACCACCCTATTCCCCTGTCGATGTTGAATGGAATCTTTGTGGAATTTTTTTTTATTGTGCTCACCTTCTTTCAAACATCGATTCTAGTATTTTTGTTTGCAAAGAATCTCTTCTTGTTGTTCCTTGAGGTTGAGTTCTTTTATAAGGTTTTTTTCTTGCTCCACTAGCTCAACAGAGTAACCCTAGGTCATTGTTGCATGATGAACCTCTTTCATCTTCTGGTCTAACTATTTTTTCCCTTGGATGATGTTCCCAAAGGTTTCTGAGTTACAATGCTTAATTTTTTCTTTTAGGGACTTAATTTGTTGTTGAAATTGGTACATTAGTGTTCCCCGGATAGGTACCTATTCCTTCCACTACTGAAAAAGTTGTTCCAGGAAGTCCAGATGGAGGAGCCAAAATTACTCAAAATGAAAAGGTCGTTGAAGGTTCTCCCCAATCCTTTTCCATTCCAAGCTGATCAGCTAGTGGATATATCGAGCTAAGGGAAGTACCACAGGAGATAGCTTACCCCCACCCATCATTAATGAATCTGAAACTTAAAACCGATCTAACTGAGAAGCTATACTTTTGTCCCTAGATCTTTTGTTATTCTAGGTAAAGATACTGTTGGATGTTCTGACATCAACCAGATCCAAGGCCTCTATTACTTCATTGAATTGTTCACTGATGGGGTTTAAGCAGTGAATTCCTCCTCTCTTATCCTCTAGGATTCGAATCAAGTTAAAGGCCCCTCCCATGACCCGTGGACACCAACCAACCACCTCCTTTAAGTTAAGCAACGAGTCCAGGAAAAAGGTCTTCTGGTTAGTTGTTGAAGGCCGATACACATTGGCCAATTATCGTGCCTACCACATGGAAATACGCCGATAAAATAAAATTGGAGGCCATAAAACTAGAGAGGATGACCTCCCTAGGATTCCAAAGAATGTTGATCCCCCCAGCCACTCCCGTGGTGTCAATTTCTATGACTTCACATTGTTTCCAATTTTTCTTTCCTAAGAGTTGGAGGTCCGCTTCCGAACATTCGGTTTCTTGAAGTAGAACTATGGTTGGCTTGTCAATTTCTATCTTCCGTCTCAGAAGACGGGTCTTCAGAGGGATATTGCAACCTCTAATATTCTAGGATATAATCTGCATCTTATAACTATTTGGGGGAGGAATATAGCGCTGCATCGATTGTGGGAAAATCCCTGTGGTTTCGATCCATGGTTTAAACTTCATCTACATGCTTTCCATGTTTTCTATACAGTATTGTGAAAGTCTTGGTTATGCGCAGTTCGTAGGGAACGGTTTATATGCAAAGATTTGAGTTAATGTTTATAAGTACAAGCTTTTACAATGGTTCATATATTGCATGATGTTTGGGCTTAGTCGTGAGGCTTGAACCATGTCATAGTTGATAATATACTTGTATGTATTTTTTTTTATATACGATTATTATGGATTGTATACCCTTGTAATAGTTGTATGAATATTATTGTGACATGGTCGTGATGTGATCCCATGAATATAGTTTGATCATCATATGTTTAAATTAAACATTATTTGTTTGGAATTTTATTGAATCTAATATATTTATAATATTATATATCATATATGCATAAGTTCAAGGTTCATTCCCTAGATTCGAACTCGAATCCTATCTTTTTTGCATAGGATATACTCAAATATATTGAAGTTTACCAGCCTCTATTTCAATGTGTAGATATTGTTTCATCATTGGGTTTATGTTCCTATTTGGAAATTAAACAAACACATTGAGTAATAGTGCCGATAACAATAAAAAGGGCTTAATAATAGAAATAAATTTACAGTAATTAAATAAAATATTCCAATATAAATATTCAATAACAATATATTTAACTTGAGAAGAAACCCTAGCTTATTCCAATAAATAATACAAAATATTCTCCTAAAATGATAGGATGTTAATAAGCTTGTAGCATAATTATAATATTTTTAACATATTTGGAGAGAATATGAAAACCATGAACATATTATAAATAGTAGGAACAATGTCATTAAAATTGTAACTACATTAATAGGTTTGAATACTATTTAATATAATACTAAATGAATAAATACAAATATTTCTTGATATAGATAATTATAAGGAACATATTTAACTTCTTTCTATCAAAAAATAGAAATAGGGATAGGAAAACCTATAAATCTTAATGCATCCAAGTAGTTAGTGAACTTCCATGTTGCTCCCAGCCATACACTTATGAACTGTTTAACTTTTTCATTCAGGAAGTAGCCCCACAACCATACCAAGTACACTAGAAGTTTAATATAAACTTAGGGATTTATTGTCTATTTTTCTTACTACTGTAGAGTAATAACAGGGTTTTTTTACGAACTCTATGTAGATCCCGTATTATCATCCCCTTAATAGTGTCCATCTTGGACAAACCATATACTATTCATAGTTACTAAGTGCTCAAGGAAATACAACTGCATTTTCCAGTAAACTAGGAACCATTAACCCCTGTAATGTTCTCTCTTTACAACTTTCATTTAAGAACATGGTTCATGTTCATATTAAGCCTCCTCTCTCTTAGATAGGAAAACGTGTATGTTTCTCATCTCTTTGTCTTCTTTTATTCTATTTTCTTTTCAAGAAGTAGTTAGGTTTTAACTATAACGTTCCCTCCCATCGATCCAACGCAAGGAAGGGAACATGACTATCAAAATATTGGATTTTACAAAACTTATCCCCATTCATCATGAACAAAACCATGGCATTACAAATAAAATGCATATGTGTGCAGATGCAAATCAAAGAAACCATGCGGAGCGGAATAAAACATCATCCACACACATTTCATATGGATTCAGCATAATAACAGTCATGAAATTAATTAAAACAGTGTAGGAGTAAAACAAAAAAATAGAGAATACTTATCTTGATTATGAAACTATCCCAAGCAACTAGCTATGCAGCTGCAACGTTCCAACCCAACCATAGGTATCTGCCCAGCCTGTATTATTTCAGCACTCAAAGACCACCCCCAAGCTGGGCATGATATCTAAAAGGAAAAGGGGACTCTCAAGCTCAGCACAGCCCAAAGCAATGGATACTCATAACCCATACCCCAACATAGTCTATCTACACACAACAAACACAATCATTGGGCATGGATACAGATTTTTAACAATGGGACTTCGAAACCAGATGGCCATGGGTTTTCCCCAAAACGTGGGCACATCAAAAACAAATTGTGAGAAGGAGAATCGACCACAGGGAAGAAAACAATTTCTCCCATAGATATATGAGCATTTAGTGGTTCAAAACAGCCTCTATGGACCCCAAATCGATTTCCCCTTCCTTCCCACGGTTCTGCAACATAAAAACACACTTCTCCCAGCTAGAAAATAATGAAAAACCAGAAAAACACGGAGGGAAAGCGCCCAGGTAGCTCCAAACTTGTGAGAGAGAAAAATTGATGGGTGAAGAATGTATTGGGGAGCAATTTCGTGGCTCCTTTCTTGCCCAAGAATTCAAACACGGATTTCCATGAAGGGTGGCTTGCCCATACTTGAATTTGGACAACCATACCTCCCCATTCCCCAAGGCATTAACTACCTCAACCAACTCTTGGGAGAAAGGAATGATTGGGCACAAAAGTCAACATGGGTAGTAGAGGGTTCATGGGTTCTCTCATTGACACTTGGCTTGAATTGATTGGATCAAGGGTTTGAATATTTCTCTCTCAATTCCTTGTAAAAATAATGTCGTCATCTCTTGTTGCATTGCATAGCTAGTTGTGGGCATTTCTATTAAAGTGCATATTTACAATTTGCATGGCTCACTAGCACATGGGTAGCATAATACCAAATACTTGCCTCTTCAAGGTCGAGCGTTCACTAGAAGGGCCTTGGCCTTGAGCTCCATGCTAGGAATCATACATAATATGCATACAATATTTACATTATAGCCAAAATATCCTAAGGGTCAAAATGAGGGTATTACATTAACTCTCTCAATTTATTTTTTTATTTTTGATTTATTAATATCTACTTTTCCTCACATTGTTCTAATTCTTCATTAATTATTTTTATGTATTAATTAAAAAGTCATTCCCCCTTCTAGGATGCTTAGTCCCTCTTTTAACTGGATGTTCTCCAACCAATTAGAAGCATTAAGTAGATAAAGTAATATAAATGACCACATCATTTATTAGCTTTGATGCTCTGGAGTTTCCCAAACTGAACATCAAATCAAAAGTATTGAAATCTAAGTATCTTTGATTCTCCAGAGTCTCCCAACTCAATATCAAAACAAAAGTATTTAATTCTAAGTATCTTTGATGCTCTAGAGTCGCCCAACTCAACATCAAATCAAAATTATTTAAGTCTAAGTATCTTTGATGCTCAAGCGTCTCCCAAATAAACATCATATCAAAGTATTTAATTATAAGTATCTTTTATGCTCCAGAGTGTCCCAACTCAACATCAAATAAAAAGTATTTAAATATTTAAGACCTTATTAACAAGGGTACAAACTTGGGATATTACAACTTAATGTAGAAGAAGATATACAAGTTGTTGATTTTGTATTCAATGAATCCCACTATGGGCACTCATAGGTGAATGTGAATTTTAATGCTGAAAACTAAGCTAGCTTTGCAGCAGTCAATGGTGAAGATGATTCAACAATGAAAGTTATTGGTGATGATTTGATTTGGTTGAGGCTGCACACTATGAAGATTTCTGAGAGCGTCCAAAACAAGAAGATGTGCATAGATTCCTAGTGGAAGAAGATGAGAGTGAATATGTTGAGATTATTTCCAAGGAAGAGTTAGAAACGCATATGATTGTACCAGAGTAGATGTAGATAAAGAATAAATTAGTGGAGTAGTCATTCAAGAGAAAAATAAAGAAGTTGCCACTAATGTGAGAAATTGTGAGCCTGTCTGTAGGATAGAGGTAAGTATATCGATCCCAGAATGTAAAATTGAAATTGTATCTAAGATTGAAGAGTTATGGAATATTAAAGAATTTCTAGGGGTTATTTATTATGTACTTGAAGATAACAAAAGTATGCCTATTGAAAGGAAATAATGGCATAAGGCTTTGGATCTTGTTGTGGTGGGAGAAACTACATCAGAGAATGAGGAAAGAAAAGAAGGCTGGTGTAAGTGTTAAAGAAACTAAGTTCCCTTGACAAATGGATCGACTAACTAAGGTCAGATGTAGAACATACTTCCATAGAAGTAGAAGCAGTGAAGAAAATAGTTTAGTTTGTTGGAGAAATTGTAGAGGACAGAGTTGTAGATATTCCCAAGTGCGTTGATAAGCCAATGAGTCAACCAGTGGGATGTTTGAGTATCTTTGCAAAGGTATAAAAGGTAATGGGAAAAATTCCATGGAAAATACAGTTGATGTAGCAGAGAGCATGGACTAGAGGCATAGTCCATTGAAGCATACTGAGAAAGAAGATTGAAAGCAAGTTATCTATTAAATTGCAGAAATAGATAAAATAATTTACAATGATGATGAATCATATTATGAGTTTGAGAATGCAATAATCAGTTTGCATAATGGAGAAAGAAGTCTAGGAGGATATCTGCAAGTGTAATAAAAGGAGAAGGACCATACTGAGGTCCTAGTTTCTTTTATTATTTTCCTGTTTATGATTTTCTAGGATAGTCTACACCGATATGAATGGATTTGAGGAAAATCCTTGTGCAAAAATTGCAAGGGATAATTATAATTCTAAAGAGCATGATGCTAATAACATGCCCAAATTTGAGATATGTGATTTGGAATCTTCTAGCAACAAAGTAGCATAGATGGAGAAAATTCAGAGAAGGCATCATGAAATTATGCCAAGAAATCACAACAGTCATGCAGTAAAACTAGAAGATAACCTAGGTAGAAAATCATAAGCATCAAAGGATGCTTATAAGTGGAAGAAGAAGAAAAATAAGAAGCGGAAAATCATAGATTTCCAGGTGTGGAGCCCAAAGAAGAAACAAGAAACTGAATAAGGAAAATAATTTTTTATGAATCAATGTGTAAGCATGTTTGAGACTGAGACCGACTTGCAAGTTTTGTTAAGCATCTGATATTCTTATAAGATTGTAGGCATGTTTGTAATTTTTCATATGTGTTGTAGCATATTAGTTAATTTTGTTTATCTGTAAGAAGAGTGAGAGTGGTGAAATTTCTTAGTAGAAACTAATGAGGATATTGAGGAAGGATCCAACAATGAATATGTTGAAGAAATAATTAAGGGGGAAATGTTGGGAGTAATGATTTTTCCAACCCCTGTATCTATCAACTCAATTTAAGTCGGCATAGTTAATGATTTGTAAGTTGAACGAATAGAGGTATTTTTTAGCTTGAACATAGTTAGATGATGCAGTTAATGTATGTAGTCAAGATTGTACAAGTATTAGTTTTGGAACATGGCGATTCATCCATAGATATGTTCAGTGAGTGAGGCAGTTTTGTAGTTGAAACTTACATCAAAGGAAATCTACAGATGGGAGTAATGGTTTTTCATTTAGTCACATCAAGAGTAAATTTTTCATCTACTGCGTTGATTATAGTCACATGAAGTTTCCCACTAAACGTCATGAAGAGAAGATGAAAAAATACACTACTTGTAATGGAGCTCAGAAGCTTTGGTGATATTATTTCAATAGGAAATAAGTATTAAACACATGGAAACAAAAAATAGGCCATCGACATAGTGTATCATAGGTGTCAATAGGAGTTTTCTTCAGAAGCCCGAATGAATTTGTTTCAACAACCAGTTGGACATTAACACGTGGTTGTGGATGTGCAGTATTGGGGTTGTTAAAAAGAAGTTTTGGGATAAGTCTTGATGGAGAAGTACGATCGAGTAATTGGACCTATCATGTAGGTGAAGTATTTAGTGTTGATCAAAGTGAATCTCGATGGGAGAAGTCCGATGATAAACGTGTCGAGATATCATATTCAACATATCAGAGCTGCATGTAGGTGTCGGTTAGGTGAGGGTCAATAGACAGAGTTGATGGAGAGTCCTGATGGGACATGTGTCAGCATAGAAAAGTTGTGTATCAACGTACACAAGAGATAAACACAATGGAAAGGGAGAAAGGTAGATACCGACAACCAGTCATAGAGTGACACATGGTATAAATATGTAGGTTTGGATCACAGGTCAATATTTAAACATAGTTTTGGATCAACACTGATGGAAAGTGCAAAAGGTCGTCACATAGTGACACATGGCATCATTTCAAAAGTTTGTGAAGCACAATGGTTTCTTAGGAGGATAATTTTTTCCAATGCATTGTCGTCATGTTTGTAAAAGATTCCAGCCCAAAGGAATATTCTAGTCTCAATGAAAAGTTGCATGTCTGTGTATAAATAGGTTATTTGTAATATTCTTTGCACATTAAGTAGGAGGATTGAATAAAAAAATTATGTTCCATTGTTTGCTCTGTCTATTTTTTTTTGGTTTTGTTTTTTGGCAGAGTAGTTTTAGCTTTGCTCATATCCTAGAGTTCTTAGAACAACCATAATCACTAAAGGTTATTATTATTTTTCATGAAATAACCACCTAAAATAATTAGAATAACTTGATAGGTAATTATTTTCATTGAACTAGGTCATTAAATGAATTAAGTTTTTTTTTCCAATGATTAGCATAAATAATTCAAGCATTTACTATAGAATTAAATTTGTTGGAATGCTATCTACCTATTTATTAATATCATATGTGTCCTTCTCAAAAGTTCTATTTTTTTATGTTGATCAAATCAACATGTTTTTTAATCTTATTTTATGTTTTCCCCTAACTTCGAGAATATTTCAGATTCTACTCTCTATAGATCACTTCATTTCCACCATAGCTCCCCCTTCAAGTCATGCACACTTCAGAGCACCCTATTACTTATATGATTAATCAATTTACCTTGAGATCAATAATTTTGTTTGGCATGGGTCATTAGTTGGAAGGGTCGACAAATTAATAGGAAATGTGCGGCCATGTCGTGGGTAATATACCTCCAATCATGGGTATAAACATTACATACTTTCTATTCAGTCGGAGGTTTAGTTGATCATGGAGATGTTGTTAAATCATAATATTCATGTCTCATTCATTATGTAAGCCAACATTAATCTTGAGCTAACATTGAGCACAATTCACTTCGTCATTCTTTGAGGAAAAATCTCTAATCCAACTAATCCGCAACATACAAATGATTCAGTAGATGGGATGCATGTTAATAGCGTTGGAGAATTACAAAAAATCTTGTAGCTCATTCTGGTAATACTTGTTCTATGGTTCTGGTAATTTGAAATGCACTCTATGGTTCTAGTAATCAACATGGGTTTTGATAACATTATACAAATGCTAGAATTGAATGCATTTCTCTGCAATTAAGATAAATTTTTATGTTCATGGAATACAAAAGGAAAAATCCAGTAGCCAAATCATTTGTCGGCTCATATTATTGTGATGGCTCCATAAAGTGTTGATCAAATGTGAAATGGTCGGATTATGACCACGATTGTTCATGGGTCCATAAGTGTGCTCAAGAGTCCATGAACATAAGAATATTTTTCTTTTAAGTAAGCATCTGGAAATTCTATTAATAATGTACAAATAAGAAATTTACAGATTTTTTTATGGCATTACACCGCACCACAGCCCTTCCCATGTTGGGAAAACATAGCATTAATATTCTCCACAAAATAAGACAACCAAAATATAACCAAACACTGGCCTGATGACATCCAAACAAGCAAGTTTCCACATTGGGCTTGTTATGCCTACATCTAAAATGCATACTATTACAAAAAACGTCTTGGATCAAGAAACAAACTAGAAAAAGGAACTATAAGACTACAACCGACTTCCATAGCTCTTCAGCTCGGAGTACCGAGGGATCACTTGCGGTCCTGGTTTCTCAGTGCCCCGTGTCCGTTGAAGTCGGAGCAGGATATGCCTCCACAACATATTCCAGCATTCATGACCGACCAAGCTGATCTATTGTTGGCATCTCATATCCACTATTGCTTCTCGGATCTCCTTCACCAGCTGGTCTTGAGCATGGAGTTCCCAGCTGAGCAATACTCTCACTGCCGAAAAAGGATTGGCTGCTATAAATCTCCCCTAATGAGACTCAATTTACCGCTGTAGGGATACTTCCATGTGCACTATTTGAGCCTCAGTGGCGCGCGAAGTCTCCGCGAGGTACTGAGCTGCCTAGTTAAAATCCAGAGAAGGAACATCCTCGGGATCATTCGTCCTCTGATGTGAAGTCCCTTCCTCCATATTGCGATCCTTCTCACCAGTACTTCGCTGAGAGCCTCTGCGGTCGTGCATTCGAAAACGAGGTGCCATTATACACAGGAATAGGGTACCCAAGGTGAAAGAGATGCATCATGCGGTGCAATTATACACAGGAATAGGGTACCCAAGGTGAAAGAGATGCATCATGCGATTTGCAACCAATCCTTCCCGTATTGTATGAGAAACAACATAACACCCATTCAAGGAAGGCATCCAAATTTACAAGTTTGGGACGTCCTTGAGTGTCCTAGCATTACGACCATTAAATGTCAAGGCATCTTCCTGGAATTGGGCATTATATAGACCCTTGATTCTTCATACCTGATGATCATTATCAGATTGTCCTAGCCTAGTGTTCCTCATGAGTCATCTTTGCTGAGCTCAGATGCCTGAGAGAGCTTAGTCCTTTCCCACACGCTTAAGTTGGTACAAACGCGATTACCTCCCTTCATCCTTCCATCCATCCTCGTACGAACAATGATTTAGTCAACTCAAGGTAGATCAAAACAAGGCTATTGTATGATCATTTAAGTTACGAGCCTCATGTTGCGAGTCCTAGATGTCCTCTCATCCCCGCCTCCACTTATCGTAATAATGTAGTCAGGGTTAGTGGTGAAAAGGGGTGGTTGATTATTTATAGGAAGAGACCCCTGTCGCAGTTGGGGCCGCATGTCCATTGCCCCATGTGGCCTTTCCCAACTTCGATCCTGTGTTCTTTCCAGCTAGGCAATGTTAGTGGCTACGAGTTCCAAGAAGTGACACCTTAGTGCATGTTCACAGGTGTCCTCCAATGGGATTGAATGGAAGGATACATGAGCCTTTACCCCATTGTGCGCCAACTAATCTGCCACCTTGCTCCCTTGTCGTGGAATGTGCATGAACTGAACATCGAGGATGGTGTCTAGAAGACATTCAAGCTGGTGTAGTCTACTCTCCCACTTCCATTTGTGAGAAACTTTGGAGATAGCAAAGCCCCTGTAGATGCATCCTTCCATAGAAATCATGAGCATGGAGTCCCCCTCCACTGTTAATGGTAACCATTTTTGTTTCGCTCCCCATCTCAAACCGCTGACTAGACCTTCTAATTCGAAAAAATTGTTCGTGGTTTCGTCGATGTCTCCCCAAAAGACACGAAGCACACTCCCTTCGTCATTTCCTATCACTCCACCAAATTCAGTCGGCCCAGGGTTCCCCTTTGCCGCTCCATCAAAATAAAGCTTGGAGGTGCCAGCGAATGGGCAGTATTTCCAAAAGTTGGGACTTTGGTGTACAACGATCTATGCTCGTAATCTACCAATACTCACATGTATGTTAAAAATACCCCAGTCATTTAAGATTTTCCTCTCTACATTGTCTTCTTTCACAGCTTTAGATGGTCATTGAGTGAGGGTAAGCATTTCATTCAGTTGAATTTAAACTAACATCTAGACTGCCTCTATGTTCCATTCCTTTCCCTCGAATGTGCGTCGGTTTCTCTCCTTCCACACCTCCCACACCACAAAACCAGGAAGAAAATACCACATTCTATTGAGGAGATCATTCTTGAAGGGTTGAGACATCCAACTTGCCAAGGTGAGATCTAAGTGCCCACTGGCCCTGGCATTCTTTCTGAACCTCTCCTTCCCTTAACCCAAAGGGAGGAAGCCAATAGGAAGTTGTCTGACAAATGATTGATGGTTTCGGAGTCATTATAACATATGTAACAACTAGAGGGCCCAGTCATACCACGTTTCAGAACATTTTTCCAAGTTAAAATGTGTCGTCGAATTAGGATCCAACTGAAGGTTGCAATTTTAGGCCATAGATTCCCCCGCCACACCTTTCTCCATTTCTCCTCCCGCGACATCCTATGGAATTCCTCAAGCAGTCCCACCGCCTCTGCGATATTGAAGTTCCTAGTATTGCAGTATCCCCTAGCAGACTTTGTCCGACCCATCCACCCTTGGAATCTGACGAGCACAAAATTCCTCATTAGAATTTTCAAGGTTATCCTCCAGAACGAAAGATTTCCACCAATGTTTCGGCTTCCATTTCCTGAATTGTTGGTCTCTCGTCATAGGCTCCCAGAAGTCTTGTACCCATTCCAAAGGACTGCTCTATATGTAAAGCTTTAAATCATGTGCATCCTCTCTATTTTCCAATTTAGGTGATTGTTTCTGAGCATCCCGAAGAAAAGAGGCGGAGGCTCCATCTCTTATTTCCAAGAAACTGTACCTTTGGACTAATCCCATGTTCAGTTGCACAGTTTTCTAGATATGCGAGCCCGGTATATCTTCCCCAAACATGATTAAGTTCTGCTTGGACCAGTGGGGTGCATACTTGTGATGCCATAATATTTCCTAGGATTGCTTGGTGTACATGGTTCACTGCCACCAAATTTTAGTTCCCATTACCCTATTGACACACACCGAGTCGCGCAACCCCAGGCCCCCTATCGCTTTTGGAGTGCATAGAGCATCCCATTTTACCAGGGCCCATTTATGATGCTCTTGAGTCCCCCTCCAAATAAAATTCATCTGTCTGGTGCAAATTTGTTTGAGTACATATTTTGGAGAAGCCAAAACCGAGAAGAGGTAAATGGGCATTGCTTGACGCACCGATTTAACCAGAATGAGTCGACTTGGGAAGTTAAGGGCTCTATATGTCCATAGCTCAAGATTTCTCTTAAGCTTGTTAAGAAGATCCTTCAAGGATATTTGGTATATCATAGAATCATCCAGCGGGAACCCAAGTATTTGGATGGGAGTTGTCCTTCTGTAAATTCCAGGATACAAAGGATGCTCCTGCGAGTGATTTTTGGGGTGTTGAAAAAATAAACTTGGAATTTATATTTGTTGATTTCCATTCCACTAGCTTCCACAAAGGTATCAAGTACTATTTCGATGCCTTTGGATTCCTGGACAGAAGAAGGACCCATCAACATAGTATCATCGATAAATTGTTGATGGGTCTATGGATCCATGTCATCACTAAGGGTAAGACCTCAAATGTAGTTGCTTCATTGCATGAATTTGAGCATTTTTCCAATCCCTTCTGCAATGATGATGCAAAATAATGGATATAAAGGGTCCCCCTGATGAATCCCTTGTGAGGAAGAGAAAGGCTGTGACGACATTCCATTTACCATAATCGAGAAGAAGGCCGAGGAGACTAGGCTCATCACCAATTTTATCCATTTCTCATTGAAACCAAAGGTCCTTAACATTTCTGCTAGGAAGGTCCAATTGAGTTTATAATACGCTGTATATAAGTCAAGTTTAAGTAGCATACCTGGAGTATTTTCCGTCTTCAGGGAGTGGATAGTTTCATGAACCAGAATTATATCGTCTAAAATTTTTTGTCCTTCAACGAAACCTCCTTGCTCAGGTGAAATTGGCATGGGGAGGAGTGGATGCAGTCGAGTTGCTGTAATGTCCCCTCCTATCATACCAGCATGATAGAGAGGATCATTGAGCTAAAACCGAGCATCTAGCCCCCATGATCTTATTAAGACTATTTTCACATGATGTAAAAGACATATGAAGATGCATAAATATTTTCAAACATATAAAAGACATATGGAATGTATGATCATAAGAAAAACACAGCGGAATTAAATTCGATAGCACATCCATCATTCATTCCAATATTCATCAAATGATAATTGCCAATTTAACACAAGGGAATACTTATCTCAATACAACAGTCCCAAGCAACTGGCTATGCAACTGCAACGTTCCACCCAACCATAGGCCAGTTGTGCTTATCAACCTCTTGATACAACTGCCACCCCCGAGCTGGGCATGATTACTACAAGGAACTAGGGAACAACAGACTCACACATAGCCAAGCATACACCAAGATGAGCCAAGCCAATATACAATTCGGTTTATCAGGCTGCTAGGAAATGGAAAAGAAGAGTGGCTAAGCTAGTGAGCTCAAGCACAGAGCCAGGGGTAACCTTACAAGATCCATCTAGCTTGGCACACACAATACCTACACACCCAGCACAAGGAAGTATTCTTTTCACTGCTGTACAGTCCCTCAAGCCATACCTTCCCCATCTAGTGCTCTCAGGGTGAGCATAGAAGAGTAGCCAAAGCCCTCTTGATCTTCTGAGAGGTTATCTCCCCCACTAGGTTTATCAAGCCCTCTCTGTCCACTACCACTCCAATCTCGTTAACTCACAGAATTCAAAACCAAGATAAGGATGCACATAACAGCAGCAGTATAAGTGTTGGGCATGATCAAAACGTTTCAACAGTGGGGTTTTCCTGAGCTTCAGAAAAACGTGGGTAGACTCAAAACGAATTGGCAACTAGGAAAATCGACTGGGAGAGCAACCCATTCCAGAAAAACGCCCCAAGGGCAAAAACGACCTCTCCCTCTGTCCAAAATTGCGTCCCTCCTTCCCCAGCTGCTGCAAAATACCAAAACGCGTTTCTGGGCATGGAAAAACACAGGGTTCTGGTGAAAAACGTGAGGATAAAATTCCAGTGAGCTCAGTCTGCGTGAGAGGAAGAACGTAATGGATGAGTAATTGCCTTAGGCAGCATTTCGTGGGGGTTTTTTTGCCCAGCAAGCCAAAAATACGATTTCCAGGTTGATGGCTTGCCCATGCATGAAAATCTGGCTGCCATACTTCTCCAATCCCAAGACAATAACTGCCCCAACCAATCTTTGGAAGAATTAAATGATTGGGTGCATGAGACAAAATGGGTAGTTGGTGGTTTTTTTTGGGTTTCCCCATTGACACATGGATTAATACCATTGGCTCAAGGGTTTGAATAATTTCCCTCCCTTTTCCTTGTAGAATCATGCCCCATCTCTTTTGTTGCATTGCATAGCCGGTTGTGAGTTTTTTTTTCATTAATAATTCGTAATTACATGATGTCTTATATACATTGTGCCTATCTAGCACAAGAACATTAGGCATCTATTTTTAATTGCCGATACATGGAATGCTAAATCAATGGTGGGGCCTTGGCCTTGAGCTCCTCACCATGATTAAATTACAATATTTGCATCATTTACGATTTAATACAAAGGGGGTCAAAATGGGGACATTACATTTGCTATAGCCTTAGTTATGATTTTACAGATAACATTACATAGGGAAATTGGTCTGAATTTTCATGGATCTTCCGTGCCTATTTCCTTAAGAATGAGTGTCAGGATAGTGGCATTGAGGGCCTTCAGAATACTCCGAGTTCATCTTGAATCTTCTACTAACTCCAACACTTCCTCTTTCAACCAGTCCGAACATGTGTGGAAGAAATTAGTGGTGAACCCATCTGGTCCTGGGGCTTTATCCACTTCCATCTGCTTGACTGCCTCATCCAATTCTTCCATGTCTATTTCTTTCATTAGCATCATGTTGTGTTCATCCGTAATAACTGTAGGGATTTGCTGAAGAAATTTTGCCCTTGCAGCTCGACGGTTGATGTTTGTTTCCTCTAGGAGTTTTGCAAAGAAATCATTCAAGGTCTTCTCCATCTCCATTTGAGTTTCAGCATAGCTTCCATATGTTTACTTTAGATGAACCACCCTATTCCTCTGTCGATGCTGAATGGCATCTTTGTGGAAAAATTTTGTATTGTGCTCACCTTCTTTCAACCATCGATTCTAGGATTTTTGTTTGCAGAGAATCTCTTCTTGTTGTTCCTTGAGGTTGAGTTCTTTTATAAGGTTTTTTTCTTGCTCCACTAGCTCAACAGAGTAACCCTAGGTCATTGCTGCATGTTGAACCTCTTTCATCTTCTGGTCTAACTGTCTTTTCCCTTGGATGATGTTCCCAAAGGTTTCTGAGTTACAATGATTAATTTTTCCTTTTAGAGACTTAATTTGTTGTTGAAATTGGTACATTAGTGTTCCCCAGATAGGTACCTATTCCTTCCACCATTGAAAAAGTTGTTCTGGGAAGTCCAGATGGAGGAGCCAAAATTACTCAAAACGAAAAGGTCGTTGAAGGTTCTCCCCAATCCTTTTCCATTCCAAGCTGGTCGGCTAGTGGATAGATTGAGCTGAGGGAAGTACCACAGGAGATAGCTCACCCCCACCCATCATTAATGAATCTAAAACTTAAAACTGGTCTAACTGAGAAGCTATACTTCTGTCCCTAGCTATTTTGTTATTCCAGGTAAAGATATTGTTGGATGTTCTGACATCAACCAGATCCAGGGCCTCTATTACTTCATTGAATTGTTCATTGATGAGGTTTAAGCGGTGAATTCCTCCTCTCTTATCCTCTAGGATTTGAATCAAGTTAAAGGCCCCTCCCATGACCCATGGACACGAACCAACCACCTCCTTTAAGTTAAGCAGCGAGTCCAGGAAAAAGGTCTTATGGTTAGTTGTTGAAGGCCCATACACATTGGCTAGGAAGCCTTGAATTATCATGCCTACCACTTGGAAATACGTCGATAAAATAAAATTGGAGGCCATCAAACTAGAGAGGATGACCTCCCTAGGATTCCAAAGAATGTTGATCCCCCCAGCCACTCCCGTGGTGTCAATTTCTATGACTTCACATTGTTTCCAGTTTTTCTTTCCTATGAGTTGGAGGTTCGCTTCTGAACATTTGGTTTCTTGAAGTAGAACTATGGTTGGCTTGTCAATTTCTATCTTCCGTCTCAGAAGACGGGTCTTCAGAGGGATATTGCAACCTCTAATATTCTAGGATATAATCTGCATCTTATAACTGTTTGGGGGAGGAATATAGCGCCGCATCGATTGTGGGATATTGGTCTAAGGCTACCAACTTTTCCCTAACCACTTGGATTCTCTGGATGTTACTACGTATTCCTCGTTTCTCCCCTTGAACTTTCTTTTTCCCTTCATTTTTTTTATGGCATTCCAGAGCTATGCCCAAGTATTTGATGGATTTTGTCTTGATAATATATTTTTCCAGTAGAGAAACCTATCACGAGGGAATGGAATCCGGAACTTTATCAGAACATGCCGCCTCCAGACCTTCCAGGTCGAGTTCTCCAAATTCCATCTCCTCACCTTCCTCCCCATGCATGGATACATCCTCCACATGCTTTTTCTGTGTCCTGGGTGGGGTTATCCGGTGTGGGGGTAGGCTCCTTGTCTGACATTTCTTTGAGTTTTCCTTCCTCCATGTCCGCATTCGCCTCCATTGGCTGCAAAAATTCAAACCGATTGTGCGTCTGATATTTTTTGTGAACCTCTGGCCCAACTCCTCTCTTGGATGGATGCTTCTTGTTTGTGACTTTGGTGAAACCTTCCGAGTCAATCCCTTCCAAACTAGAAGTAACTCTTGGATTTTTTTTAGTAGAAACTATCGGAAAATATTTCCATGCTCATGACAATGATGACAACGAAAATCCATCTGCTCATAGTCAATCACCTAGAACCAATCCTCGTCCTCCTAGGTGAGTTCAATCCCTTCTGATAAGTATTGAGAGATGTCCATGTAACTATAGATATGGGTATACGAGGTATACCTCGTCTTCTTTGTTTGTTCAGAAACCTTAACAAAAACTCCCAGGGTATTTCCTTGTGATATTTTCAATGGCTTAGATCTACATTCAATAAGACAACTTCACATGGAATATTTCTGAGAATGAGAGAAGAAGAATAAAGAAGATAATTTGTGGAAATCACTCTGCATCTTATTCATCAATATGATTACAATATACAATATATCTTTCATGGATAAATTGAATTCCTTAGAGGCAAGTTGAAAAGCACAAAAAGAAAAGGCTTACTAAAGGCAAAAATCCCACTAGGTGTAAAAAACACTTTCCTAAATAATCTGAAGGCTCACGAATTGGATGAATATGGTATGGCAGCTCATGAGTGAGGTAAATGGAATGTAATAATGTCTTTAGGATATAATAAAATATGTGGAGGTCGAATTTCCCAAGTGGTAAGAGTTTCCAAGTCAACTAGGTTTTCATTATCCACTAGAAAGTAGAAAAAACTTGATAAAGCTATCTAAATCAGGAAACTGTCTTTCAAATTCAGGAATAGAATAAAATCAAACAAAATCCAAGAAAATATTATCCAAAATCTATCCCAATTCGTTTTGGTGAATTCTGATAGCATGTGGTCCACCAAAAGACAAAACTGGCCTTATTTACCTTGTCAAAACATAGGAAATTAATCATAAATGATTAATTAATTATATCCTAATTCTAAAATTGTATGAGTGGGTTTTTTAATACTCCAACGCCCCCCCTTAAGACTAAATTTTTGTGGTGGAAATTAGAAAAATATCAAAAATATAGGGCCCAAGCAACAAGGCTTATGGTCACCACAACACAAAAATAACTAGTCCATGTAAAACGAGGAAACATGGAAAACCTCATGGGAGCAAAACCATCCCTCAAAAATAGACATGCTTGGAAGTCTTCATACTGTCTTTTTCCTCATTTGGAGGAGCTGAATGAATTGAATGGGCTGCTTCTGAGTAACAGACTTTATGTCGAGATTGTGAAGGTCATGATCATGCATTAGTGCATCAATGTGGTGTAGGAAAGAATCATGTGTAGAGGCTCCATGAAGCTCATCTTCTGTTGATGGAGGAGCATAATATGAATTCTTATTGCTGTTATAAAATATATAATATGATTTGGAAACATAATCAATTATGGAAATAATATATGTGCAAACTCCTTCCCAAAGAGAATCAATGGACTCAACATGATCAACTTCTTGTGCAGCTGCAATGTGGTCCACTAGTTCTTGTACCTTCTTCTCAAACTGATGTAGAACCTTTTTGATATTGTAAAGGAGATCATGTAGCTCTAAAATATCAGAATTTGATTCATGTGGAGCGTCAATCACCAAGGGTGGAGAGTCTCCATGATCATATAGAGTTTCAGTATGGAAAAAGTGAACAACTAGGTCACCCTGGTAGTTGAGCAGTCCTGGAGGGTTTGAGGACTTGAATTTTGAACCATGAGTGATGGGGTCAGGTCCATATGTGTGAAATATTAGTCCAATTATGGCCAAGGAAATGGTTTTCCAACCAATGAAAGATATGAAATAAATAACAACAACAAAGGCAAGTGACACAGTGTAGGAAAACATGAATTGTGTTGTTTCTTAACTGAAGAACTTAGGAGTTGCAGGGTCTTTTCTGAATCCAATGGTTGGGAAAATGGTGTGGTAGGTGTCATGAACTTCATATCAGACAATATATCATCTCCAAAATCAGAATCTAAAATATTTGGATGGAGGTGGAAATAACTTTCAGAAGACAAGTAAGAAACTAGTGAAAAATGACTAGGTTTGAGAGGAGACTTGGGTGAACTGACTGGAGATTATACCAAGGAGGAGGTGGAGGGTTCTGATTCTGATATATCAAAATGTGAATCAAAATCAGAGACATAAGAATTATTTTTCACTCTAGTACTCAAATCATAAGCATGATTACCTTGGAGAGAGGCTTGGAGACAGTGTTCTTGCTCTACAACAAGCCTTCCTTATTCTTTTCTTGCAAAGTCAGGAACATCTATGTTATTCTCTTCAAGCATATTGGCCATGATGTCCAATTTATTTTTGAAACAATATTTCTCAGGATGAGTATCATTGCAGCAATAAGAAAAATTGGGCTTCTCCTTTTTCATCTTCTTGGATTTGGAATCTTCATCAGAGTCCTCTTCATCTGACAACATCTTTTGTTTGGATTTTTCATTCTTGAAACTCTTTGCTCCTTGAGAAACAAGTGAAAAGTCCTTATAGGGTGTTAGATCCCTCATTTGGACCAGCTTGTCCTTCTCCTTAGTGAGCAAATCAATGAATGCATCCAAGGGTGGCATCTTTCAATTGGGAACTGAAATTCTTGTAGTATGAAAAGTAGACACAAATACTGAGTATTCAGAGCTCCATTTTGACAGAATGGTAAGGATTAGCTGCTCATCCTTCTTATCTATGCCGCATTGCTTGAGTTGAAGCACCAGGTTCTTGAATTTTGAGATGAACTCTTCCATTGAATCGAAATTACTTGGACTAAGTGAGATCAACTCAATCTCCAATAAATGACCTCTGAGATCGTCCTGTTTTTCAAAGAGCGGCTCTAGCTTTGTGCACACTTGATTTGGAGTGGATAGAGAGTCAATATGGAATACAATATCTAGAGATACAGAGAGAAAAAGTAACCTATAAGCTTCATCAATCCTATTGAACCATTTGTATTTTAATGCAACAGTTCCTGGCTCGGTTTCAAGCCCCATAGTGACTCTATACAATCCTTTGCTTCGAAGCTGGATGACCATATGTGCCTTCTAGTCAAAGTAGTTGAAGGGAGTGAGAGTCACAGATTTAGCTTGATTTTTATCCATACTGATGTGCTCTTAGTGATGGAAATACCTGTTAAAATTCAATATGCTAAGACAAAAAATAGCAGCATTACATTCCATTTCACAATAATAGCATATACAGGATCACTGAAGAAACAACAAGCACAACATAAACACAAGAGACAGAGATTTATCCTGGGAAACCCTCATGGGGTAGAAAACCCAGCAAAGCTTCCTCAATATAGATGACCAGCAATATACAAAGATGAAACCCTGAGACATGATCTCCTCCTCCACAATAGCAGACCTCTCCTCCACAAGTGCGCTATCCTCAAGTGTGTGTGTGTATATAATGAGGAACACACCTCCTCTATTTATACACTACTCTGATATGTATTTTACACAAGTACACGTAGGCTCGTATTTAACCAATGGGTTAAATACCCCACTACAACTGACTGGGCCGACCCCCACATGGTGGGTCTAATAACCCTAGCTACCACACCCAACTCGGAGGAATAAACATCTCCGGATTTATAGTATAATCACATTGGAGGTATGGAACATCTCCCGAATAAATAATATACAAATATAATATTCTTTGAAGTTACAATATTTCAACACTCCCCCTTAACGAGAAGGATATTATAACAGTATCTGCACGAGCAAGGATTCATCAACATCATACATGATACATCTATAAATCATTGGAAGCTTTCTCAACATCATCAGTAACTCAAGCAGTTACTGGAACATCTTCAATACTGGAACATCAACATCTTCAGTACTGAGTCTTTATCTTCTGCAGCACTCGAACAACTACAACAACATCAACATCTGGATCCTCACGATCATCAGTATCGTCATCTCACGATCATTAGCATCGTCATCACACGATCATCAGCATCGTCATCACACGATCATCAGCATTGTCATCACACGATCATCAGCATCGTCATCTCACGATCATCAGCATCGTCATCACACGATTATCAGCATCGTCATCTCACGATCATCAGCATCGTCATCACACGATCATCAGCATCGTCATCACACGATCATCAGCATCGTCATCTCACGATCATCAGCATCGTCATCACAAGATCATCAGCATCGTCATCACACGATCATCAGTATCGTCATCACACGATCGTCAGCATCGTCATCAACATAGGTATCCATAACAATACAAGTATCCACATCATTAGTACAAGTATTCATGCCAATACAAGTATACATATCATCAATACAAGTATCCATACTGATACAAGTAATCATGTCATCAATACATGTATCCTACCGATACAAGTAACCACATCATCAATACAAGTATCCATACCGATACAAGTAACCACGTCATCAATACTAGTATCCTACCGATACAAGTAACCACATCATCAATACAAGTATCCTACCGATACAAGTAACCACATCATCAATACAAGTATCCTACCAATACAAGTAACCACATCAAAAATCACTTTCTCGAAGACCATACGTCTACGGATCAATTCAGGGACCGAAGTCCGGGGATGATACAATCCCCACCTCTCGGAGACCATACGTCTACGGATCAATTCAGGGACCGCAGTCCGAGGATGATACAATCCCCACTTCTCGGAGACCTCACGTCTACGGATCAATTCAGGGACCTAAGTCCGGGGATGATACAATCCCCACTTCTCGGAGACCTCACGTCTACGGATCAATTCAGGGACCTAAGTCCGGGGATGATACAATCCCCACTTCTCGGAGACCTCACGTCTACGGATCAATTCAGGGACCTAAGTCCGGGGATGATACAATCCCCACTTCTCGGAGACCTCACGTCTACGGATCAATTCAGGGACCTAAGTCCGGGGATGATACAATCCCCACTTCTCGGAGACCTCACGTCTACGGATCAATTCAGGGACCTAAGTCCGGGGATGATACAATCCCCACTTCTCGGAGACCTCACGTCTACGGATCAATTCAGGGACCTAAGTCCGAGGATGATACAATCCCCACTTCTCGGAGACCTCATGTCTACGGATCAATTCAGGGATCTAAGTCCGGGGATGATACAATCCCCACTTTTCGGAGACCATACATCTACGGCTCTCTTTAGGACTGAAAGTCCAGGGATGATCCAATCCCCTCAACTGTCCACTAAGGACTTCATTCTCGGAGACCTCACGTCTACGGCTCTCTTTAGGACTGAAATTCCAGGGATGATCCAATCCCCTCAACTGTCCACTAAGGACTTCATTCTCGGAGACCTCACGTCTACGGCTCTCTTTAGGACTGAAAGTCCAGGGATGATCCAATCCCCTCAACTGTCCACTAAGGACTTCATTCTCGGAGACCTCATGTCTACGACTCTCTTTAGGACTGAAAGTCCAGGGATGATCCAATCCCCTCAACTGTCCACTAAGGACTTCATTCTCGGATACCTCACGTCTACGGCTCTCTTTAGGACTGAAAGTCCAAGGATGATCCAATCCCCTACCTATCCACTAAGGACTTCATTCTCGGAGACCTCATGTCTACGGCTCTCTTTAGGACTGAAAGTCCAAGGATGATCCAATCCCCTCAACTGTCCACTAAGGACTTCATTCTCGGAGACCTCACGTCTACGGCTCTCTTTAGGACTGAAAGTCCAGGGATGATCCAATCCCCTACCTGTCCACTAAGGACTTCATTTTCGGAGACCATACGTCTACGGATCTATTCAGGGACCGAAGTCCGGGGATGATACAATCCCTACCTGTCCACTAAGGACTTCATTTTCGGAGACCATACGTCTACGGCTCACTTTAGAACATGTGTTCAAGGATGATACAATCCCCACATGTATTCTCATCAATACAAGTACAAGTATCCTCAACCATACACGTACATTAATCAATACATGTGTCATCAAAAGTATGTATTCTTACCAATACATCTTATCATCAAAAGCATGTATTCTCACCAATACATCTATCATCAAAAGCATGTATTCTTACTAATACATATAACATCAAAAGCATGTATAAGTAAAACTAAGTATTCTAAGTATACGAGTCCTAAATCTAAATATTTCTAAGTATCTAGGTGTAGAGAACAAGTTACCTCATCATCGACCTTGTTGTTCGATGAGACAATCTCATCATCAGTGACTATACTGCTCCCCCTTTCAAGGAGGGTCCTTTTGAGCTACACCAAGCTTGTCTCGAAAGTATTCAAATTTCACTCGAGACAGAGGCTTGGTTAGTATGTTGGTAACTTCTTCACTCGAGGTAGAGGTTTGGTTAGTACATCGGTAACCTGTTACGAATTCAAACTTTATTGTTCCTTTCTGTGTCATATCTTGTTAGATCCTTATGATATTTGACTTATCATGGAACACTGGATTCTATGTCATCTTGATACAACTCTATTTGTCACATAGGATCACAGTTGGTTCTATCTCTAAGTCAAACAATCCTGAAGCCAAACTTCTTCACAACTAGCAGAGCAAACAGCCATATATTCTGCTTGTGCTGAGAGCCACACTAGACTGCTTCCAGCTAAACCACGAGATCATGGCTAATCCTAGACAATAACATCCTCTTGATGTGTTCTTCTTGTCTGATACACTTTCTGCCCAATCAGCATCTGAGTAGCCATCTGAAGTCATGATCTCCAAGATAGAACAGATCAAAGTCTATCGTATCCTTTAGGTGCCTCATCACATGCTTTGCAACTATCAGGTGAAAACATCTAGTTTCCACTAGATACTGACTCAAGGTATTCACAACAAAGCATATATCTAATCTAGTATATGTTAGATACATCAATGACCCAATAATTTGACTGTACAGAGTTATATCCACTAACTCTGATGAGTTATCCCCTAACAGCTTCAAGTTGGAATCCATAAGAGTGGCCATTCCAACACCTCCAGTCATATTTCTCATCATACTTTCCCTGGTTGAGAAATATTCCTTCTGAGCCTTGCCATACTTCCAGACCTAGGAAGTAAAGCGTCAATTTGAGATCTTTCATTTTCATTTCTGCATTGAATGATCTTCTGCATATCTATCTGTGCCATCTCTCGTTAGATGGGTCTACTAATATGAGCCTTAATATCATTCGAACTCTGTGGTGAGTTCCTTCTTGAATCCATGTCATTTGTGTATAGAAATCATATTCAACCTTGTAGCAAAGGTTGAGATCCACATCACCCATGGTGATCATTAAGCTTATCAATTTATTATCGATCCTAGGTACCTATAGAGAACCTGATTCACACTTCTTCTTTAATTACACCATACTTGGAGCAAACATCTTGTCGTGATTCTCTTCCCCTTTCTAAGAGAATCTTCTAGCCATGAGCCTTCTATATTTTGTTTGATTTGTAAATCTTCTTGTTTGAACATCCACCACTTGTACGGTGTCCATCATTCTTCATGACCTTTCCTACAAATCAAAATTAAGTACATGATTAGTAATACTTCATAATCATCAAATCATATTGACATGATAACCTATTATGCATACAGATATCATTTACATAGTGATGCAACTATTTTGACCAATACTTTGGCACAACACTTTCCCATATCCTGTATGCATACAGTGGCTATCTAGATGCCTTCCATCTCTACCAGAACATACTATCGAGAGTGTGCACAACTCTCCGCATGTCAGCAAAGAGGTTTCATTCTAGACAAGCAACAATGGAATGTTTGTCCAACTTACCAATCATATGCATATTAGTAGTATACTGTTCAATGTTCTATGAATATCTACACTCATCATGATATATTATAGGAATACAAATATGCATACAACCTATTACAGGCAATATCATTACTATTTCAAATAACAACTCAAATACTTATCTTTTATGTTTGTGTGGTTGCCTCCCACTTGATCTTCTGTATGTCTTTTGAACTTCTATTCATTCTGTACCACTGTGCATGCTCAAGAGTCATCCTCATGATCTCATACACAAACATACACTCATTAGTATATTCTAAATGCTATCAAAACATTATAGTACTAAATAATCTTGAAAATGTATAGTCATGATTATAGTTAATAAACATTAGTATTCAAGATTTCAGGGAAGTCTTCTTTTACTCATGCATATCATCAATCAAGATAAAAGATATAATATTCATAATCCCTTGATTACTAACTTTATGAATAAGCATAACCAATCATTCCAAGTATACTTATATAAGGGATCCTGACACAAGGTAAGATTCATGGGAAACATACCTGGATTAGTATACCTACTTGGTTATGTACAACATACCTAAACAATCTCTTCAATGATTTAGAGATCCTGAGCTAGAACCTGCATGTCTCATAGGTTAAGCATAATATAACAAAGTCATACATACCTCGTAAGTAGAACAAATATTATGGATGAGTCTTTGTCTTCATGTTTTCATGGTCATGGAGCCTGATTTGTCTTTTGTGATGTACCTGTATCTTGTTAGTAGACAACATCAACCTCACACAACATCATAATGCATTAGTACAATCATAAGTGTCAACACCCTAACCAATGAATATCTTCTATCATGCATTCATAATTTTGTTAAGGTGATACAACAAATCTAAAATCAAGATTGTACTAACCGTAATAACATGAAGACAAACATACCATAAACTTAATCATGAACAAATCTCAAAACATACCTCGATGAGTCATACCTGTCGAGATCGCTTGTAATCTCCTTATGTAAAGCCTTAGCCTCATCTCCCTCTGAAACAGTAACTCCTTCACTTATGCAGGTGACCAATCCATCTTCTTCTAGGATTAACCCTATCCACTTGATTTGTAAGAAATGGACCTGGAGCTGGATATGGGTTTGTCAGAGAAACCCCAAAAATTCAAACTTTGAATTTCAAACTTCCGAAAGGATAGAAATATGCGCCTTGATGAGCTGATCAAACTGATATATTCAGAATTTGAAAACTGCAAAGTTTCACTCCTCAATTTTGCCTTTGAAACTTCCGGATTCACTGGACGTGACCCTGAACTGGGGTTTGGTGAATCCCACTCTTCTGCCCAATCAAAATGTTTGATCCAAAGCTCTAAGCTTCTATTTTTCTGAGGAGCTTCCAGCCATGGTCACAGATTTCAAAAATTCCCATTTTTACAGAAGCCCTAATTTTCCACTTTTCTGATCAAAGTCCCGAACTAGGGTTTGATCAAGCCCAGCCTTCTGCCCAACCAAAAAATCTGATCTTGGTCTCTAAATTTCTATTTTGATGAGTAGCATTCAGCCGTGGTCTTCGTTTACAAAAATTCCAACTTTCTTCAAAGCCCTAAATTCCGGAAGCCATGAATGAAGGTATTCAAAAATAATTATGTTTTGACAGAAATATGTACCTGATTGTTTCTGGTGTAACTCCAAACTTTTCAATCCACAGGGTCTGAAAAAGTTTTCTAAGATATCCTGACCTGTTATCTTTCCATCCTGACAGGTCTGATCTCAATTGGATTCTTTGAGAGAGAGTTATGTCAAATGTCGCAACATGACCTGTTTTGGGATAAAAAAGAAGAGCGAACTTGTACGGCATGCCACGTGTCACTGTTTGAACTTCGGCCTCTAAAAAACTTTTCTGAGGTAGCTCGGCCTGTTATCTTTCCATCCTGATAGGTCTGACCTCAATTGGACTCTCTGAGAGAGAGTTATGCCACGTGTCGCAACATGACCTGTTTATGGGATAATACAGGAGGGAGAACTTGTACGGCGTGCCACGTGTCACTGGTTCAACTTCGGCCTCTAAAAATGTTTTCTGCGATAGCACAGACTGTGTACTACCTGTCACTTTTTACGAAATTTTTTTTGGAGCTTCCTAGCCCAAGATATGACCTTTTTCCCAAGGTCACCTGATTTTGACTCAGATCTGGAAGAGGCAGAAACCCTATATTGTACAGATCATAAATCACAAAGTAAAACGAATTAGAGGTTTTCCTTTGGACACAAGGTACCTGGAGATTTAATCTTCGTCCTGTAACAATTTCAGATCCGAAAACTTCGCCAAAACGGATTTATAGCGAAAGTGATACGATGACTAGTTTTAGCTATGTAAAACCCTAACCTTCAAATTGTCGTAAGTAAAGCAAGTGTCTTTAGTGCCATACCTTGTCTTCCTTCAGGTTAGCTCTGATACCATGTTAAAATTCAATATGCTAAGAAATAAAATAGCAGCATTACATTCCATTTCATAATAATAGCATATACAGGATCACTGAAGAAACAACAAGCACAGCATAAACACAAGAGACAGAGATTTATCCTGGGAAACCCTCATGGGGTAGAAAACCCAGCAAAGCTTCCTCAATATAGATGACCAGCAATATACAAAGATGAAACCCTGAGACATGATCTCCTCCTCCACAATAGCAGACCTCTCCTCCACAAGTGAGCTATCCTCAAGTGTGTGTGTGTATATAATGAGGAACACACCTCCTCTATTTATACACTACTCTGATATGTATTTTACACAAGTACACGTAGGCTCGTATTTAACTAATGGGTTAAATACCCCACTACAACTGACTGGGCCGACCCCCACATGGTGGGTCTAATAACCCTAGTTACCACACCCAACTCGGAGGAATAAACATCTCCGGATTTATAGTATAATCACATCGGAGGTATGGAACATCTCCGGAATAAATAATATACAAATATAATATTCTTTGAAGTTACAATATTTCAACAATACCCTCCAAAGAACACTTTGGAAATTGTTTTGAATTAATCTAGCTCTGATACCATGTGAGATTTTGAATGGCTTAGATATAGATTCAATAAGACAACTTCACATGAAATATTTATGAGAATGAGAGAAGAAGAATAAAGAAGATAATTTGTGGAAATAAATCTATATCTTATTCATCAATATGATTAAAATATATAATATATCTTCCATGGATAAAATTGAATGCCTTAGAGGCAAGTTGAAAGGCACAAAAAGAAAAGGCTTACTAAAGGAAAATAAACCCCTATGTGTAAAAAACACTTTCCTAAATAGACTAAAGGATCACGAATTGGTTGAATATGGTATGCAATCTCATGAGTAAGGTAAATGGAATGTAATGATTGATTTAGGAGAGAATAAAATTTGTGGAGGTCGAATTTCCCAAGTGGTAAGAGTTTCCAAGTCAAGTAGCTTTTCCTTATCCACTAGAAAGTAGAAAAAACAAGATAAAGTTGTCTAAATCAGGAAATTGTCTTTCTAATTCAGGAATAGAATAAAATCAGACAAAATCCAAGGAAATATTATCCAGAATCTATCCAAACTTGTTTTCGTGAATTAGGATAGCATGTGGTCCACTAAAAGACAAGACTGGCCCTATTTACCTAGTCAAACTTAGGAAATTAATCATAAATGCTTAATTAATTATATCCTAAGTATAAAATGGTATGAGTGGGTTTTTTAATACTCCAACATGCCTATGTCAATAAGAATTTCCTCCTTCTAGTATTCTGAGGGCAATGAGTACAAGCAGAGCCAAACAGGGGCGATCGCCATATTTTCTTTATCAGGGTTAAAACGTTCTTTCCAAGGGCGCAAGTATAGCCCTGCAGAATTGAAAAAATACAGTCCATTATCAAAGATGTGAGTGAGATCTGACTCATTGAAAAATATTATCGTGAAAAACCCTTTGGCACCAAGTTGAAGTTCATAGTGGCCTTGTGGTTTCCAAGTCGTATTAATCAACCAGACTAAATATTTTTCAACATGCCAAATTCCAATGAATTTACCGATAAGCGCATGATATTTCATATACTGAATTTCAGCCCTGAATCTTTTCAAGTTTATCTAAAGCTTTGGAACCATTTTGGCTTTCGTAAAACACTGCCCTGGCTTTCTTGTTTCTCCCACTGCCTGAGTCGAATTTATGACTCTGCTCGTCCCTTCTCCTCTTGTTCCCGAATGGAGGTCAAGATCTAGCCCCTTTTATACTTATTTCCCTTTATCGTTATCTAGGGGAGGGGGCATAGCTTTGCGGCCCGTGGCTTCACCAATTCCAGATTCACCCTCCGTCGTATGAGGAGGCCCTTCTGACACCTGACCTCATACTGAAACCTGCAAAAAACTTGACCTAACCAATAAACCCTAGTTCTCTATAGTTCCTCCCGCCTTCATTGCCTCTGCCTCACTAAAACGTTCCTCCTTGAACATAATAAATTATTGGAATTGTAGAGAGATTCGTTAAATTCTGGAAACTGTATAATGTTATCAGAACCTATCTTGAATATTGAAATTATGGAGTGCATTTCAAATTGCTAGAACAACAAAACATGTATTACCGGAATGAGTTATAGGAGTTCTGGTGATTCTCCAATGTTATTAACATGTGTCTTATATATCAAATCACATATATGTTGTGGATAAGTTGGATTGGACATTTTTCCTTAAAATGATGACATGAATTGTCCTTAATACCATCTTGAGATGAATGTTGGCTTATGTAATGAAGAGACATGAAGATTATAATTTAACAACATCTCCATGACCAAGTCGACCTCCTATCAAATGGAAATGACGATAGTTTTATACCTATTATTGGTAGTATATTACCCACAAACTGGCCTGACATTCCCTATGAATGGGTCGGCTGTGCCAACTTATGCCCCGTTCCAAAATGAACTAATCGGTCTCAAGAAAAAATGATGAATTTTATAAGTAAAAGTAACTATGCATTTCAAGTGTCAGGAGAAGGTGCTATGATGTGTCCATAAGCTGAAGATAGAGTTGTGGTGGAAATGAAGTGATCTAAGGAGTGCAGAATCTGAAATATGAACTATTGGATAGACAAATTTTACTTTGAGTAAAAAAAGCATCCATTGGAAGAAAAATGATAAGGATCAAATTTTAGGTCTAATTACAAGTGTGCAAATCTCAAAGGAATATTTATAGTGTATTATGGGTTTGACCATAGGAATACGAATTGGTGTTGTAGTTTTGGGTTTAAAAAGGATAAAGATTCTCTTTTGGACATGAATTATAGGAACTATAGGAATTATTGGTACATAAGCTACATGAACTACTATTACAGGAATTGCAGGAAGTATTGATACAATAAGCTGTGGGTGAAAACACGAAGTTGGGTAACACTTTTGGCTTGTTTTGACAAACAAAACTGCTAAATTTTATGTTTTTCAATTTCGACCTCTTCAAACCCATATCTCCCTTAGGAATTTCAACTTGAAGTAAACAAAAAGGTTTTAGAGAATTGAATTAGCTTTCTACTTGTATTTTTTTTAATTTTTTTTATGGACATAACGTGGGACAAATTTGGTTCCCACCAACGACATATACTTGAAAATTTTAGGTATGGATAATGAGTGACCTGTGTGGATGCCGATGTTTTGATAGATGGTTATTCATTGTAGGGAAAATAATTGTATGCTCATAATCTACACACACTACACTTGTGCATGGACTATATTTTGAGTTTTTTAAGACTTGGGAACTATTTTTTATTATTTATCGAAACATCATATGTTTAGAAAATGGTGCATTATCGACACACGTTGGTGAGATTCAATTTTATTTTTAGTGTGAGTCTTATTGGAAAAACTAAAAGTACCCTTTTGAAGAGGAAGATCCAACTATAATCTCTGTGAAGATTTAAAATTTTTTGGTGCTGTATTTGTTATGATATTGAATTTTCATTTTGGGTGATTTTCAGAGTAACAAAATTCTTAAGGGATAAGGTTTAGAAAAAAAATATTAATAAATAGATATTCAAATCAAAATGAAACAATTATTGTATCATTGGAAACTAGATTCATATATGAATCCATTTCTACCAAGTTCGACAAATAAGATTTAAAATTTGCAGGGGTTTGGGCTTGTTGAAGTTGCAACTTCCAGAAAGATGCTAGATATTTTCGCAGGTTTTGTTGACCATAAACTCTAGACCAAAAAAATATCTTCCAAACTCTCTATAGATAGGGTTTTCACCCTAGCTTGTGCAAATGAGAACCTGCTATGGATTGTGGAATCCTTAGCAGTAGCGTAGTAAAACAGTAAAAAACTAAGAGCTAATAACAACAAATGACAATAATGTTAAGCAACGCAACTAAGCTAAGCATGTGCTTGGAAAAATACACTATTTCTAACATAAACAATAAACCAGAAGCTCAAGAACACATTAAAATGGTTAACGATTCTTTCTTCATTAACAAATGGTAAAAAATGATTTGCATCTAAGGATTACCTCAAAGGTGAGGTTGATGGAGAGGTTTGCAGCCATATGGTGGAGTGTGCTCCAAGGCTCCAGTTTATCCTCTTCTCCAAAATGCTAGCAAAGGTGGCCAATGGTTCATTCTTAGTGGAGAACACAAGCTCAAATGGTTGAGCTAGGGTTCTGGAGTGATTTGGGCAGCATAAGGGTAGGATCGATTGTGGATAGGAAATGGGGAGCCTCCACCTTCTATTTATAGATTTTTTAGGGTGGAGGGATGCTTAACTCATGGTTTTGGGCAAAGAGTTGTTTAGGTCAATGGTTTAGAGTTCCCCCCTCGGTTTCCCTCTAAATTGGATTTATTTCTGATGCTTATTCCATTTTATCTAATTTTAGGAATATTTACCCCCTTTTGAGGGGTTTTGGTATGTTTTGAGGGTTTTGGACTAATTTGAGGGGGATATCATTGACTTTTTTCTTTTGGGTCATTATTTGGGGATTAAAATGGCACGAAAAATGGTTAACAGGGTTATGTGGCTAGGAGGATGATCTAGTGGGAATTTTTTAGGTGTTAACAGATTGCCGCCTGATCTGTGAGGGTAGGAGCTCATCGTATGGCCGATAGACATCATAGGTTCTATCATTTTCTAGGGGTTTGAGCATTGTGGCGAGGAAGATTGAGCACTGGAGCATGCGCCCCGTACAGACTGCAAATAGTAAAAATATAAATGAATGAGGTACAATCTTAATATATGGATGAGGTGGGCATACCCATGCTCGTATCAAGATACAAATAATAATGAGGCCCCCAAGGGGGGACCTCAATAATACATGTGGAACTATTGTGTACATCATAATGGTCTAGGGGGGACATAAAGCTGGGATGTACTCATGGTATGATCATGACTGATCTTAACAACTGATGCAGAGAATTGATGCTTTGCTGGATCGAAGGCCTCCAACTACTAGGTGGGATCAATGACTAAGAGCCACGATCTCAGAGGTGCATTGAACCGCATCGATACTCAAGGAAGCATGTGACTGGGGTGCTTTCAAATACTATCACCAAGTGCATCCTGGATATCCATAGGAACATACAACTGGGGGGTTCCGAATAGACTCACCAATGTGTTAGAGTCAAGGGACATCCGGGGTCTTCAAATAATAACTGAATGGATTCCTACCATGTACAAGTCTCAATGGTGCGATTAAGGTGTTGAAGTCGAGCACGTGTCAAACAACCATTCAGAGAGACAATAATGATTCCTCTCCAGAATGGTCTATAGGAACTTGCCATTGATGGTGATGAGTCCAAGGCATAGGGACCTCTAGGTCTATCCTCTGGAATAGATGAATTGGCGTCGACAGAGGGAGACCTTGCACGTACCAAGGCAATGATGTTTCCTAGATTGGAGCACGAGGTGTGCAACCGAGAGGTGATAATACTAGATGTGATACTGATGTTGTGGGGGGGAGGAATCAGGGTCACAGAGTCAGGGAAGGACTCAAACTTCCTTTGTTCAGAGTATGATGGCAAGGTTGACCTGGAAGCATATGAAACTGACTTCGGGAAAGGGGATCATAGTGTAGGGGACCTAGGGTTGTGACTGCAATGGGGGACAATCAAGGGGGGTACTGATGGGGATATCAGGAGACTCGAAAGGTGACATGTTGCAGAATACTCTGAACAAAGGCAACCATACTTGGGGGGATTCCATAACAGTGGGAGTAGCAATGATTTTTTGTGGCACTGAGAAGCACCATTAGTGGTTTCTTTAGTTTTTTGAGGAGCTTAAAGAAGGGATAGAAGTATGCTAAAAAAATGGTACTATCGTGTGGATTATCCAAGCCCAGGACAGTGCATGCTTGTGTGTGCTTTCAATTTTTAGGAGACTAAAAGCAATAAGAAGACTCTGAGGTGGTTGGGAGGTACTATCGTGTCGATTTGTGTGAGCCCAGGACGATGAATGCTCGTGGTTGCTTTCATGTTTAGAGAGTCAGAAAGCAAATAAGAAGACTCCAAGAGGTTCTTTTTCGTATGTTATTCTCTAAGGCCCGAAAAAGCATAAAAGTGTGGAATGGAGAACTCTTCTAGTCGATGTTACTAGAGTATTCCTTTTTCATAATTAGTCTATTGGATCCAGAAAAGGGATAAACTTATACCCAACAAATGCCCTTTTAGATACTTTTAGCGAGCATGAAAGGAAACAAGATTGCTCGGTGATCTTGTCATTCTTTTACGAGTCAGAAAAGAACTTAACAGAAACTCCCTAAGTGCCTTTTCTATAAAAGGAGTTGCTCGGCCTGAAAAGGTGGTAAAATTATAGTGAACAAAATGATGGTCCAGATGCGGCCGAGGTGGCACATGAATTGAGGCAGTAGAGGGCATGGAAGAGATGCCCAACGAACGTCTTTGTGAGAGTGGGGAATGATTTCGAGCATCATCATAGATGCTAACATGTGATTCCAGTGGTGTACACAGTGTAACAAACGGAGTTGGCATGGGCCTTCTGTGAAGTGGGCACGCAAATCAAGGCGACAAGAGGCCTGAAAAAAGTGTCCAAAAAATATTTTCGTGAGAGTGAGGAATGATCTCAAGAATCATCACGAGCATGGGAATATGAATCCAATGGTGCGGACGACATAACAAACTGATTCGGCATGGGACTTCTGTGAAGCAGGCACGCAAATCGAGGTGATAGGAGGCCTAGAAAAAGTGTCTGAATTTTTTTTTTGTGAGAGAGAGGAATGGTCTCAAGCATAATCAAGGGCACGAGAATACGAATTTGGCAGTGTGTATGGCATAACCAACGGAGTCGGCATGGGCCTTCTGTGAAGTGGGCACACAAATCGAGGCGACAAGAGGCTTGGAAAAAGTGTCCAAAAAATATTTTCGTGAGAGCGAGAAATTATCTCAAGCATCATCACAGGCATGGGAATACGAATCTAGTAGTGTAGACGACATAGCAAACAAAGTTGGCATGGGACTTCTGCAAAGTGGGTCTCACAAATCGAGGTGACAGGAAGCCTAGAAAAAGTGCCAAAAAAAGTTTTTTGTGAGAGGGAGAAATCATCTCAAGCATCATTCCGGGAATAGGAATATGAATCTAGCGGTGCGAACGGCATAACAAATGGAGTCAGCATGGGCCTTCTGTGAAGTTGGCATGCAAATTGAGGCGACAGGAGGCCTGGAAAAAGTGCCCGATTTTTTTTTTTGTGAGAGAGAGAAATGATCTCAAGCATCATCACGGGCATAGGAATATGAATCCAGTAGTGCAGACGGTGTAAAAAACGAAGTTGGCATAGGCCTTCTACGAAGTGGGCTGGTAAATCGAGGCAACAGGAGGCCTAGAAAAAGTGTTGGAAAAAGATTTTTGTGAGAGCGAGAAATGATCTCAAGGATCATCATGGGTGCGGGAATACAAATCCAATGGTGTAGAAGGCATAAAAAATAGAGTCGGCATGGGCCTTGTGCGAAGTGGGCATGCAAATCGAGGCAACAAGAGGCCTAGAAAAAGTGCCGGAAAGGTTTTTATGAGAGCAAGAAATGATCTCAAGCATCATCACAAGGTGCAGGAATATGAATCCAACAGTGCGAACGATGCGAAAAACTGAACTAGAATGGCTCTAGAATGGTCAAAGGGAAATTAGGAAAAATGTCTATAAACGGGGTGGGGGACCCTTGTGACATGTGCCATTTTCACTATTCGAGTTGATAGGAGAGTGGGCTTTCCCAGAGATGGAAACTTCGATTTCTTGTGTTTCAACTGGTGGATTTTGATTCCACGACTTGTGGGTGAGTGATCTAATGTTTACGCACGTTTTTTAGGTATTCGGGAGGGGAATTGGGATCCTGGGGGGCCCTGGGAGGGAAATTGGGCCTCCATCATGCCAGAGCATAGGTTTCGGGAGAAACCCTGTGATTCAGATCCCAACTGCAGGCCCGACGGCTGCACTTTGAAGCACAGCTATGGACATCATAGCTGCGCTTTGGGGCACAGCTGTGGGGGTCACAGTTGCACTTCAAAGCTCAACTGTGGGGGTCACAGTTGGGCTTTGAAGCGCAACTGTGGGGTGGTTTGCTATGCTTCAAAGCGCAGTTGTGGGGCTCACAGCTATGCTTTGAGGCGCAGTTGTGGGCCTGTTACAGCTTAATTTTCCACCTTGTGAGCATCAGCACTCTTTGGCCTGCAGGTTCCATTTTACTGACTCAAATCAACTTTATATCCTTCAAACACACTATTTTTCCTATTTTTTCCCCCTATATGCTAGCTGCATCACTACAGTGGGCGTACCCACGAGTTGCATCACTATAGCCCGCGGGTAGCATGTAAAATGGTAAAAATCACTAGTTTATTACTTTTTACTCCCAAAAAGCGGTCGTATGGTGACCTTTGGCCCTCCATTTTCCCCGAAACGTATCGATGTGTCCTTTCACATACCTTTGGGAGGACTATATATTGAGCACATATGGCTTATGGATGGGAGGAGAAAGGAGAGCAAGAGAACTCTAGTGGATTTTTGCCCTATCTTGAGTTGACACTCATTGATCCTTGTAGTTGTGAACCCTTTATGTTCACCTTCCAAACTCCTATCATAGTTTGAGTTTGCCATTCCATGGAGGATTGAAGTGGTGGAGGCACAAATGGATTGACCTAGATCTTGGTTCAGATTGGTTACTGGCAAGAGGTCGTATCACATTGTACTTCTTGTTGTTTATTAATAGAAATACTCATATTCTCGTCCATTAATGTTGTGAATGTTGTTTATACTACGTTGGAGTTGCATTTAATTATAATATCATGGACCATTGTTATTGATGATGTTAATGTCGTTTATATATTATATGCGCTTGTTGTATATTGGCTATCAAGACTAATTTGCAAGTTCAAGTGCATGGATTGAAAGCTCCAACGAGGATCTACATCAAACGTTTGGATCGAGGTTGGTTATATTCTTCATTATCTTAGCATTGTCATTTATATAGCATAGTACTGAGAATTGAGTTAATTTCTGGTAGTCAGCTATCTGTTGTGATCTACCCCAAGCCATAAGAATTTTTCTCCAACATAGGGCCCCATAGTCGTGCTTTGGGAATGCGACTAAGGGGCCAGAATGTGCACTTTAGAGTGCACATTCGGCTTATGCGTTTGTCTGTTCTTGTTTTTTTTTTGGACTAATGGGTTTTTGGTTGAGTAGTTGGCAGGATGCCGGTGACTTGGAGAGAGCATGAGCTGGCGGATGACTTAGTGGTGTCGATCACGAGGGATATCTATGTTTAGCGCAACCTCATGCGGTGTAGACTTTTGAAGTTCATGCATATATCTCTTATGCATGGAGCTAACTTATTGTTGAACAGGTTAGTCGAATTTTGGGATTTCAATTCTGAGGCGTTCATCATCCAGGGAGAGTGCCTGGAGATTACTCTTACTGACGTTTACTTCCTGACGGGGCTTCCGCGACTGGGCAGGGTTGCGCAGACTCAACCGAGGTGGTGGGGTGATGTTGAGATGGAGGATTTACTATAGAGGCATTGTTATCCGGGGTCTTGTGTGCATGCCAATGCATTGTTGTTTGTTTAGCTTATGAGTGTGGAGACGTGAGCGATCGCAGCATTGGTGGTGCGTGTGTTGGGTTCACACTTGCCCCATTGGATTTCTGGAGGCCAGAGGATGCTGGCGGAGTGGGTTTTGGCTGGAACTTATTTTGCATGGGGTCAGATGTATCTCACTGCGGTTCAGCGGCAGCTGAGCGAGGTGGGTCATCAGCTGAGAGGGGGGTTCTGCTTTCCCTCCTTCCTTTGTTCTTTATTTTTTGAGTGGGTTTCGACCTTGAAACCGCATATACCAGTGCATGATGGGGGCGTGATCGATCCCTGAATGTGTCAATGGGGGGAGATGATGACACATGCTGGCGGTGGTCTTGTTGGGAGATTCTTCACCGATGAGTTGTTTGAGCAGTGGATGAAGATCTCTATTGTGATTCAGGACTATCCATATGCTGGGAATGATTTCCAAGGGGATCCAGGGCTACCATGCCCTACAGAGGAGGCCTGGGGACATAATGGTATTTTTGTTATGTATGTTTCAACATCATATTATATATATATGTTTTAGCATAGATGGTAGCTAGATGGTCTGTATGATGCTTATGAGATCTTGTTTCGTGTGCAGATATTGGATCGGATCCTTTGATGGGGTATCGCGTGCGGCGAGGTTGGGTAGAGGTTATTGATCCTCCTGGACGTGGGAAGGGTCGTCATCAAGTTGCCAGGGTGACATTGGATACCTTACGGGCGGGGATTGACCGTCTTCTTAATGAGGTAGTGGATGCTGGCTGGAAGCACTTGAGCCAAGAGCTGATTGACATATGTTTTGACGCTCCACAAGAGTGGAGGCCCTTGATGAGGTGCATAGCGATGGCAGTAGAGACTCTGCGGGCCATAGCCCTGGGAGATGTCCCGTACTACGGGGATGAGGATGTTGAGACAATTTTGGGAGAGCTTTCCGAGGAGGTGGTAGAGGATGAGGATGAGGACCCTAGGGAGGATTCTGGTTGATATACTAGCTGATGGGACTGCCTCCATGCCTTGAGCATGGGGATTTTGTATTTTGTATCAGGATGTATTATATGATGAGGATGTTGTTGGGGCTCCTCGATGTATTGATGTATTGATGTATCGGGGTGTTTTGGACACGATCACATTTGTATTTACGATGTATATATATATGTACATGGATGCATTTTTGTAGTGATGTTTTTGTTTTATATGCACGTGGATGCACATGATGGTGGTTATGTATATGCACGTGGATGCACATTATCGTGGTTTTTTATATTTATGCATGTGGATGCAATTTTATGATCGAAATGTGTATGCATGTGGATGCAATTTATGACCAAAATGTATATGCACGTGGATGCAAACTATGATGATGATTTCGTTTGTGTTTTTTCATGACACTTATGTATGCCTATATGATGGATGGATGCATGGTTATGAGTTGCTCCCTACAGGTTGTAGTTTATGTTCCAATCTAGAATGTTATTAGCCATTTGATCTGCAACACTATTTTGATTGCGTGGGACATGGGTGAATATGATGGATTCAAACTGTCTAATCATTTGCATAGTGCGCAGGAACTTTCTAAAGAGGAAAGGATCTCGTACCCAGTAATGGTTTTTTGAGTTGGGCAATGAGCAGTTGGGAGTCGATAAATACACGAAGGTGGCTTATACCCATCTAGAGGGTAGTGGTCAGGAGACCGGTCAGAGGATCGTACTCTACCTGGTTGTTGGTGGCAGCTCCTATCAATACTCCGTCGATGTGGATTAACTCATGTGCAGGGGAATATAAGACCCATGTTGCGAAGGCAAAGTTTGGGGACCAGCGGCTCGCACCATTAGCGAAACCGACATAGTATGGTGTGATGGGATCCATTTGTTATCATGCAAGGGAGCATCGTGTGAGGTTCAGGATGCAAAAAATGAAAGACAAAAATAAATGAAACTATACTACATGGACTCGTGGGTCCAAAAAGTGTTTACGGGTAGAAGCGCTCAAGGTACAACCCATTACGGGGGTTACACAGAGGGTTTCTCTCAAAGTCGGTGAGGATGTACGCCCCATGTCTAAGGCATATGTGGACGACATAGGGACCTTGCCACATACATTTGAACTTACCCTTCCCAGTCTTATCATGTGCTTGGTTGTAGACCAGGACAAGGTCTCCTTCTTTGAAATTGCGAGGGTGGACGTGCTTGTGTAACTGGATTTGGAGCGGTTCTTAGCAGCCTAAATGGTTTTTAAGGCCATATGGTGGTACTCATTGGCTTGTTCCAAAAGTATTAGGCATTGCTCGAGTGGTGAGGTGTCTGGGAGGAGTTCAATGGCGATGTGGAGGGAGGAAATATGACACTCAATGGGGAGAACAGACTCGACCCCATGGGCTAAGTGAAACTGGGTGAAACCGGTAGTAGTCTTAGTAGACGTACGGTAAGCCAAAAGTGAGGGAAATAACATGTGATGCCAGTTGGAATTATGGTTGTCTACGGTGGGTTGTAGGATGGTTTTCATAATCTTATTAATGGCCTCTACTTGGACGTTTCCTTGAGTGTAATAGGAAGAGGCATATTGATGTTTAAATTTCAACAGGGTTGATAACTCCTTCGAGACGGAGTCCTCAAAGTGGGAGCCATGGTCGGACACAAGTTGCTTGGGTATTCCAAACTGCATGATGACGTGGTTGAAGAAGAAGTGAGTTGTAGTGTTAACTTTACAGTTGTAAGTGGGCATGGCCTCATCCCATTTGGTGAAATAATCGACCGCTACGATGATATATTTATGGCCTACTGCTGAGAGAGGGTTTCACTCCATGAAATCAATGGCCCATTTACAGAAAAGGAAAAAAATGATTATGGGATGGAGAGGGGTGGGTTGTGTTCTTTCCTTGGGGGAAAAGAGCTAACAGTTGCGGTAGTGCTTGACTGCTGTGATGCAGTCCGTGAAGAGGGTGGGCCAGAATTATCCAACGTGAATGACTTTTTGGGCGGTGGCCATCCCGGAGAAGTGGCCGCCACAGGCTCCACTGCAACAATCGTTAAGGACCTGTTCTGCCTCATCTGGAGCGAGGCAGCGATGGAGCATGGTGTTGAGTTGCGACGATACAACACATCTCCAAGGAGGAGATGGCGGGTGGTGTGATGGCGGATATGTCGACGGTCTAGATTGGTCCGGAACTTCTGGGTATGCAAGTATAGTAGGATGTCACCGTACCAAGGGTCATCCGATGAGATGATAAGCAGGTGGTCGTTGGGTAGGCTGGGGTTGATGGACGGTGACGTGGATGATGATGATAATTCCGATATGAGTTGCTCCAATGCAAGAGCTTTGATGCTTTTGGGTGTTGTAAAAATGAGGTCATACTATTCAAGTATGATGACCCACTTGGCCATGTGACCTTGCAGAAGGTGGAGGCTTAAGAGATAAACCATGGGGTTAGAATCAACCACGACAGTGGTTTGGCTTAACAAGATGTAGTGATGGAACTTCTAGACTGAGAAGACAACGGCGAGGGCCAGCTTCTCCTCATACGGGTAATGCAGTTGTGGGCCATATAAGGTTTGAATCACATAGTAAATGACGTTCTCTTTCCGCACACTATCCTCTTGGATGAGGACCCCCAAGACTGCATGGTCGGACGTTGAGACGTAAAGGATAAAATCCCTCGAAAAATCAGGTTGTGAAATCAGTGGGGCATTGGTTAGGGCTACTTTAAGGGATTCAAAATCTGCTTGCACTTGTTCGTCCTAGATGAAAAGGATGTGGGTACGAAGTAGGTGAAGGAAGCCATGAACAGTTGTGGCGTACTCAGGGACAATGCGACGGAGAAAGTTGGATATCGCCTGCAAACTTTGCAATTTTCATACTGTTCGAGGGGATGGGAGGTCTAAGATGGCTTGGACCTTTAGGGGGTCTATAGCAATCCCTTTTTGAGAAACGATGAAACCTAACAGCCGACTTGTAGGAATGCAAAGTATGCGCTTGAGGGGTTTCAAGCGGACTTGGTATTTGTGACAACACATGAAAACTTGTCGTAGGTCGTTCAGGTGGTTGGACCGTTTCTTGGATCTTGTCGTGAGATCATCCAGGTATACTAGAATTATGTGAGCCAGATCATGGAAACAGTAGGTCATATCCCACTCAAAGGTGGCGCCAACATTTTTCAGACTGAATGGAATGACATGGTAGGAAAAGGTGCCCCATGGTGTAGTAAATGCGGTTTTATACTGGTCCTCTTTTCGGATATGAATTTGATTATATCCGGAGAAACCATCCATGAATGATAGGAATTTGTGTCCCATGTAAGCGTCGATGAGCTGGTCGATGAATTCTGTGGGGAAGTTGTCTTTGGGACATGTGTGATTGATATTGTGAAAATCGGTGCAGAAGCAGATAGTGGCTTGTTTCTTGTTGACAGGCATAAAATTGGACACCCAGGTAGTGTAGGCAATAGGGTAGATGAAACCTGCTTTCCGTAGTTCTCGATCTTGGATTTTACAATGGGGAACTTAGATGGGTGGATACGTATCTGCTTCTTTCGTACAAGTGGGACATCTGAACAAGTGTCGATGTGGTGTTCGACGATGCCGGGGTCTAGACTAGGCATCTCAGTGTAGGACCAGGTGAAGATGTCATGAAGTTCTTGGAAGAGTTTCTTATACTCCCTGATTTCATAGTCTGTGGAGGAAGCACCTAAGGTGATCAGTTAGGGTTGGCCACCTGGGTGGGAGATATCGATTTGTGTGGTAGGTGAAATGTTCGCCAAGTTCCCCTCTTCAAAGGCGTCGGGGGCTGGGATAGAATTCTTAAACCAGTCCACCTTATTAGGGAGGAAGTCCTTGGTCTCGATTGCTAGTTGGTTGGCTGTCGTACAGGTGGATTCCTTAGGGATGAAGTATGACCGATGATGCATATCATCCCAGGGGTATGTTGATGTATATGTAACTTTGGAATGTATTTCATCTATGTATTTCATATATATTTATTGTACCCTTATAAGAGATGTGTTATTCCTCTATAAGGAAGTGTCGTCATGTGGATTGACAAGTGTCGCAAGTGTGTGTACTTGCCGATGGGTTATTAGACCACCATGTGTGGGGTCGTCCCTAAAATATATATTATATTGTGGATGTATCTAGATAGACAATTCGGCCCCATAAGGTCACTGGGCAAACAGGTTAAGTATAAATAGAGATCGGGAGATCGCTATTTGGATCATTCGGAAAGACACACTTCTCTCACTCAGAAAGTGGCGCACTAGTGAGGAGGAGGATCATCTGCTCTAGGAGACTATCTCAAGTGTATTTTGGTTGTACTTTGGTTGAGCCATTGCTCTCTCTATCTCTGAGGAAGTTGTGGGGATTTTCACCTTAGGGTTTTCCCCACAGAAACTCTGTGCCCCTTGTCTCTCATGCTTTTGATTCTTGTGATGCTTGTCATGCTTATTGTGATTGTTATGCATTGATATACTGTATATGTTATTCTCTCAGTAAAGATCCAAGAGTATTATGAATTAATGCTCAAATTTTAACATGGTATCAGAGCTAACCTGAGAAGAAGACATTTTGTAGTGACGGAAACTTGAGTTTCTTGTTTATTGGGTTTCTCTCCACAGTTTTTGGAAAAGCAGTATAGTAGATTGAATCTACTCATCAAGGAGAATCTATCTTTCCAATCAAAATTCAATTCTGATCATTTTCAGATTTGGACCTAAAAATTAGGGTTTCCACAAAAATAGGAATTTCTGAAATTTGAAACCATAGCTGGAAGCTCCTTGCCAAAATCGAAGTTTAGAGCTTTGGATCGAGATTTTTGGCTGGGTAGATCTCCGGGAAACTCAAACCCTAATTCAGGGCTCTCCCTAGTGAACCCGGGAGGACAAAAAAGCAAATCTAAAGGGTAAAGCTTTGCTAATCTCAAATTCTGAATACACCAGGCTGATCAGCTCATCAAGGCACATCTTTCTATCCTTTCAGAAAGTTGAAATTCACATTTTGAATTTTTAGGGTTTTTCCAACAAACCCTAATCTGGGACCAAATCCAGTTTTCAGCATTTCAAGTGGTAAGACCTAAATCTTTTCTATTTCATTTGAAGAACTCTTTAAGATGTCTCACCACACCAAGCTTGAGGATAAGCTTGAAGGGGCTGATAACTTCCGAGCTTGGAACTATAGGATTGGGTTAATCCTGGAAGAGAATGAGTTGGACACATATATTAAAGAAGACATCCCTATCCCAGAGGATGAAGAGGCTAAGGTATTGCATAAGAAGAACTTGGTCAAGGCAAAGAGAATCATTGCTGATTCTATCAAAGACCATCTCATACCCCATGTGTCTTCTCTAAAGACACCCAAGGCTATGTTTGACTCTTTGACCAAGCTATTTGAAGGAAAGAACATAAATCAGAAGATGACCTTGCGGAATCAATTGAAAGGGGTCAAGATGTCGAATGGAGAAACCATTCAATCCTATTTCTCCAAGGTCTCTCAGATCAAGGAACAACTTGAAGCTGTAGATGAAATGGTGGAAAATGGTGAAATTGTTATGACTACTTTGAATGGCCTACCTAGGTCATGGGACTCTTTTATCCAGGGGATCTGTGCCAGAAAGAAGTTAATCTCCTTCAGCAAATTATGGGAGGAATGTTCTCAAGAAGAAGCAAGGCTTGTGGCAAGAGAAGAGAAGATGGGAAATGAAGATCAAGCTCTCACAGCTCACGCTAAGAAGGGCAAGTTCAAGAGGGAGCCATCCCATCACAAGAAGAAATCTTCTCATCATTTTCACAAAGACAAGAAAGATCTAAGGTGTTTCACTTGTAATGAGAAGGGTCACTTTGCTTCAGAATGTCCCAAGAACAAAAGGGACAAACACAACAACAACAACTCCAGCAAGAAGAAGAAGGGTAACAAAAGAAGGTACCATGCTCATGCTACCGAAGATGATGAACCTCCAAAGAAGAAGGCTAGGGTAGAAAGTGATGATAGTAATGATGACTCATCAAGTGAAGAAGAGTATGTTCTAATCTCTGCTCTCACAGGTACTATCTCCCATGGTTGTAATGATTGGTTAATTGACAGTGGGGCTTCCAAACACATGACTGGGTTTAAATAATCCTTTGAAAATCTGTCTGAACATTAATCACCCCATAAAATGAAACTTGTGCATGATTATCAATATCCCATCAAAAGAAGTGGTGAAGCCTCCTACAACCTAGATTCTGGAAAATCTTTGAAGATGAAAGAAGTCCTTTATGTACCTGGGCTCAAGAAGAACTTATTCTCCATCTCTGCATTGGATACAAAAGGTATGAGGGTTGCATTTGTGGATGGCCAAGTCCTAATGTGGCCAAAGGGAAATACCATAGATGATGTAGTTGTGATTGGAGAGCAAGAGGGAGGTTTGTATAAATTAAAAGGACAACCTGAACATGCCATGGTGCATGAATCCATGGAGCCAAGTGAACTTTGGCATAAAAGACTTGCTCATATGCACTATAGGGCACTTCCAATTGCAAGCAAGGTTATAGAGGGTCTTCCTGAAATCAAGACCAAACATGAAGGTGTTTGCAAAGGATGTGCAAAAGGTAAGAATATTAAGAAGGATTTCCCAAGCAGTGAAATCAAGGCAAAAGATATCCTGGAAATCATCCACTCAGATGTATGTGGTCCTATGTCATCCAGTTCTCTAAGTGGGTATGTTTACTATGTCTCATTTATTGATGACTTCTACAGGAAGACTTGGGTATACTTCTTGAAAAACAAAGATGAGGTGTTTGATAAGTTCAAGGAATTCAAAACCTTGATGGAGAATCAAACTGACAAAAAGATCAAAACATTCAGATCCGACAATGGTGGAGAATTCATCTCAGGTGACTTCAAGAAGCTTTGCAGTGATTCAGGGATTAAGAGGGAGTTGAATATTCCTTATAATCCTCAATAGAATGGAGTTGCAGAAAGGAGGAACAGAACAATCATGGAAGCAGCAAGGGCAATGCTGCATGACCAAGATCTACCTATGCATCTATGGGCGGAAGCAGCTAGAACAACTGTATATGTGCAGAACAGAACACCCCACAAGATATTGGACAACAAGACACTAGAAGAGGTCTTTTCTGGTAAGAAACCTGAAGTCAGCCATCTCAGAATATTTGGTTGTCCAGTATACACTCATGTCCCAAAGGAAAAGAGGACCAAACTAGATCGTTCAGGAAAGAAGGGTATCTTTGTGGGTTACAGTGAAAGCTCGAAGGCTTACAGAATATACTTTCCAGGGTTCAAGAAGATTGATGTCAGCAGAGATGTAACATTTGATGAAAACTCAGCATTCATCAAATCAAGGAAGGCACCTATCGAAGTTTATGAAGAACCTAAGGAAACTAGATTTCAAGACACTACCATGACTGAAGCAATTCCAGAAGTTGTTCATGAGTTTGAAGATCCACAAGAACTTGTAGATCCACCCCGTGAGGATAACTCTCACAAGAGGAAACCTGTATGGGATAGAGAGCTCATTCAAGATGCAGAAAGATTTGGCATTCCAGAAGAAGAACACAGAGCAAAGAAGAGAACTAGATCACATACCAGCTATGTTGCTTTACTCTATGACATTATGAACAAAGAACCTTCTAGTTATGAAGAAGCAGCGGAAAAGAAAGAATGGAAGGATGCCATGGTTGAGGAATACCAATCAATAATGAACAAATGATGTTTGGGATGTTGTCCCGAGACCTAAAGAGAAGTCTGTTGTGACTTCCAAATGGATCTACAAATTCAAGCATGCTGCAGATAGCAGTTTAGACAAATACAAAGCAAGATTCGTAGGTCGTGGCTTCTCTCAAAAAGAGGGAATAGATTATGAAGAAACTTTTGCACCTGTAGCTAGATATACTTCAATTAGAACAGTACTTTCCCTGGCTGTAGCAATGAAATGGAAAATACACCAGATGGATATCAAGACTGCTTTCTTGAATGGTGTAGTTGAAGAGGAAGTATACGTGGAGCAGCCACTTGGTTTTGAAATACACGACAGGGAGTCATATGTGTACAGATTGAAGAAAGCTCCCAGAACTTGGTATGGTAGGATGGATAGTTTCCTATCTAGCTTGGGCTTTACCAAGAGTAAAGAGGCTTCCAACCTCTACTACAAGGTTGAGGAAGGGAATCTTGTGATTCTACTCCTGTATGTGGATGACTTATTTGTAACAGGAGATGACAGATTGATTGCAAATACTAAGACGAAGCTTGCTGCTGAGTTCGATATGAAAGATTTGGGAATGATGCATTCTTTCCTAGGTATGGAGGTGTGGCAGAATTCAGGTGGGATCTTACTTGGTCAAGGGAAGTATACAATAGATATTCTAAAGATATTTGGGATGATGGATTGTAAGGCCATGGCCACACCCATGGCATCGAATCTAAAGCTTCTATGTGATGCTTCATCTGAGCCGGTTGATGTCTCTATGTATCGTCAGAGGATTGGGTCCTTGATGTACCTGACGAACAGGAGACCAGATATTTGCTTTGTAGTGAACACATTGAGCCAGTTCCTAACGGATCCGAGGAGTGTTCATCTGGTTGCTGTAAAGCATGTTCTGAGGTACCTGAAGGGTACAGTGGATTATGGGCTCAAGTATGAAGCGAATCAAAACTTTAACCTACAGGGTTATGTTGATTCAGATTGGGTTGGCAGTGCTGCAGATAGGAAGAGCACATCTGGGTGCTGCTTCAGTATGGGATTAGGTGTGATCTCTTGGTTTAGCTGGAAGCAGTCCTGCATAGCACTGAGTACAGTTGAGGCAGAGTATGTTGTAGCTTGCTCAGCTAGTGGTGAGGTAGTATGGCTACGGAAGCTATTGTCTGAGTTATTTGATCTCCCGCTGGATGCTACTGGTATCTTTTGCGATAACCAAAGTTGTGTGAAGCTGTCTGAGAACCCAGTGTTTCATGACAGGTCGAAACTCATAGAGATCAAATATCACTATATCAGGGATATGGTGCAGAGAGGAGCCATGAAGCTCCTGTATGTTGTGATGGACGAGCAGATTGCAGATGTGTTGATGAAGCCACTAGCCAGGGTGAAGTTCGAGTACTTCAGGGAGAGGTTTGGTGTTCTTCAGATCGATGACACTTCGAGGAAGAAGTGATGGACACATTTGTTGAAGCCATCCGAAGCATGTTGGAAGGAGGATCCTTCACATGGCTGTGGATGTAAGTGTTGGATGATGAGTATCAAGATGATGCTCCAGTTACTGCTCTATATATGCATCATGTTGGATGCTGGATATGATCAGTTGGATCATTTATATTTGTATGTATGTACGCATCGTGTTGATGCTGGATATGATCAGTTGGATCATTTATATTTGTATGTATGTACGCATCGTGTTGATGCTGGAAATGATCAATTGGATCATTTATATGTATGTACGCATCATGTTGGATGCTGGATATGATCGGTTGGATCATTTGTATGTATTTGTATATGCATCATGTTGGATGCTTGGACCATGTATCTGTATCAGGTGGATACATTGTATGATCAGGTAGATCATGTATGTTGATATGTATCATGTATTTGTATTTGTATCAGGTGGATACACTATATGATCAGGTGGATCATGTATGATGATATGTATCAGGTAGATACTTGGTGTGCATTAGGTGGATGCATTGTATGATCAGGTTGATCATGATGATGAGCTTCAGGATGTTGCTCCAGATGATGTGTACCAGGATGGTACAAGTGATGATGATAAGTATGATCATGGGCATCAGGATGATGCCTCGTGCGATGATGATCTGTTGGATCATGAGTATCAGGTTGATACTTGGAGGTTAGAGATGATATGTGGCAGGTTGTGCAAATAGCATGTAATCAACCCTGGGAGATCTTGCCGGTCATGCTGCGGCACATAAATGTTCCTAGGGTACTCTTTCCGGTATTGCTATGTAGTATGTAATCAGTCCTCAGATATCCGATAGGTTGAGCTGTGTGCTCGTAATTAGTCCTGGGATGAGGTATTACTACGGAGACATGTAATCAGTCCTGGAGATCCGAGAGGTTGAGCTATGTGCTCGTAATTAGTCGTGGGATGCTCTTTAGAGATCTTGTCGGTCGTGTTGTGGCACATAAATGTTCCTGATATGCTCTTTAAAGGTTTTGTCTATCCACATGTAATCAGTCCTGGAGATCCGAGAGGTTGAGTTGTATGCTCGTAATAAGTCCTGGGATGCTCTTTAGAGATCTTGCCGGTCGTGCTGTGGCACATAAATGTTCCTGGGATGCTCTTTAAAGGTATTGTGGAGGAGATGCATGTAATCAGTCCTAGGAGATCTTGCCGCTCATGCTTAGGAACATAAATGTTCCTAGGATACTCTTTCCGGTATTGCATCTGCACATAAAATTAGTTCTGAGAGGCCACCTCTATCAGGCCGTTTGCACAGATGATGAAGACCTACAGGTGGTGGGCCTACATCCAGTATGAAAAAGGACTGGCTCTATAGAACTTCCTATGACAAGTAGAGTCAGAGATTGGTTGAGATAGCAGCAGCAGTGACGATGATGATGACGATGCATCGATGACGATGATCCCAAGAAGAAGACTTGTCTAGTAGAATTGTGTTGAGAAATACCGTCCTAGTTAAGAGGGAGTGCTGATGTATATGTAACTTCGGAATGTATTTCATCTATGTATTTCATATATATTTATTGTACCCTTATAAGATATGTGTTATTCCTCTATAAGGAAGTGTCGTCATGTGGATTGACAAGTGTCGCAAGTGTGTGTACTTGCCAATGGGTTATTAGACCACCATGTGTGGGGTCGGCCCTAAAATATATATTATATTGTGGATGTATCTAGATAGACAAGTCGGCCCCATAAGGTCACTGGGAAAACAGGTTAAGTATAAATAGAGATCGGGAGATCTCTATTTGGATCATTCAGAAAGACACACTTCTCTCACTCAGAAAGTGGCGCACTAGTGAGGAGGAGGATAATCTACTCTAGGAGACTATCTCAAGTGTATTTTGGTTGTACTTTGGTTGAGCCATTGCTCTGTCTATCTCTGAGGAAGTTGTGGGGTTTTTCACCTTAGGGTTTTCCCCACGGAAACTCTGTGTCTCTTGTCTCTCATGCTTTTGATTCTTGTGATGCTTGTCATGCTTATTGTGATTGTTATGCATTGATATACTGTACATGTTATTCTCTCATTAAAGATCCAAGAGTATTGTGAATTAATGCTCAAATTTTAATAGGGTAGTCAGGCTCAGGAAATGCTTTGAGTATTTCATCGTCACTAGGGAAGTGCTTAGTTGTCAAATCGATCAGAGGAAATTTAGATGCTAAAGGCGTGTCGTGCCTATTAGTCATAGAAATCATGTATATGGTGTTGATCTCTTTTGACGAGGAGGATACCAGGGGGGTGAACCTCCTCAATGGTGGTGATGGATGATTCAAGAGAAGAGTGAGTTAACTCATGGAGGACTAATCTATACTTGGGGAGCTCTGGGCAATGGTGAGAGTAATGGCCATAAATTTTGTAGATGGCACAAGAGTGATTGGTGCGTAATTCCTTGTTGCGCTGATGGGAGGGGGGATTTAATTTTACTACGGGGTGTTAGGATATTCCTATACACCATCCTAGTCCTAGCAGCATTTTCAGTCATGCATGCACTTTTAGGGTTTGCATGCATTACTTAGGGTTTGCATGCATTTGCATGCATCCTAGTCATCAGTCCAGCACCTAGCCCTCAATTAGCCAGCCCCCGAGAGCTTCTCTCAGATCAGTTTTAGCCCTCCTAGTTCTTAGTGCGCCCCTTCATGCAATTGCATGCATCTCATGTGCCCTCTCTCACCTACCACTCAATTGCACTTCAGTTAATTGATTTATCATCAGTTCTTTCCTTGATTTAAGGCTAGACTGACTCTCAATTAACTATATCACTCCAATGGATCTCCAGTGAGACTAGACTGCCCATTCTGACTCCAGTTAGCTCCTCATGCGCCCTCCACTGAGCCTCCTTCATTCAGTTAGTTCCAATTACACTTAGTTACACCTACCACACTCAGTTAGACTCAGTTTGACTGATGGTTTACAATTACTTGAGCATTGATGATTCCATTGATGATGAGATAGACTACTAGTTGTGCTCCGATGAGACTCCAGTGATCCTTTGATCACTCCATGAAGGCTAATTCGAATTGCCACCTTAGGCATTTGAATCCTCATGCATTGTACTATTTATTTGTCCATATTGTGATTAATTAATTAGTGTGTGTGAAGTATTTTTGCTTCTATCTGAGTTCTACTATATTATTATTTTGTTGCTTATTATATTGCATTGATCACTCTTCTTCTATTTTCTTGCTTAATCAATTACTTTCTTGTGAGGTATACATCATCTCTTAGATCTGATGTGAGGATTTTCACATGGTATCAGAGCATGTTGAGAGTATTGTTTATCTCCATTCCTGAGAGTTTTTTTGCAGGTTATTACCAATATTTCGAGTGCAGCAGTTGCAGACATTTCTATTGTTTTTGCAGGTCTTCTACAACTTCTATGTATCCATCAGGAATTACTCCTCCTTCTCCATTCAACTATGATGAATGGAAACAAAAAATGATAGCATATTTGAAGAGCCATGATCTCTTTGATTGTTATTTTGAAAGAGAGTTCGAATCCTATGAAGAGAAGATTGACTGGTTGAATAAAGGTGATGGAGCCTTTGGAGCAATGATGCTTTCTTTTCCTGAATACATGATTAACCAATACCTTGATGTTGTTGAAACTCCAAAAGAGCTATGGGCCCATCTGGATGAAAGATTCGGCAGACAAAATGAAGGAATTGGTCCAAACCCTTTTGAAAATAAGCAAAGTAATGCATTTTCCCTCCTTGATGATCTCATTGATCATGAACCAGTATCAAACACATCTCATATTGAAGTTTTCCACAAAGAAGAAGAACTTGCAGATTCTACACTCATGCTCCAAATTTCTTCTCTTTCTGTGCTAGCTCACACTCTAGATATTGTAGAAGGTCCTAAATCCTCTCTTGCACCAGAGTCTATTGGTTTGCTTCATGATCACATGATTATCTCGGAGGTAAAATCAACTATTGGAGGTAATGCATTCGCTCCCCTCAAGCAATCACCTCTTATTTACTACTATATGATCATTATTCCATGCTTTCAGAAGGTTATTGAAGAATATGGCCATTGCCATCCGCTTGGGATAATTTCTCATGCATCTACTGGTTTTGATCCCACCTCTAATGGTTCAAAGGAGATCTCAAGAAACCATGATTCAAGCCTTGGATCTGATTTGGATTCCAAGCAATCACCTCTCATTTACTACTGTAAGATCATTCTTTCATGCTCTCAGAAGTTTATTGAAGATAATGGCCATTTCCATTCGCTTGGGAAAATTTCTCATGCACTTACTGGTTTAGATCTCACCTCGAATGGTTCAAAGGAGATCTTAAGCAACCATGATTCAAGTCTTGGATCTGATTTGGATTCCAAGCAATTACTGATATTTGATGGTTCTTTTTGGCATAATCTCACCTATGATGGTTTGAAGGAGAGGACAAAAGACTATCTGCATATTCATGGTTTTGATCCTACCTCAACTGATTCGAATCACAAGTTCAAGGATCATCCTCATACTTTTAGATTTGTTCTCATCACATTCGATCTGAAGATCAAGTACAAGCACATGCCTTTTGAGCATGATCCACTTCTTCCCAAGAAGAAGATACCTCCAGACATATGACCAAGCATCACACCTGCTTGAGTTTGGAGCATTTTTTTGTGTGTTCCTTACAGTCTATTTTGAGGGGGGGTATTTTTCCCATGAGGTTTTCCCCATTTCCTCGGTTTATTGACTGTTATTATTCATTGTATTGGGTGACCTTTGGTCTTAGTTACCAGGTCCCAGGATAGATTAAGGGGGGGTGTTAGGATATTCCTATACTCCATCCTAGTCTTAGCAGCATTTTCATTATTTGCATTTTCAGTCATGCATGCACTTTTAGGGTTTGCATGCATCCCAGTCATCAGTCCAGAACCTAGCCCTTAGTTAGGCAGCCTCGAGAGCTTCTCTCAGATCAGTTTTAGCCCTCCTAGTGCTTAGTGCCCCGTTAATGCAATTGCATGAATCTCATGCGCCCTCTCTCACCTACCACTCAGTTGCACTTCAGTTAGTTGAGTTATCATCAATTCTTTCCTTGATTTAAGGCTAGATTGACTCTCAACTAACTGTATCACTCCGATGGATCTCCAGTGAGACTAGACTGCCCATCCTGACTCCAGTTAGCTCCTCATGCGCCCTCCACTGAGCCTCCTTCATTCAGTTAGTTCCAGTTACGCTCAGTTACACCTACCACATTGAGTTAGACTCATTTTGACTGATGGTTGACAGTTACTTGAGCATTGATGACTCCACTGATGATGAGATATACTACTAGTTGTGCTCCGATGACACTCCAGTGATCCTTTGATCACTCCATGAAGGCTAATTCGAATTCCCACCTTAGGCATTCAAATCCTCACGCATTGTACTATTTATTTGTCCATATTGTGATTAATTAATTAGTGTGTGTGAAGTATTTTTGCTTCTATCTGAGTTCTACTGTATTATTATTATGTTGCTCATTATACTGCATTGACCACTCTTCTCCTATTTTCTTGCTTAATCAATTACTTTCTTGTGAGGTATACATCATCTCTTAGATTTGCTGTGAGGATTTTCACATGAGGATGTTGGGATCATTGTCTAAATTATGCATGTGATTTTGGAGATTGGGAAGTTGGGGGCAATTATGGGTGGCATGGTCCAGATCGTCACATAGGGAGAACTTGGGGGGTGTGCGGATTGGTGGTTGAGGAGCCGCAGGTGCTTTTGCTGGTGGAGCTGTGTAGGGTTGGGGGCCTCTGCCCCATGCGTTCTTGGTTTGTGGAGGGGCAGAGTTTGTTGTAGCTATCATTTCCGCATTGGGGGGTGGGCGGTTGGGGATGTTCGCCACACCGAGGGGTGGGAAATTCGAGGTATTGATAGGTTGGACCGGTTGAAGAAAAACCAATGGTGTCGGGGGTGTGGTGGGAGAGGGTAAGTACCAGACGGGTAGTATTAACATTAACCCGGGAAGGTTCAGCGTAGCCATGACCGGTGTGCTTATTACTCCTGATGGTGGGAATAAGAACGGGATCGTATGGATCGGTGTCACTCCAACATGACTTGGTACCGATGGTGGCTCTGGTAGCAAGGGTGGTTGTGGGTTGGGCATTGTTTGGCTGGATGAAACTGTGCATAGATCAGATATCTAGACTACTTATGGGGGTGGCGGAATGAACCTAAAGAAAGATGTCATGGGAGTTTCAAAGTAGATTCTGGGTCCAATCGTGAACACCAATGAAGTGGGTGCACCCAGAGTAGGTTGTTCGACCATGGGGAGAACATTCTCTAGTGCAGCGGGGGCATTGGGGTCGTAGTAGGTGAGTTGGTGGATTTTAATGACATGTCCCTCATGGGGGAACATCATGATGCAAAATACAAATGAAGTAACAACCTTCATAGCATACATATAGTTGCATCCTAGAAGGAGGTTGTAATCAAGCTGTGCGTTGATCACCTCAATGTCTATCGAGATGGTCTTCCTAGCTAGCTAACTTGTACGTTGGCCAAGAGGCCCTGGGGTTGAGCCGAGCGACCATCATAGGCTTGCAAGGTGGTCATATATGGCTATAAGGTAGGTGATTCAAGCTTTTACCACAAGAATGTTGACATTACGCATGTGGAGGCACCTTCATCGTGATGCATCGATGGATGGCAATATTTCGAATAGATACAGAGACTTGGAAAGCTAAGGTGGAAGGCATGCGTGGCTCGGATTGGTCGAGGTCGAATGCCATCATTCGTGAATCGAAAGAGTCAGTGGCGCCAATGGCGGATAACAGAGTCTTGCATTAGGAAGGACAATTCTTTAGAACCTCTAAGGCTGACATAGCAGTAGGGGATTGGGCTAAGTAATCCACAATGTTGTGGTTGGGGGCCGCCCGGGCATTGGGGTTGTTTTTTATATGTCGTAGTGGGAAGCAGGGAGCTTTGGGGGCCCCATCTCTTGGTAGTCGATTGGGGGGTATGCATAGTGACTCATCGGTGGGTAGAGTGTTAGAAACCCTTTCGGCCGTAATGGTTTCAGGAGTGGATCCATATTGGTTTCGGCATGTTTGGAGGTTGACATCAGTCAATGACATTATAAGCAGGTGATGGGTGCCTAAATCCATGGGTTGATTGGTGGATGCAGCATACGTGATTTGCTATTGTTGTGTCGTAGGTCCTCATTTCGAACCATTGGTTGGGTGATCACGACTCCTTGCATGGGAAAGGAGTTTTGTAATACCAAGGGTTGGGTTTTGGGTGGCGGGGGGTTGGGTTGTGTTTGTGGGGCCGCATGACCCTGTCGTTGGGCGTCGCATGTCCAGAGTTAGAGAGAACACTCCAAATGGGAACAGATGTGTGTATAATAGCCGAACACTCTGCATATAGAACATGGGTAGCTGGTTCATAAATTGGGGTTTTCCCCTTGACGAGGTGGTTTGTCAGGGTTTTGGTTGGATGGTGTGGCGTTATTGTTATTAGGGGGGTTGGGTTGTTCGCCTCTCTGATCTTGTGGTTGGTTGTTACCATGGTTGCGGCCTCATCCCCAATTTTGCTGGCCTTGTTGCTTTCATTGGGCCGGCTGGTTTTGTTGCGGGTTCTGCTGGGCATATACTTTCCCTTGGGTGTTAGGTCGATTTTGGGGCTGGGAAGGTATTGGGGCTTCCTGCTGAGGGTGGTAAGCGGGAGGCACTTGGGGTTGAACAGGAGCTGATGCTGCTTGCTATGGATAGTAAACCGATGGTGCCTATTGTTGTGCAAGTGCTTCATGCGGGGGGTAATAAATCGGGGAAGCTTAAGGTGTGGGAGGGGCTTGTTGATGGTAATAGGAATTGGGTGCTGCAGAAGGGTTGTAGGGTGGTGGCGCATGACCATAACATTGTGGTGGGCATGACGGTCCATGGATATGGGAGGTGTGAGCCATGGGGGCATATGATGGTGTTGCTCCATAATGGGTTGTGGCCGGCGAAAGGTAGGGGTCGTGGTTAGATGGAATAGCGGTATAGGGATGATTGTGGGATGCCACGTGCCCGATTATACCATTGGCAGCGTGGGATGCCCATGGCATATCACTCCAGGAGGAATCGCCTTGGGGTGCGTCTAGTAAAATGGAGTATAGGTAGCCAAATTGGGCGTAAATAAAGTCAAACTATTGTGCTTTCAAGATGGCCTCTTCCTCGGATTGAGGTCGTTTAGATGCCACATCCTTGGAAATTACTGGTATCAGGGACTTGAGGAACCAATCTAGGAAGATTCGGTCATCTAGTTTGATCTTGCACAAAGTGCATCGTTTGCGCCATTCATGGATGTGGTCCGTGATATGGGTGGCAGTGTTCTGTCTGCAAGATAGGAGAATTTTGACACCAACGTCATAACGAACGGGTAACTAAAAAAAATGCAGAAAGGTTGAAGTGAGGGACATGAATGTTAAGTGGGTCCCATGTGGTTGGTCGATATACCACTTGGCTGTAGTGCTAGTGAAGATTCATTGTAACAGTCGTAATCGAATAGAATCGTCCACTATGGAGTTAGAGGAACACCATAAGTGGAAGGACATGATATGGTTCTGGGGGTCTTCACCTCCCTTTCCTTCGAACTTAGGGATGTGTTATGGGAGTTTGGTGGGCATGGGAGACCATGCTGGATCATGTCAAATTGGGTCATTTGTTAATCTGGCCAAGTCATGGAGGTTGAGGCTGGCCATGAACACCAAGCTTGCAGCAGGATGTGACATGAATGACGGGGCATTTGTGTTGGTGGTAGTAGTGGTGGAAGGGGCACTGCCCCAAAGTGTAGAGCAGGAATATGAGTCGTTATGGGGATGTTGGAGCCTCCAAACAAAGGTGTGGGGATCGTGTGGGAGGGGCTTGTGCCTCCAAGTGTACCTTAAGTTGCTGACGGGATGGTATTGGGGCCAGTGGCCGTTGGGATCTAAGTAGTGACAAGGATAGTAGGTGTGGCTCCTCACGTGGGGATACCTGTGATGGGTGCTGTTGTGTTGGCTAGGGCGGTGGTGGACCCTCCACCTACAGTCCCTCCAAAGAATGTGTTGGGATTCATGCCATCCATGGGGCTAGACGGGGCTGTGTATATAGGGTTTTTTTATTCCGACTCAGAGTCAGATGTGAAATGGGGGGCATTGGGGTCTGGTGTCACTGCTCTACACCTGTGGCGAGTTATTTTGAGTGAACCATGCTTCAAGGACTGGCCCCGTAGGCGCCAAGAATGTCTCTGAGACTCAATGGTGACAATGAAAATGAAGCAGAAAGGTTGTGGTGAGTGAAAGAGCTCAAAAATACTAAAGCAACCATTCATGCAAAAGGAGAGTGCAAAAAATATGGCACTCAGGCCAACAACAAGCTCAAAACACTTGCTGTAACAACTGTGCTACAACAAGTGGAGTGGCAAAAAGGGGTGGTCAGAATACCAAACAAGTAAGGATCCTAAAAAATAGAAAGGTGTACTCGCTAATCCAAGGGGGGTATAGGAGCATGCAAACGCATAACTAGAAGATCTGGAAGCTCCAGCAAATCATATCCTCTACAGGGTGATGAAATCCATTGTCAGACGATACGACATGTGGAACCAAGTAGCTAGGGGATATCCTTGTGAAAATACTCACAATAGATCTAAGAGTTGATGTATACCTCACAATGAAAGAATTTAGGAATAAGATTAAGAGTAGTCAATGCAGTAAGATGAGCAACAGAATAATAATACAGTAGAACTTAGATAGAAGCAAAAATACTTCACACACACTAATTCATTAATCACAAATGGACAAATAAATAATACAATGCATGAGGAATTCAAATGTCAAGGTGGCAATTCGAATTGGGCTTCATGGAGTGATCAAAAGATCACTGGAGTGTCATCGAAGCACAACTAGTAGTCTATCTCATCATCAGTGGAGTCATCAATGCTCAAGTATTTGTCAACCATTAGTCAAACTGAGTCTATCTGAGTGTGGTAGGTGTAACTGAGTGTAACTGGAACTAACTGAATGAAGGAGGCTCAGTGGAGGGTGCATGAGGAGCTAACTGAAGTCAGAATGAGTAGTCTAGTCACACTGGAGGTCCATCGGAGTGGTAAGGTCAGTTAAGAGTGAGTCAAGCCTAAAATCAAGGAGAGAACTTAGTTAACTGAAGACAACTGGACTGGTAGGTGAAGAAGGGCGCCTTTGTCAAGTGTATGGTGAGATGTGGGCGCATCACTGGCTAGGAGGGCTCAATTTGAGTGGAAATAAGCTCCTGAGTGCTGGAAGACTAGGGACTAGGTGCTGGAGGTATCAACCTGATGACTGGGCAGCATGCGGATGCATGTAATGCATGCAAGACTGAAAATGCAAAGGATGAAAATGATGGTAGGACTAGGATGGAGTATAGGAATATCCTAACACTCCCCCTTAATCCATCCTAGGCCCTGGTAACTAAGACCAAAGGTCACCCAATACAATGAATAATAATAGTCGATAAACCGAGGAAATGGGGAAAACCTCATGGGAAAAATACCCCCCCTCAAAATAGACTATAAGGCACACACAAAAATAAATGCTCCAAACTCAAGCAAGTGTGATGCTTGGTCATATGTTTGGAGGTATATTCTTATTGGGAAGAAGTGGATCAAGCTCAAAAGGCATGTGCTTGTACTTTCTCTTCAGATCAAATGTGATGAGAACAAATCCAAAAATACGAGGATGATCCTTGAACCCATGATTCAAATCAGCTGAGGTAGGATCAAATCTATGAATGTGTAGATAGTCTTTGGTCTTCTCCTTCGAACCATCATGGGTGAGATTATGCCAAAGAGAACCATCAAATAACAATGATTGCTTGGAATCCAAATCAGCTCCAAGACTTGATAAATGGTTTCTTGAGATCTCCTTTGAACCAGCAGGGGTGAGACCAAAACCATCATATGCATGAGAAATTATCCCAGGTAGTGATTGCTTGGATTTTAAATTAGCTCCAAGACTTGAAACATGGTTTCTTGAGATCTCCTTTGAACCATTAAAGGTGAGATCAAAACCAGTAAGTGCATGAGAAATTATCCCAAGCAAATGGCAATGGCCATTATCTTCAATAACCTTCTGAAAGCATGAAATAATGATCATATAGTAGTACATAAGAGGTGAGTGATCAAGGAGAGTGAATGCATTACCTCCAATGGCTGATTTTACCTCCGAAACATTCAATAGATCATAATGCAAAGCAACAAGCTCTGGTCCAAGAGAGGATTTAGGAGCTTCTGCAATTTCTAGAGTGTGAGCTAGCACATAATTCGAAATAGAAGAAATTTGGAGCATGAGTGTAGAATCTGCAAGTTCTTCTTCTTTGTGGACAACTTCAATATGAGATATGTTTGATATTGGTTCATGATCAATGAGATCATCAAGGAGGGCAAATGCATCATTTTGCTTGCTCTTGAAAGGGTTTGGACCAATCCCTTCATTTCGCTTGCCAAAACTTTCATCCAAGTGGGCCCATAGCTCTTTTGGAGATTCAACATCATCAAGGGAGTAGAATGCTAAGCTTCGAGACATAGAAAACATTATGGCTGCAATGGCTCTTTCACCTTTAGTTAACCAGTCAATCTCTTCTTCAGAGGATTCGAACTCTCTTTCAAAACAATAATCAAAGAGATCATGTCTCTTCAAATATGCTATCATTTTGGGTTTCCATTCAACATAGTTGAATGCAGAAAGAGGAGTAATTCCTGATGAATACATAGAAGCTGTTTGAAGACCTGCAAAAACAATAGAAATGTCTGCAACTGCTACTGCTGCAAAAGTGCAGAAAATGCTGCAACTGCTGCACTCGAAATCTTGATAATAACCTACAAAAAACTCTCAGGAATGGAGATAAACAATACTCTCAACATGCTCTGATACCATGTGAAAATCCTCACGGTATATCTAAGAGTTGATGTATACCTCACAATGAAAGAATTTAGGAATAAGATTAAGAGTGGTCAATGCAATAAGATGAGCAATAGAATAATAATACAGTAGAACTCGGATAGAAGCAAAAATACTTCACACACACTAATTCATTAATCACAAATGGACAAATAAATAATACAATGCATGAGGAATTCGAATGCCAAGGTGGCAATTCGAATTCGCCTTCATGGAGTGATCAAAAGATCACTGAAGTGTTATCGAAGCACAACTAGTAGTCTATCTCGTCATCGGTGGAGTCATCAATGCTCAAGTAACTGTCAACCATCAATCAAACTGAGTCTAACTGAGTGTGGTAGGTGTAACTAGAACTAACTGAATGAAGGAGGCTCAGTGGAGGGCGCATGAGGAGATAACTGAAGTCAAAATGAGTAGTCTAGTCACACTGGAGGTCCATTGGAGTGGTAAGGTCAGTTAAGAGTGAGTCAAGCCTAAAATCAAGGAGAGAACTTAGTTAACTGAAGACAACTGGACTGGTAGGTGAAGAAGGGTGCCTTTGTCAAGTGGATGGTGAGATGTGGGCGCATCACTGGCTAGGAGGGCTCAATCTGAGTGGAAATAATTTCCTGAGTGCTGGAAGACTAGGGACTAGGTGTTGGAGGTATCAACTTGATGACTGGGAAGCATGCAGATGCATGCAGAATGCATGCTGCATGCAGGAATGCATGCAATACTGAAAATGAAAAGGATGAAAATGTTGGAAGGACTAGGATGGAGTATAGGAATATCCTAACAATCCCTCTACCGAGAGGGATTTTGGGTAAAAGAGCCCTAGGATAATGACAACTAGGCTACCCCATTCATGCTACATCCAGAAAAAGCATTCGTCATGTCAGTCCTTTGGTTGTTGCACCCCAAATATGGGAGTGCAACGAGGACAACGAGTAGGTGTCCTTCGGAACTAGGTGGAATGCGGTAGTCCATGTAGTCCTCCAGAACCAGTCTCACGACTCTTCCTCCTAGGGGAGAGGCCTTTTCCAACAAATCGGTGTATAACCGTACCAACAAGTAATAGGAGATTTTTGTACCCTAATGGACAAGAACTATGTTTCAATTGTGAATGACGAAGGGGTGTTGTTTGGATGCCTATCCCCAGTGTCTTACCTAACTACCATATTATTTTATGTTCCCCAAGTGGGGTTAAATGTTGGTTGAGTTAGGTGTATTTTAAGGATCCCTTGATTTAATTGTGTCAGAGTGTGTGCACAAGATATTATGGCCTAGCTAAACATGTAAATGATGAACTTTGAAATGCTTTGAAAAAATGACGATGCTGAAAACAACTTGCTGGAATGTAAATATTGAAAATCATACTTTTCCTAATAAGACGACAAGCAGAAATCAGAAAAAAGACAAATCATAGCAGTGGGTGTAGGCTAACTAGGTGGCTGGGCCGGAAAAATATCATAAAAATGAAAAAGGCAGAAAAATAGAGCACAGCTATCAAGTCAGACTGCACTGCCTAGATCGCAGCTATCAGGTCTAACAGTGTGGCCTGCAGTGCAGGTGTCAGTCCGACATACACGGCTGGACCACAGTAGTCAGACTGGCATGCACGGTTGGGGCTCGACTGTCGAGCTGACAAGTGTGTCTGGGGCACAAGTTGTAGGATGAAGAATGTCGTCGAAGCGCAACTATCCGGCTAATGAGTCCGTCCACGGCTCGGATGGTGGGTCGGGACTTGGGGCGAGGCCGGTAATTGGGGGCCTCTCTAGCACTGCGAGGAGTGGGGGAGGGGACGAGGGCTGCGGTAGAGGTCACAAAGGGAGGTGGTGTTGCTGCGGCCAGAGACAGGGTGAGGCCGAGACCTCAAGCTTAGGCCGCAAGGGAAGAAGGGGTTAGTGCGGCACAGGCCGCGGGTTGGTGGCCGAGTGTAGGAGCTCGTACCATGGGAGGGAGACGTGAGGTGCGGCTGGGGATGGAGCTCCTATCAGTGACAACGCGGCTGGAATTGTGGGGTAGAACCGAGGTACTATGGCGAAGCCACAGGGAGTGTTTCCAAGGTTGCGGCGGGAGCGCAGTCAGAAGAAGGTTAGTTTTAGATGTAGCTGCAACAATGGACAGGGAAGCCATGGCTACGCCACAATGGTGAACAGGGACTCCGCAGCTAGGTTGCAACTACGCATAGGAGAGGTGCGGCTAGAGCCGCAGCTGTGGATGGGAAACCTGTGGCTATAGCCGCATTAGTGTGTAGGAGACCTGCATCCCGGGCCGCAATTGTGGGCCTGTATTACGAGATTCGAGCTGCAACTACAGAGCCGAAACCCAAACTTTAGGGCCTAGAAGACAACCGAAACTAACAGTATAGATTTCCAAAACAAAGCAAAAACAAACTAAAAACCAAAGAACCTAAGGTTCAACCAGTGGAATCGCCAAATTGTAGCTAGGGTTTTCACCCTAGCTTGTGCAAATGAGCACCTGCTAAGGATTGTGGAATCCTTCGAAGCAACATAGTAAAACAGTAAAAAACTAAGAGCTAATAAAAACAAATCACAATAATGTTAAGCAACACAAATAAGCTAAGCATGCGCATGGAAAAATAAACTATTTCTAACATAAACAGTAAACCAGAAGCTCAAGAACACAGTAAAATGGTTAACAATTCTTTCTTCATTAACAAATGGTAAAAAATTATTTGCATCCAAAGATTACCTCAAAGGTGAGGTTGATGGAGAGGTTCGCATCCGTATGGTGGAGTGTGCTCCAAGGCTCCAGTTTCTCCTCTTCTCCAAAATGCTAGCAAAGGTGGCCAATGGTTCACTCTTAGTGGAGAACACAAGCTCAAATGGTTGAGCCAAGGTTCTGGAGTTATTTGGGCAGCATAAGGGTATGATGGATTGTGTATAGGAAATGGGGAGCCTTGTTGCACCTAAAATCCTACCATCGTGAGATTTAGAGTATACATCCCTAAAGTACCATTGGCTAAATCATTAACTTGGAAAGGATACCATTGCATTCTTGCTCTCTTGCAGGATGTGACAATGTCAGTTAATGGGAAAAAATAGCCTCTTCAAGGTCATTCTCAAAGCCTACTGACTCAGATCCTTATCCCTGACCTCTTGGGAGAGCTGGAAATCAGTTCCTAACCTCTTAGGAAGATCCCCTATCTCTCTCCTACCATATCTCAACCTATCCTATTCATACCCTATCCACTTAGTCCTATGTAAGTGAAGCTCTACCCCTCTCCAAAGGGAGGAAGTCTATAGTGTTCACATGTTGGTGAAATCATCATTGAGAGAACTCTACTCATCCATTGAGAGACTCATACTTCCTTGGGAGGACATGGAATTTGGCTTGGATGGAGAAGGATAGCTATGTTAAGCCTAGGTTGTAATCATTCTTCTATGTACTTTCCCTCTATTTTACAGTAATATAAATGCTTTCCACCAATATTGTTGTAAATTGATGATATTGTGTAGTTTACCTACTTAACTGTTTACTTAGATATGTTATTGTATAGATGCTCTTTACTTGTTTGCATTGTTCTGTGTATCTTGACAGGTCTTGTAGCTGAGATCTGACGGCTGCAAGGCATGGAGCAGCATCAAGGAGAAAGGACTTCAAGTCTAAGGTCAGACATCTAGTGACTTGATCCTTAATTATATATAGGGAAGTGGTTTATAGTCTGTACTATTTGTTCTAGACTCACATTGAGCTAGGGAGATCCGGCTCGTGTCCGCTCGAGTCGATTGTTCGTCAAACAAATCTGGCGACCATACTGGGGAAGAACATTGCTTTGTAGTGTCAATTTGAATGTTGTTTTCAGTTGATTTCTTGCTAAGCCTTTTTCATTTGTCATTAGCCTCCTAAGTTGGTTTCACCATCATATCTTCACTTTGAAGAGTTTGATTACCTTCCTCTGAGTTTGTACTTTTCATTTTCAAACCAGATCATTGCTCATTACTTGGAGATTTGGCTCATTTTTTAACTTAGATCTTGCCTGTCGCAACTGGTTACTAAGCACAGAGCGACATTGTATCATTTTTTATCTCTGTTCTTTTCCTGTTAGTTAGTCGTCACAACCCTTCCATTGGTATTCTGTGACATTATCACACTTCTCGCATTGCTGAACTGCGATGTCGCACTATGTACAAGCACAAACTGCGTCGATCTGTCAAAGTTGCCATACAGGCACCCTTTCTCCTTTCTATTTTTGAGTGTTGGTTTGTATGCAAACTCTCTCTGTACTGCAAGATCCAGTCAGAGATCCCATTTTTCTTTGTGTGTCGAGTTGTTTGGTTTTATTTGGATTGGTTTTGGGTCCCATCTTGGACAAGTTTGAGATTTGGTAGTGGTGGACACTTTGGTCTCCCTCGCCTGCATCCGCTCACCCTTGCATTCCCTCCTCTCCTTACTTGATCTGGTCATTGCATTGAATCAGTTTCCAGACCTCGTTTGCATACATATTTGGTTTTGCTTGCATCCGGTTGATTTGGGTCTTTTTGAGATTTGGATCCATGTTTGGCCCCTTGGGTAAAAACTAGTGTTTTGCTTACATTTTTAAGCGAAATGGGGGGCCATGAATCGTACATCCTTTAGTCGTTTTGACCCATCTCAAGGTTTTGAGATCATTTTTTGTTTGGCGTGACTGGCTTGTTTTAAAGACTTGAAGAGTGTGGGATATCCATGTCTTTTTGAGCCTCTTTTTCTTAGGTTATGTATCTTGTTTCCCTTACATGCTGAGCTATTCAATCATTTTTGGGGAAGATTGATTCTTTGTCTCCACTTTAGTTCAAAGAAAAGCTTGTCACTCTTTTGTTATATTCATGAAATTGGAAAACATAAGTATTCTTCTTGCTTTAATTTGATCATTTGGCATTTTTTGGTCTTACACTCATAGGAAGAAGAAAAAGCTTGCTTCATTTTTGTGTACATTTGAGTTAGACATGATTATTAAGTGCTTTTCTTTGTCTTGCATTTGATTGGAAACGTTTGTGGAATCCTTCTTTCCGTAGCTTAGATGTGTCTTTTTCAAGTGTAAAAGGATAGGAAATGAGTTATAATTGTTGCATTTGGTATATTTTGAGCCTTTCTTGAGGGCCTTTGAGTTGTTTGGGTGCTTGCCATTTTTCTTTGGGAAGTTCTGAATGATTAGAATAATGTAGATATTCTCTCACTTTTTGTATGTAGATATGAAAATCGTTTAGTTATCAAATTCCATTTTTGGTACATGCATTTGAAAATTGAAAGTGCTTCATTATTTTGTCTTATACATTGTTAATATTAGTTGCATCTTTCATTTTCTTTGCGCTTTTTAGCTGATTTTTGCAGAAAGTTAGAGTTATTGCACTCTAGGAAGGAATTCTTCTTTTTGCTACTACTTAAGTATTTTTGGTTTGAAAGAAAGAAAAATATATCCTTAGCTTAAGTAGTTTTCATTGAAAAGGAAAAGAAAATGTGCATTATCATGTAGTTGAGGATTGCATTATGTTTACATTTATGTACTCACCTCATCCATCCACCTAACCGTACAGGATAAAATTAATGCTAGCTTAGGTTAAAATCATTTAGTAACTGTGTGTAAGTTAGAGACATCTTCCGACGTCTTTAAGCGTGGCAGCTATCATTATTTGCCAGCATTGTATTCCGGGGGTATTGTAGTCTTCCACATACTTACTGGTATATTGAAGCTCTTGCACATACCCACCAAGTCCCTTAAGTACTTGGCGTATATCGAAAGGTGTTTCACGTACTCAGTAGTATATCAGAAGGTCTCTTGCTGAACAGTTGTGCATTAGAAATCACCACTACGGATTTGACCTCCCACGTAACTTGAGTATATCGGGAGACACCATTAGGAATCCTGAAACCAACTGAGTTAACCATTTGGCCATCTTGGCAGAACAATACACCGAGAACAACACTCAGTGAGATTACTACACACGTACTGTCCAGGTAGTCGGATATTCAGGAAAGGGTATGGTCCCAATCCTCCTTCTTACATTTTACCGTTGGACACTGCGGTATATAGCGATTTGCGAAGCCTTAATAACCCCGTGAGATTCCAGAATTTGAATCCACTCCTATTCACACAGTTTGCTTGTTTCTTTTAGACTTGAGTAGTGTTTGATTTGTGTGACACTTTAGAGACTCTTAGGAAGTTTAGATATGGAGGATTCTTCCGAGACTACCAACCAAGGTGCCTCTTTCCAGGGCATACCATTTTTTATTCGCCCTTGTGGAACTGTTGGTCCTCCCTTTATGGCTACGTTGAGTCTTCCTGGATTGATGATAGGATTACCAGTGTGGTTATTCTCCGATCCGGTTACACCAAGTGCACCAATTGTGTCGGACCTAGGTCCTTCACCACATGAGCATCAATCTCATGGTGACCATTCTCCCTCTTCATTGAAAGTTGAATCGGCTTCCGTCTCTTCTTGTTCTCCTACTGAAAAATCTGATGTTAGTAAGAAAGTAGAGAAGAAGAAGAAGAAGAAGAAGAAAAGGAATATTACGAAGAAGAAGGATAAGAAATAGACCGAGTGTCAACCATCTTCCTCTGATAGCACTCATTCTATGAGAACACCTCGTAAGCCCAAGTTCCCTTGCAAAATTTGCAAGGGTGATCACCTTCTCAAGGATTGTTCCGGTCTTTCCCATGTGTCAGAAGTGTGGTCTAAAAACCCCAATCTGCTTGTATCATCAACCTCTGACCATCATGTTGATGATACTCCCTCGACCGGTGACCCATTGGTGAAGGGTCGGAAGGGTAGAGCTACAGACCCTTGCTGGCTATGCAAGGGCATGCATCGTACTTACCTTTGTCCAAGCATGGATGAAGCTTCACGGTGGTTGGAATATATTAATAGTTCTCAACAGGTGCTTCCAACAAGCGATAGTAAGTTGTCCCTAGACCCCCCACTGGTTGACCAAGTGATCAATTCAGTTTCATCTGTAATTGATCCCACTCTTCCTTCTGAGAGCGAAGTGATCGAGTCGATGTCAACTCCACTCGATCTCGCTCTCTCATTGGAGAAAGTTCAGACTAAAGCAGTCACCATGACATAATCTTTGTCTCATTCTTATCTTCCAAGTGAGTGAATTGGAAACCACTGATGTTTTCCTTGTCAGTTCAGAATGTCCTAGGCAGGGGGAGACCCTGTCCATTCATACAGGAACCCCCCCAAGTACTGAGGTCATTTCCTTTGATTGGAATGGTCTAATAGAATCTCGTCTTTCTTCGAGTATTCCTTTTCAGATATCTGTAGGAGTTTCCGATAAAGAAATCTTTCATACGATAGTTGATGAGGGAGCTTCTGTTAGTATTTTATCCTCAACTGCTTGGCAAGCTATAGGTTCCCCTCAGTTTGTGCCAGTAACTGACCAGATTTTGGCTTTTAATAGAAGGCCTACCAGACCTTTAGGGATTCTACCGCAGTTACCTATCAAGTTGAGAGGTAAAACTGTTTATATTGATGTCATGGTTGTCCAAGGTCCTTTAGATTTCAATATACTCCTTGGACGTGATTATTTCTATGCTATGAAAGCTGTAGTTTCCACACTCTTTCGAGTGATGTATTTTCCCTATGATGGGAGGATTGTGACCATTGATCAGCTTTCCTACATGACACCCACTCATCGCATGACTCCTTGTCATTAGAATTCCCTAAATGTTCCACATGTTTTAGTGGTTTCCTACCCCTAAGGATGGGGGCATGAGCAAAGATTAGTCTTTGATTCCAAGCTCGTTAAAAAATGTAATAGACCCCCTAAGCAAAGTTTACTTTTGGTTTTAAGCTTATCCAAAAATAAAACCATTCCTTCAAGCAAAGTTTCTCTTTGATTTCAAGCTTGGATAAAAATGAAACCATTTCCTGAGCATAGTTCCCATTCTATGTCAAGCTCGTTAAAAAATGAAATAGGTTCTCTCGAGCAGAGTTCTAATCTTATGTCAAGCTCATTAGAAAATGAAACAACTCCTTTCCCTTTGAGTTGATTCTTCTCATAGACTTAGTACCTGAACCTTCTTTTCATCCACTTATGCCTTAGGTGAATGAAATGAAGCTTGGGGGGCATGTCTTCAACCTCTGGACGTTTTGTTGAAGTCAACTCGATCACCTCTCCACATCATGTTGGAGATAAGTCACTTACTTCTAGCAATCATGCTGGGGGCATGTACCAGACTTTGGTTTTCATGATCGATCGCCTCTCCACATCATGTTGGAGCTAAGTCACTTACTTCTAGCAATCATGTTAGGGGCATGTACCAAGCTTTGGTTTTCATGATGGGAAGATTCCACCAATGGGAACTTTTTTTTAGCATACTTTTCTTTTTGCTTTTCGAGCTCATTAAACCATGAAAATAATCCCGAGATTTTCTTGTATCAAACTCGTTAACAAATGAAACAGACATCATTAGCATTCTTCCAACCTATCTTCGAGCTCGTTAAAAACAATAAGATGGTATTTGAGCTTACTTTTCACTTTTTTCGTGCTCTAGTTAAAACATGAAAAGTGGTTAGAGCTTAGTTTTTACTTTTTCGTGCTCTAGTTCAAACATGAAAAATATTCTGAGTGCTTTCGATACCATTGTCGTGCTCATTAAAAAATTGAGTGAAAAGGTGTGTTTAACAAGTATAGGTTTATCACTTTATCCGGCCTCGCTAGAATATTTACGGAAAAGGAACTGGGCCAAGTTTACTTTTTTATTTGTCGTACTCGGTTATAAACCATGACAAAGTTGTTCATGGAGTCCTCTTTAAGCTCTTTTCAGACTCCTAAAATAGGAAAAGATGGCCAAGCAAACTTGTCGCGTTCATGCTTGTTAAAGTATTTGAATGGTCGTCTTCCTAGTGATAGTTTACCCCTTTTTCGGACCAAGGGGCACTACTTACGAAAAAGGTATACTCCAGCCAATCATGACTAGAAGAGTCCTCTCCCGCATTGTTTTACCCTTTTTCGAGCGATGAGGCTAACTTTACGAAAAAGGACCATTGGAGTCTTCTTTATTTCTTTTCAGACTTTCTAAACATGAAATGACGACTGAGTTTACCTTCTATGGACCCGTTAAACTTTTACATTGAAGGGCCCACCATGGGACGAACCCCTCCTATCCTAGGTTCAGAAAATATTTGGGACTGGACTCATCTATGAGATGAGCTATACCAAGCATCTGGTTACCCTCATCAAGCTTGTAAAAAACACATGAGGCACTCATCGTTCATGATGGGGAAAAATGAAAGCTTTATGTTACACCCTTTATCAGTGGTAGTACCTAGTCATTTCTTGAACATGGACCCATTTGCATTTGCATACTGCACTTGGATTATCCCTTTTTCCTCAAGTTTCACCTATGTCCTGAGTCTTGTTACTCCTTTGAGTCATTCAAAGAATGCTTCCATCATCAGTTTCATTAGGAGTTGGTGCCATAACTCGTCAAGTCAATACTGCCAAGGCATGCCATGCCCATGTTCAAGAATACTCTCACTATTCATTATCTTTAGTCAGTACACCTTCCATCATGTCAGTCTACTCTGAGTCAGTCTTACATGTCACTGTACCATCTGATCTGCTCTACACATCCTTTGTCATGTTTTGTGTCGATGATGGGGGATTCATCATGGCCCTCCTTCGACAGATGTATCCTTGTCGACTTCAAAACATCATCCAAGGATCGAATCTAGGAACCAACCCATTACATTGGTCCTGCATGCCTCAATGGCAGGTTACCTCGCTTTCAACATGAGTTTACATCATTGACTATTGATTGAAATATTTCATCTCGCGTTTGACCTCAACTCATTTATTCACGCTTGATGATATGTACTATGATACCTTGGGAATCATTGACATCAATGGTGATTTCCATCATGCTTGTTAATGGTATACATCAATGATTGGTAATCAAGCGGTTTCTACCATGTTCGATGTCAAGACATTTGTAATCACATGGATAGATTCGTATCATTGGGGGTTCAGCTTGAAGACCCTAGAGAGTCATGTTTTACCCAAGTTGCGATGGAGTTTGTATTAAGTCGTATTACACGGATCCACATTTGTATTTGTCGTGGCTATGTTATCATCTCATCATGGATCTACGCTTGTGTCTACTAGCCATGATTGTGTTCAGTCGGTCATTACTACTATGGATCTGCATTGTATTGGTTGCAAGCCATGTTGTACATCATATGAGACTGTGTACTTAGAGTCAGTTATACTACAACAGCATCCTTCGTCCGACAAGTTATTTCCATTCTTTCTATCAAGCATTTCACCTGTCCAAATTTCAACAGCTTCATGCTTTAGGGGGCATTCTGTTACACATAAAATCCTACCATCATGAGATTTAGTGTATACAGCCCTAAAGTACCATTGGCTAGGTCATTAACTTGGAAAGGATACCATTGCATTCTTGCTAGGTTTTGAGAGGTTGTCACAGGCTGCACTCATGCAACCTGCGACGTCGCACCTTGCTCTCTTACAGGATGCGACGATGTCAGTTAATGGGAAAAAAATAGCTTCTTCGAGCTCATTCTTGAAGCCTACTGACTTGGATCCTTATCCCTGACCTCTTGGGAGAGCTGGCACTCGGTTCCTAACCTCTTGGGAAGATCCCCTATCTCTCTCCTACCATATCTCAACCTATCCTATCCATACCCTATCCACTTAGTCCTATATAAGTGAAGCTCTACCCCTATCCAAAGGGAGGAAGTCTATAGTGTCCACATGCTGGTGAAATCATCATTGTGAGATCTCTACTCATCCATTGAGAGACTCATACTTCCTTGAAAGGACATGGCATTTGGCTTGGATGGAGAAGGATTGCTATGTTAAGCCTAGGTTGTAATCATTCTTCTATGTACTTTCCCTATATTTTATAGTAATATAAATGCTTTCCACCAATATTGTTGTAAATGGATGATATTGGGTAGTTTACTTGCTTAACTATTTACTTAGATCTATTATTGTATAGATGCTCTTTACTTGTTTGCAATGTTTTGTGTATCTTGATAGGTCTTGCAGCTGAGATCTGATGACCGCAAGGCGTGGAGCAGCATCCAGGAGAAAGGACTTCAAGTCTAAGGTAAGAAATATAGTGACTCGATCCTTAATTAGATCTAGGCAAGTGGTTTATAGTTTGTAATATTTGTTCTACACTCACATTGAGCTAGGGAGATCCAGCTCGCGTCCGCTTGATTGGATTGTCTGTCAAACTGTTAAATTTTTCGATAATTTCATTCCATTATCATTTAGGATCACTAAGAGAATAACATGTACAGCATATCAATCATAAACAAAAAATCAATCACACAAGAGACATAGAGTTTCATCGGGGAAAACCAAGAAGGTGAAAAACCCCACAACTTCCTCAGAGAGAAGATAAGTCCCAATACAAGATCACAATGATCAAACCCAATAAGATGTTTCTTGCCAATGCTCCTCCTCCTCCACTAGTGCGCCACTTTATCTCTTAGCTATGCGAGCTTGAGAAGTGAGTGAATGATCTAAATGAGAGACACAACCTCTCTATTTATACACTGACTTGACCTACCAATAATCCACTCGGGCCGACTTGCTAATCAGGCCTAATAACCCAACCACATGTGCTAACCAGGGCCGACCCCACACTCCTGGTCTAATAACCCATAAAGAAGACACTTGTCGATTCACATGACGACACTTCCAATTAGAGGAATAATACATCTTTGTGGGATATACAATAAAGTACAAATGTAATACATAGAAGAATATCTTCTGAAGTTACAAATACATCAACACTCCCTCTTAACTAGGAAGGTATTCTTTCGTCACAGGTCATCAGTACATATTGGTGCAAGTCTTCAATTCTGGAGCTAGATCATCATCACTGGATCATGGAGCATCATCATCATCACAGCTACTGTACTCGACATCTCGATCACTAGGTTATCTCTCAAATCTTCTCATCATAGGAAGTTCTACAGAGCCATCCCTTTTTCATGCTAGATGTAGGCCCAGCACCTATAGGTCTTCATCAACAATAGCCATACTGTGGAATCCTCAAGACTTATTACGTGAGTCAATAAAACCTCAAAAGAGAATCCCATGACTGATTATGAGCACACAACTCAACCTATCGGATCTCCTAGGACCTTTTACATGCCACTGCACAACCTGTCCATGACCACAGAGTATCATCCTGATGCTCATGATCATCATTCACGAAGCACAACCCAGATGCACATCACACAACACTTACAATCATCAGCATGGGAAGACACACTTCAACCATCCGTGAAAGGCTCAGCACTTATATCTACGCCATGGGAAGACACACTTCAACCATGCTCGAATGGCACAACACTTATATCGCAGCCATGGGAAGACACACTTCAACCATGCTCGAATGGCACAACACTTATATCGTAGCCATGGGAAGACACACTTCAACCATGCTCGAATGGAACAACACTTATATCGCAGCCATGGGAAGACACACTTCAACCATGCTCGAATGGCACAACACTTATATCACAACCATGGGAAGACACACTTCAATCATGCTCGAATGGCCCAACACTTATATCGAAGCCATGGGAAGACACACTTCAACCATGCTCGAATGGCATAGCACTTATATCGCAGCCATGGGAAGACACACTTCAACCATGCTCGAATGGCCCCAGCCCTTACATCTTCACTGTGGGAGAACACATCTACACCTTGTGAAGAATGGCTTTAGCCATTACATCTTTACCGTGGGAGAACACATCTACACCTTGTAAAGAATGGCTCCAGGCCTTACATCTTTATCGTGGGAGAACACATCTACACCTTGTAAAGAATGGCTCAACAATTACATCGCGACCATGGGAGAACACATCTACACCATGTCTGAAAATCCTATGTGCATCTGTGACTTCGGAACTCATCATACATGATCATCCTGATCATCATCACTATATTGTCCTGATGCATGTCGTTCGGAGCAACATCTTGAAGCTCGTCATCCATGATCATCCTGATCATACAATGCATCCACCTGATGCATACCAAGTATCTACCTGATACACATCATAATACATGATCCACCTGATCATATAATGTATACACTTGATACATACACAAATACATGATCCACCTGATCATACAATGTATCCACCTGATACATACAAAGCATCCAACTGATGCATATACATATACATGATCCAATTGATCATATAGACCATCCAACCGATGCATATACATATACATGATCCAACTGATCATACAAAGCAACAACTGGAGCATCATCCTGATGCTCATCGCACAACACTTACATCCACAGCCATGGGAAGGATCCTCCTCTCACCATGCTTGGAATGGCTCTTGCAAATGTGTCCCATCACTTCTTCCTCAAAGTATCTTCAATCTAAAGAACACTAAGACTCCCTCTGAAGTACTCAAACTTCACTTTGGCTAGTGGTTTCGTCAACACATTTGCAACCTGCTCATTTGTCGCAACATATAGGAGCTTCACTGCTCCTCTCTGCACCATATCCCTAATATAGTGATATTTGATCTCAATGTGCTTCGACCTGTCATGGAACACTGGGTTCTTAGATAGCTTTACACAACTCTGGTTGTCACAATAGATACTAGTAGCATCCAATGGGAGATCAAATAACTAAGACAACAGCTTCCTCAGCCATATTGCCTCACAACTAGCTGAACAAGCTACAACATACTCTGCTTCGGATGTACTCAGTGCTACGTAGGATTGCTTCCTGCTAAACCAAAAGATCACACCTGATCCCATACTGAAGCAACACCCTGAAGTTCTCTTCCTATCTGTAGCACTTCCTGCCCAATCTGAATCAACATAACCCTCTAGGTTAAAATTTTGACTCGCATCATACTTGAGCCCATAATCAACCGTACCGTTCAGGTACCTCAGAATATGATTTACAGCAACCATGTAAACACTTCTCAGATCTGTCAGGAACTGGCTCAATGTGTTCACAACAAAGCAAATATCTAGTCTTGTGTTCGTCAGGTACATCAAGGACCCAATCATTTGACGATACACCGTGACATCAACCGGCTCAGATGAAGCATCACACAAAAGCTTTAGGTTCGATGCCATAGGTGTGGCCATGGCCTTGCAGTCCATCATCCCGAACCTCTTCAGGATCTCTACTGCATACTTCCCTTGTGCAAGGAAGATCCCATCTACACTCTGCCACACATCCATGCCTAGAAAATAGTGCATCATCCCCAAGTCCTTCATCTTGAACTGGGCTGCAAGCTTCCTCTTGGTGTCAGAAATCAACCCATCCTCTCCTATAACAAACAGGTCATCCACATATAGGATTAGTATCACAGGATTGCCTTCCTGAACCTTGTAGTAGAGGTTGGAATCTGCTTTACTCTTGGCAAAGCCCAAACTGGATAGAAAACTGTCCATCCTACCATACAAAGTCCTAGGAGCTTGCTTCAAGCCATACAAGGCTTTCTTCAATCTGCACACATATGACTCCCTGTCATGTGTCTCAAAACCGAGTGGCTTCTCCACATACACTTCCTCTTTGACTACACCATTCAAGAAAGCTGTCTTGACATCCATCTGGTGTATCTTCCATTTCATCACTGCAGCCAGAGCAAGTACTGTTTTGATGGAAGTGTATCTATCTACAGGAGCAAAAGTTTCTTCATAATCTATCCCCTCTTTCTAAGAGAAGCCACGAGCTACAAACCTTTCCTTGTATTTCTCTATGCTACCATCAACATCATGCTTGATCTTATAGATCCATTTGGAAGTCATCACTGACTTCCCTTTAGGTCTTGGGACCACATCCCAAACATCATTCTTCATGATCGATAGGTACTCTTCGACCATGGCATCCTTCCATTCTTTCTTTTCCATTGCTTCTTCATAACTGGAAGGTTCTTTGCTCATAATATCATAGAGTAAGCCAACATAACTGGTATGTGATCTAGTCCTCTTCCTTTCTCTGTGTTCTTCTTCTGGAATGCCATACTTTTTTGCATCTTGAATGAGCTCTCTAGCCCATGCAGGTTTCCTCTTGTGAGAGTTCTTCTCACGGGGTGGATCTATAGGTTCTTGTGGATCTTCAATTTCACGATCTACTTCTGGAATTGCTTCATTCATAGTGATGTCTTGAAATCTGTTTTCCTTTGGTTCTTCATGGTCATCAATAGGTGTCTTCCTTGATTTGATGTATGCCGAGTCTTCATCAAATGTTACATCCCTATTGATGTCAATCTTCTTGAACCCTGGAAAGTATGTTCTGTAAGCCTTCAAACTTTCACTGTAACCCACAAAGATACCCTTCTTTCCTGAAGGATCTAGCTTTGTCCTCTTTTCTTTCAGAATGTGTGTGTATACTGGACAGCCAAATATTCTGAGGTGGCTAACTTATGGTTTCTTACCAGAGAAGACTTCTTCTGGTGTCTTGTTGTCAAGTATTTTGTGAGGTGTTCTATTCTGAACATATACAGCTGTCCTAGCTGCTTCTGCCCATAGATGCATAGGAAGATCTTGGTCATGAAGCATTGCCCGAGCTACTTCCATGATAGTTCTATTCTTCCTTTCTGCAACTCCATTTTGTTGTGGATTGTAGGGAGCAGTCAACTCCCTCTTAATCCCTGAATCACTACATAGCTTCTCGAAATCACCTGAATTAAATTCTCCTCCGTTGTTGGATCTGAAGGTCTTGATCTTCTTATCTGTTTGATTTTCTATCAAGGCTTTGAATTCCTTGAACTTATCAAACATTTCATCTTTCTTCATCAAGAAATAAACCCAAGTCTTCCTAGAGAAGTCATCAATGAAGGAAACATAGTATACATACCCACTCAGAGAACTAGATGACATTGGACCACATACATCAGAGTGGATAATCTCCAAGATTCCTTTTGCTTTGTTTTCATTGCTTGGAAATGCCTTCTTTGTGTTCTTTCCTTTTGCACATCCTTTGCAAACACCTTCATGCTTTGACTGGATTTCAGGAAGACCTTCTATAGCTTTGCTTATTATTGGAAGTCCTCTATAGTGCACATGAGCAAGCCTTCTATGCCAAAGTTCACTTGGCTCCATGGATTCATGTACCATGGCATGTTCAGGTTGTCCCTTTAATTTGTACAATCCTCCGTCTTGCTCTCCAATCACTACTGCATCATCTATGGTCTTACCCTTTGGCCACATGAGTACTTAGCCATCCACAAATGCAACTCTCATTCCCTTTGCATCCAAACATGATATGGAGAGAATATTCTTCTTAAGTCCAGGTACATATAAAACATCTTGCATTTTTATAGACTTCCCAGAGTCTAGTTTGTAGGAGGCTTCACCACTTCCTTTTATGGGATATTGATAGTCATCCCCAAGTTTCACTTTGTGAGGTGACTCATGTTCAGATAGGTCCATGAAATATTATTTAAACCCGGTCATATGTTTAGATGCCCCACTATCAATAAGCCAATCATTACATCCATGAGAGATAGTACCTGTGAGAGCAGAGATTAGAACATATTCATCTTCACTTGATGAGTCATCACTTTCTGCTCTAGCCTTCTTCTTGGGAGGTTCATCATCCTCAGTGGCATGAGCATGCTATATCCTTTTGTTGCTCTTCTTATTCTTGTTGAAGTTGTTGTTGTTGCCCTTTTTGTTCTTGGGACAATTTGAGCCAAAGTGTCCTTTCTCATTGCAATTGAAGCATCTCAGATCTTTCTTCTCTTTTGGATGGTAGTGAAAAAAGTTCTTGCGATGAGGTGGCTCCCTCTTGAGCTTGCCTTTCTTGGTGTGAGCTGTGAGAGCTTGATCTTCATCTCCCATCTTTTCTTCTCGGGCCACAAGCCTAGCCTCTTCTTATGAACACTCCTCCCATAGTCTACTGAAGGTGACCAATTTTCTTCCTGCACAAATTGCTTGGATGAAGGAGTCCCATGACCTAGGTAGGCCATTCAATGTGGTCATTACAATTTCACCATTCTCCACTACTTCATCCACAGCTTCAAGTTGTTCCTTGATTTGAGAGAACTTGGAAGAATAGGATTGAATGGTCTCTCCATTCTGAATCCTTACCCCTTTCAATTGGTTCCGTAGAGTCATCTTTCTATTTATGTTCTTTCCTTCAAACAACTTGGTCAAGGAGTCAAACATCTCCTTAGGTGTCTTTAGGGAAGACACATGGGGTATGATATGGTCCTTTATAGAATCAGCAATGATTCTCTTAGCCTTGACTAGGTTCTTCTTGTGTAAGGCCTTAGCCTCTTCTTCCTCAGGAACTAGGACCTCTTCCTTTATGTAGTTGTCCAACTCATTCTCTTCTAGGATTAACCCAATCTTATACTTCCAGGCTCGGAATTTATCAGCCCCTTCAAACTTATCCTCAAGCTTGGTGTGGTGAGACATCTTAAAGAGTACTTCAAATGGAAATAGAAAAAGATTTAGGTCTTACCACTTGAATTGCTGAAAACTGGATCTGGAGCTAGATTAGGGTTTGCCATAGAAACCCTCAAAATTCAAAATTCTGAAAGGATAGAAAGATGCGCCTTGCTGAGATGGTCAAGCTGGTATACTCAGAATCTGAATTCTGAAAAGTTTTACTCCTCAAAATTGCTTTTCAATCTCCCGGATTCACTAGGGAGGACCCTGAATTAGGGTTTGAGTTTCCCGAAGCTTCACCCAACCAAAATGTTCATTCCAAAACTCTAAACTTCTATTTTTCCAAGGCGCTTCCAGCTATGTCCTCAGATTTCAGAAATTCCTATGTTTGAAGAAACCCTAATTTTTTAGGGTCAAAACTGAAAATGCTCAGAATTGAATTATGTCTCAATAGAAAGATGCGCCCTTCCAAGGAGAGTCAATATAGCCTTCTACCATTGATGATCTATGAAGATAAACCCAACTATTAAGAAGCACTAGCTTCTACAGTTGCACAGTGCCTTCTTCTTCGGTCAGCTCTGATACCATGTTAAATTTTTCGATAATTTCATTCCATTATCATTCAGGATCACTAAGAGAATAACATGTACAACATATAAATCATAAACACAAAAGAAATCACACAAGAGACATAGAGTTTCACTGGGGAAAACCAAGAAGGTGAAAAACCCCGCAACTTCCTTAGAGATAAGATTGCCCCAATACAAGATCACAATGATCAATCCCAATAAGATGTCTCTAGCTGATGCTCTTCCTCCTCCACTAGTGCGCCACTTTCTCTCTTAGCTATGCGAGCTTGAGAAGTGAGTGAATGATCTAAATGAGAGACACAACCTCTCTATTTATACATTGACTTGACCTGCCAATAATCCACTGGGGCCGACTTGCTAATCAAGCCTAACAACCCAACCACATGTGCTAACCAGGGCCGACCCCACACTTGTGGTCTAATAACCCATCAATACAAAGACGACACTTGTCGATGCACATGATGACACTTACAAATACAAATGATGACACTTCCAATCAAAGGAATAATACATCTCTGCGAGATATACAATAAAGTAAAAATGTAATACATAGAAGAATATCTTCCGAAGTTACAAATACATCAACACAAACAAGCTTCCACCTTCTATTTATAGATTTTTTTAGCTGGAGGGATGCTTAACTCATGGTTTTGGAAAAAGAGTGGTTTAGGTCAATGGTTTAGAGTTTCCCCCTCATTTTTCCTCTAAATTGGATTTCTTTATGATGCTTATTCCCTTTTATCTGATTTTAGGAATATTTACCACCGTTTGAGGGGTTTTGGTATGTTTCAAGGGTTTTGGACTAATTTGAGGGGGGTATCATTGACTTTTTCCTTTTGGGTCATTATTTGGGGATTAAAATGGTAGGAAAAATTATTAACAGAGTCATGTGGCTATGAGGATGAGCTAGTGGGCATTTTTTAGGTGTTAACACTCTCGGCCGAGAGTTTAGTTCAAATTCTCATCTGAGAGTTTTTTTTAAAATACAGTGCGGTGATTGCTTCAAACTCCCGACCTAAAGTTTTTTTAAACTCTCGGTCGAGAGTTTGAACTCTCAAAACTCATGTCCTAGAGTTTTTTAAACTCTCGGCCTAGATTTTAAGGTTGAATTTTTTTCCCCTTTTCATCCGCATGCCCTCTTTTTTTTTCACTCTGTTGTCACGGAATTGTTTCCCAGATTCACGTTTTCACCCCTATAACAACAAGGTTTTTGTGTTATAAGGACTGAAATAAGGTACAATATTAGGATGGTTGATTGGAGTAAGGAAGATGACTGGTGTCCTCATTTTTTTAAGAAGTTGGTTCCTGGAAATTTCGTGCTTATAAATCAGGGGATATGAAAACTATTGGGACACATAATCTTTAGAAAGGGAATATCTATAGACCCAGAAATAATTCAAGCTATAATTCAGATTCCCATGCCCCATAATAAAAAGGCAATGCAATCATTCATGGGTACAATAAATTTTGTTCGAAGGTTTGTGCTAGATTTCGCGCAAATTATAAAACCTTTGCAACAAATGGTGAAGCAAAGTGTGCAGTTCAAATGGACTAAGATTGAAAAGAACACGTTCAAGGATATAAAAAATTCCTTTTCTCATGCGCCTTCATTAAACAATCCATAATTTGAAAAGTATTTCATTATATATACTTTTGCTTTAGGTCATTTTCTTGCAGTAGTGCTCACACAGAAAAGGGAGCAGGGAGACGAATATCCAATATCTTTTATGAGCACTAGATTATAGGGAGATGAACTAAATTACCCAGATGTGGACAAACAAGCATACATAGTATTTAAAGTGGTGAAACAGTTCAGACCCTATATTCTAAAAATTAGAACCAAGCTTATAATACCTCATCTGGTTGTCAGATATTTATTTGTACAAAAGGAATTGGGGGAGAGATGTGGGAATTGGGTGAACACGTTACAATAATGTGACCTAGAATTTAAATCTGCCAATATTTTCAAAGGCTAAGGATTGTGTAAGTTACTGACTGAAAATTCAAATCATGGATGGGAAAACGAATCCAAAATGAATTTTCTTGAGAAATGTTCTGTTTATACCACTCCTGATTCATGGTATAGATATTTAATACACTATCTCCAACATTGGTATATTCCAGAACATTGGAATTCTAAGAAAAGAAGAGTTATCAGATTAAAATCAACTTCGTATCACATAATTGATGGAGTGCTTTTAAAAAAAAATTATGATGGAGTGCTTTTCAAAAACAATTATGGAGTATTTATCAGATGTCTTGAAAATGATGATGTAGAAAAGGTGGTGAAGGAATTACACAATGGTCCCGTAGGAGGACATTATTCTAGGGATACCACTACTCATAAAATATTGAGATCTAGATATTACTAGTCCATTGTTTTCAAGGATGCACATGCCTATGCATGAAAATGCGATATATGTCAAAGGAGTGTTGGTAAACTATGTAAATCAGCAGTACCACTACAACCAATTATCATTTCAGAACCATTCGAGCAATGGGGTTTAGAAATTATCAGAGAAATCAATCCAAACTCTTCATTACAACATCTCTATATTCTTACTGCCACATACTATTTTACATGGTGGATTGAAGCCATACTGTTGCGCAAATTCAATGAAGATGTGGTCATCAAATTTTTACAAGAGAACATCGTAATTGGGTTTGGGGTTCCAATTTTTTTGGTTTTTGATAACGCTTCTTATTTTTCCTCTTTCGATATGAGTGATTTTTCTATCAAAAAGGGGATTAAAATGCATTACTCATCTAATTACTATCCTCAAGAGAATGGGTTGGAAGAATCTACAAATAAGAACCTGATAAGAATTTTGAAGAAAACTGTCATTCAGAACCAAAGAAATTGGCAAGTAGCTCTTCCTAATGCTTTATGGGAAGATAGGGTCACTCCAAATAATTCTTTAGGGGTTTCTCCTTACACGTTAGTTTATGGGAAAGAGGCTATTCTTCCTCCAAACATACTACTCCCTTCCTTGCAATTAGCTCAGGCATCCTGAGGGTCAAATAGTGAAATTATGTAGTTACGAATTAATACCCTACTAAAACTTGAAGAAGAAAGGAAAAAATCTAGGGATAATTTCAACCGTCACCAAGAAATTGTAAAAAAGTGGTTTGATAATCAGAAATATGGAAATACAAAATTTGAGGTAGGAGATTTCGTTCTAAAGTGGGATCATACACATGAAGAAAAGGGTAAGCATACCAAGTTGCAACATTTATGGCTCGACCCTTATCAAGTTATTGAAAAGTTTGGTCAGGGAACTTATTGGGGAAAGAGGAAAATATCCTCGTCAACGTCCTTGAACTCAAACAATACTTCTCTTAGGAGTAGGAAAACCTTTGTACATAAATAATTTTTTTCTTTCCTTCATCTTTTCGTTTGTTTTCTTTATTTTTTTAAGTTATTTGGTTTGAACCTTATCATGATTTTGGTCTACATTCTTGCTATAAATTTACTTGCTTGAATTTTTTTTAATAAAGCCTAGTTCAACTTTCAGAGTGATATACAAGAAAGCAAAAATATGTGCACTCTTATACAAATGTATAGAGTCTTGGAAGGATTAGAATTGTCTTCAAAACAAAGAATTTTTTTTTGTAAAACCTGTGAGACTAATGATTTTAATTGCTAACTTATTTTAAGAAGGGAAACTTGTTTCTTGGTTCACTTTGTGTCAGTGCTTATTAAACTTTGTAAAATAACCATGATTTAAGAATTCTAAATTACTATCTTGGGGCTCCACTCACTCACACATAAATAAACTTCTTGGGTAGCCTAATATATTCGAATCGTGGAATGGAAGCAAGTCTTGCAGATGTGTGGCAATTAAAATGATCCTATGGTACCATAAATTATATCCAAAAGGCTCACAAATAAGAGTCAAAATTCTCTAAAAGATTCCATATCCATCAAAGAAGTGGGTTTTGGAAAATAAGATACGACACAGCAAATCAGGAATATTCACTTGATGATACCCCATAAGGTTCTTCTCCATCTATGAGTATGGAAAGCTAAATAAAATATTCATCACTCACATAAAAGGATATTATGGATTGAAGAACCCACGACGAATATTTGAAGACTAAGGAAATCCATTTAAGAGAAGGAATTGAACGAAAAAAATTGTTAAAAGCATCCAAAGGAATGTTGTTGGCATGGGGCTAGTTCATAGAATTTTTGGTACAAACAATGAAAAGGAAGACAAGTGGACATCGACAAGTGGAAAATGATAAGGGTAAAGAGTGATCGCAGAGTAGAGGAAAGCGGTTAAAGCAGAGTTAGGAGTAAGTTAGACTTAGTGGTTAGGATATGTCAACTTTGCGTAGTGGACCAATTTTGTAACGACCACTAAGCCTATAAATATAAGTCACATTGTAATCCTTTTGGCATCCAATGGCATTGTATCTTATCGCATCTTATCTTATATTTTTTATTGACTTTGATCTGTGTTTTTGAGGATCGGTTTTTCGGATCTGTATCTATGTCAGTTTTGTGATTTGTAAGATAGATTTGATGTATGAAGTCTGCTTTTAATGAGAAGGAATGTTTTGTCCATGACTTTGTCTCTCATGTGTTTTATTGCAGTATGATTAGATATGTTGTATCGTAGTATGATTAGATCTATTGTGTCATAGTATGATTAGATATATTGTATTGCGGTTGTGATATGTATCGCATATCTATTAAATATGTTTCTATAATATGTTACTACAAAGATCAGATTAGTATGTCTCTGTATGCGGCGATGGTGTTATTATGCAATTGCTTACTATGCAGATTTCTGAGTTATGCTGCGATTAAATGTTAATTATGCATGTCCTCTTATACCTACGGAAGCTTGGTTCCTGCAGCTCCCTTAGGTTACTCGGGTGAGACCTCACTGGAAAGGATAAACCTTTTATGGGCCTGCATCTATGGGTGTTTGTGTCGAAAATTTGTGACACTGCATGAAGTGAACCCTTGTCGTCGACAGATCCGTCTCAACAAATGGTTCAGTTGACGGAACCTTAGTACGAGAAGGAGAGGAGATGATGTGGAATCCGACAAAGCCATAGATCAGGGAGGGGTTCAACAAAAAGACGCAAGAGTTTTCTGAGGAAGAAAATTAGAACCATGGATGGTCGACAGACCAGTGGTTGAAAAAGTAAATCTATACCAATACCCACAAGGTATTTTTCTGTGAGTTTCCTATACCGATGTATGAATGGTTGGATAAACTAATTGATCAGAAGAGGAATTTCCAAGGAGGCGACCCAGAGCATTGGACACCGAAACTGATCCAATAATTGAGTCATGTTAACAATAAAGCTTCAAGGGCTGTTGACATCTAGGTGGATAACATTTTGGAAAGGTATAGTACTAAGTTTGTTGTCGATACAGTTAGATCGTATAGTGACATGAAAATGAAGTTCTTTAAAGGACCCAAAAGAAGGCACCTATTAGTGTTACCATTGTGGATCAAAATGCTTATTTGTGAAAAAGGAATATTGAAGATGAACTACGACGAGTAAAGCTTAGGTGCACAGAGGATGTGGGTACTATGCAGATGCGGGTCTGATAGAATTATGTGGGGTAGATGGAAGTGAGCTATGACGAAATTGTAAGTGAAGTTGTGGAAGGTTGTGTCCTCCTGAGAAGTCAGGTGAGGTTCAGAATGGATAAGAAGGGGAGGACTGATATATAGAGAGAGAGTCCTAGTGTGACTTGAACAGAGGACTGTGAAGCGAGCCCACAAGGGACTAAGTGACCCTATAGTGACGAAGAGGAAAACCAGGATACCACTGAACCTAAGGAAGGATAGACCCAAGGATACGACATAGCCACAACCCCATGTAATTTTCCAAACTTTGGAGGAAGAAACACAAGCTCTTCACAGGGTTGTCTCGCTGGTCACAATAGCAATAATAGTAGTGGATCTATAAACAATGGTAGAAAACCAAGGATGGTGGGATAATACGTGAAGTTTCCTCTCTTTGAGTGTAATGGGACAAAGGATCTTGAGCAATATTGGTTCTTGTGAGAAGCGGTGTGGACAGTAAAACAAGTGTACGAGGAATCTATTAAGAAGGGATAGTTGGAGACGACGTTCAAAGGTTGTATGTTTGATTGGTACATGAAGTTTACACAAGTACCTACAGGAATTCCATAGAAGACTCTGGAAGAAATCAAAGCTAAGATGATCGACGAGTTTAAGAATCCTAAATCAGAATCACAGTGGATCGCATAATTGAAGGAGATAAAGCAATTCCATAATGAGTTAGTATGGGATTTTGATCAGAGGTTTAAAAATCTAATGGCTAAAGTTAGTTTTGGGATGAGCGATGTGCAGCATAAAGAATGGTTTATTTCAACATTGATACCACACATCCAGATGTTGTTGATGCAGCAAAAGATATTATCTCAGGCAGAGGATTTGGAGCTTGCAATGAAGCTCGAAGCTTCATCAATTGGTGAAACAGGGATTGGCATGACCTAGATCGAGTTGCGGCTAGAAAAATTGACTATTCAGCTGCAAGATATTAAGAAGGGGAAGGAAGTTTGCAAAGAGGTATGTTTTAGTTGATGCAAGTCCGAAGGGAATCATAAATATCAGTGTCCTGACTTCCGTGAGTATCTACAGTCTGGTGCGCCCAATCCTGACTCAATATTCTCCCAATTGGGTATGTTTTCACCACATTCCATCTAGACCTAGAAAAACATCCCATTTAACAAAATTTTTGGAATAAATATTTTGTGTCAAGGATACCTTTGATGTCTTCTTATATTTTTTTAGAGGTTTTCAATAGGTCTTAAATGACTTAGTTCTATTGTGTTGTATTTCCCATCCAACAATATTATATATTTATGAAAGGATGTTCTATATTGCCATGTCTAATAATTGTTAAATATATCTAAACGACAAGCGCAACTCATGGATCTTTGAGTTCTCAAAGAAAAATGTGATAAGAACTTCTCTTTAGTGGTTCCCGACTTTCCATAAGTGTTTTTCATTGATTTGTATTCCTCATGATTGATTGTAAGAGGTGTGTTGAGTTGAGATGTCGTGCAAGTTGCATGTTATTGTGAACATTTTAATGATAAGGATGTATTTAGCATAACATGAAAAAAATTATATCATGCTTCTACCCTCACGTTTGGAGGCACTACCTTTTGTTTGTAAAGATATTTTGTTCTTAACTAATTAGTAGGCACTAAAATCTATACATACCCTAAAACAGTTGAATCATAAGAATGCCAAATGTGTTATATATTTATAGAACTATACAATTTTTGTGTAATGGTGTGAAATATTATGATGCCTTAGTATAGGATGTACTCACCATATTTGAGTAATGACTAGAATACATTATGTAGTATGGTTTGATGACTTGAAAGAGTTGCAGAAATATGTTGACAAATTTTATGAGTCATGTATAAATCCTATTAATGTAGAGTCACACCATATGTGTATTATTTTCTATTGTTAATTTATTTTTTTGAGGTAAACACTATACATCGGAAAGGTAAATAAGGGAAGATAACATCAAGGAGTCTTGGAAATCATTTTGGAGGACTTAAAGAAAGCACAAGCAAAGAAACAAACAAATTTGAATATCATCAATAAATAGACCATATGTGAATGTGATTTACCTATTCTCCCCATTATGTTTTATCTTCGTAACCACATATTATACAATGAATGGCCTCATTCAAGAGGGATGCAGGATTCATAGTTTTTTTCACACCACCATTCTCCAAAACAATAGATGAAACAAATACAGGTGACTACCCAAATCTCTTTTCAAAATTCTCTTGAGACACCAATGATGATTTTTCACTGTCTATCACTACAATAGAATAAACTTAATATTGGTTAAGGATCCTTGGATGGACCAAAATACTCCCCAAAGATACCAAATCTAATAACCACATACCTTCAAATGCCTATTCCATGCTCTCCAAATTAAATATAAGAACAAAGATATCATTTCACTTTGATTTCTTCTTCTTCTTCTCTTGCTTGGGTTTCTTTTCTTGTTTTTCTTCTACGATGAGCAATATCCGTAGCAACACAACCTTGGAAATTAATTTCATTTCCTTCTAATGGCCCTCTCCTTTACAAGTGCATCATATCCATAGAGAGTCTCTCTTGGGAAAACACAAATAGTACTAACATATATATGTCCCTCGATACCATCTAGAACTTTCACATTTAGCTACAGAGAGAGTAAAGAATTTATTAACAATTATAGTAAAACACAAGACACATTTCTTACCACTATATAGCATCACAAACAAACTTTTGAAACCAAAATCATTATCATAATGTACTTACATCAAAGAACAAAATATTTTGATTGACATATCTACGATGTCAATCAATACCATAAAACCTCCGAGAGAATTGCACATAACATACCTTCTTTCCCAATGTGGTATCCACCATGAAACACATTTCGTCATGAATTGATTACTGTTGTTTATATAATGCTCACAATCCACATTTAAGATATATGGATCATTTGTCAAAACTACTTACACTCACACCTAGACTCATAATAAAGCCAAAATTAAATTATTTTACAGCCTTAATTAAAGTCCACTTAAATAATTGGGAAAATAAAAATAGCAATAAAAAGAATGGAAATTATACAAAAGAATTCATAGTAGGTCAACCTTATCATGCTAATTGAATGTAGGCCTCTTTTCACATGAAACATAGACCAGGCGAGGAAATTCATTCCCATCGGTGTTGTGACTACCACTATGACCCAAAAACACCTGCAATGAGGCAAAGTCTTATATAATAGTCCCTAGAAATTTCATATTGAAATAGAAAGCATGGGTACAAAATAAATCCACTATTCACGCAAAAGAAAAATCTTAATCGCAGTTAGGGTATACACTAGGACCTCCCAAAGTTTGCAGTAAGGGTATAAGAAAGCTCTGAAAATTTCCAGGGAAAAAAAACCAAGTACATACCTGAATCATTCCAGGATGGACCCGCACATGTTTTCCAATCCAAGGAGTTCTATCCTTCCTCTGGAACATTTCGTGCTTTGGAAACCAAAGCATTAATATGAACCTTGAATTCTTCATACTCTCTCTATGAATCAAAGTATCTCTATGAATCAAAGAGTATGAGAGGTTTCATATATTTGCAAAAAAGAAAACTTCCATACAATCAAAACATAGTTAGGACTACAAACATGTGAAAATATTTTTCACACCAATATCTACTCAAGCAATTACAAACTCTCACAAATTGCCTTGCAAAAACTAGTCATAGAACACTGAAATCAGTCATGAATATGATGCAAATAGTAAAAATCTATTGAATAAGTCTACGTCATCCGCAATTGGGAAATTTAATGGCTTTACAAATATATAATTACATTGGATATTTGAAATCCAAAGTTTCCATTCGAAATCCTCACAAAAGCAGGCTTACTAAAATATGAAAAGCCTCGCTAGGTGTAAAAGTGCTTTCCAAATCACCTCAAAAGCTCATGAATTGGTAAGAGAGTGGTTGGATGGTGATGTAGGATGGAAAATACTCCTAAGTACATAGTTTAGGAAGAGGAATCATCATGGAGGATCAGTTGGCAAAAAAAAGCTAAGGCAAGTCAACTAGCTTTCACCTTTTCACAAAAAGCACTAAAAATCAGTAAAAGCAGGAAATGCGCCCTTCTATTCTAAGAATGGTATAAATATAACAAAATATCAGAAAATATCAAAATATCTTATCCAGAATCTTCATAAGTGTGCCCAAGTGACTTAGGTTTTCTTTTGATCCACACAATGAAGTAATTTTGGCCAACTACCTAGTCAACTACCTAGGAAATAATAAAAAATGACTAATAATGCTATCCTAGGTATTAAATGGACATGGATGGGTTTAAAATTATCCAACATCCCCCCCCTTAAGCTTGAATTTATGTGCTAAAAGTAAGAAATAAGTAAGTCCCAACAACTTGGCATGGTCACCCTTTCAAACATACTACCTTGTCCACAAAACAAGGAAAGAAGGAAAACCTCATGGGAAAATCCTCCCCTCAAACATGGACATGAAAAAAATTGAAGAATTGTTGATAAATCCTTCACTCCATCACATTTTCATCCATCCCAAGCAGTGATCTAATATGGATGAAAGTATTCTCAGTAAAATCTTCAGTAAATATGTCTGCAATTTGCTCAGCTGATGGGAAATATTGCAGATCAATGATGTGATCATGCACTAGACTCTGGATGTAGTGCATATGGATCTCTATATCCTTGGTTATTTTCCTAAGTATTGGATCACTTGATATCCTTATAGCACTCTGATTGTCACATAATATTACTGTAGTAGTGCTAAAGGAAATCCCAAACTCTGAAAGAATACCCTGCAACCACACACATTGAGTAGCATCATTCACTGCTCCTCTGTATTTGGCCTCTATTGAAGAGAGTGAAATTGTACTTTGTTTCTTAATTGAACATAAAATAGGTCCTCCTCCAAGCATCAAAACAAATCTGGAGGTGGAATTCCTATCTAGGCTATCACCATCCTAATCTGAGTCAATAAAGATAAGAAGATCTAGGCTAGAATCTGCAACATAATGAATCCCATTAGACTTGGTGCCTTGCACATAATGCATCATTCTTTTTGAATCCCTCAAATGAATATCATGTGTATTCTCCATGTATCTTGAATCCACACTCACAGCATAAGAAATATCAGGTCAAGTATGAGTCAAGTACAACAAGCTTCCAACTAGTTGCCTATACAAGGTGTTGTTTACCAATGGTGTAGAATCTGCTTCTTCAAGTCTTACTCCTGAAAGGAAGGTAGTCTTTGTAGGATTTAAATTAGCCATATTGAACTTCTTTATCAGGTCTAAAGCATATTTTGACTGAGATACCTTAGTTCCAAACTTGGATTGTGAAATCTCAGGCCCTAAAATTTCTTAAGTATTTCCAAATCACTCATGGAAAAAGCCTGATGTAAGGAGGTATTTAATGAAGTTATTTGATCATTAGAACTACCTGTGATTAGTAGGTCATCAACAAATAACACAATAATCAATATGAAATCATCAACCAACTTCATATACACATTCGGATCAGACTTGCATCTACTAAAAAATTGTGATAAGAGGAAGTTGTCCATTTTGGTGTACCAAGCTCTGGGGGCTTGCTTAAGCCCATACAATGACTTATTCAAATTGAACACAAGGTTAATATATGATGTATACCCTTATGGATGATGCATATATATATCCTCATCAACATCCCTATGGAGGAAATCACTTTTGACATCCATGTGATGCACTTCCCGGTGCTTGGATACAGAAATTCCCAGAGCTAGTCTTATCGAATCATGCTTTGAAATTGGTGCAAAAGTCTCATTGTAGTCAAGACGATGGACTTGGGAGAAGAAATTTTCCACAATCCTTTCCTTATATTTCACAGCTTCTCCATCATCTTCAAATTTGGTCTTGAATATCCACTTACACCTTAGAAATTTTCTACTTGGAGGAAGCTTGACTAGCTCCCAAGTTTCATTCTTTTCGTGAATGGAAATACTCATCCATGGTTTCCTTACATATTGGGTCATCTGAGGATTCTTCATATTTTTGAGGGTCAGAATCAATCATCAAAAAACACTTGTCATATAAGTAAGGGTCATTCACTCAAAGAGCACTCTCAAATTGTGATCTAGTCCTCCTAGGATCCTGAGGGTTTCCCACAAGTTCACCAGTTGCTTGAAGAGTCTTAGAAGCCAACTTAGGCCTTGTAGGTAAATTTGGGTCTGAAAAAATATGGTATTCATCATAATATATATAAGAATCAGAATTATCAGAAGAAACTTCACTTACTCTCACAGGAGGTGGTGCAAAAGGTTCTCCAATTTCAACACATTGCAAGGGCTCTTCTCAAATTGAACACTCCTCCCAATGAAGGATTTTTGAGTGGTTGTGTTCATAAAATTATAGCCCTTTCAGTCTTTTGAATATCCAACAAAGAGACATGGTTGGATTTGGGCTGCATGGCCCTCCTCTTCTCAAGTGGAATTATAGCCCAAGCCTTGGAACCAAAAATTATGAAATGAGAGAAATCAGATTTGTGCCTAGTCCAAGCTTCAAAAGGAGTGATTCCTTTCAATGATTTATGAGGAAATTTGTTCTATATGTACTGTTGAAATAAACCCATTCGATAGGGGTTCCTCAGTCTGTCAACACCCAAACCATCGCGATCTCCCTGAGCACCGGCCCAGATAGGTTTTACCCTGTTCAGCAACACCTTAAGAGCAGATGAAGTCTCGCCTGAGATGTTAGAGGCAGAGCTGACGGAACCACGTTTCCGTCGAATGAAGGAGGACCCTTGTGCATCAAATTTATCGATTTATCGTAGCATTATTTAACATATCTAACATTTCATCTTTGCATCAATAGAATCATATCATCCTTCAACAGATCTTGTTATCAACAAAACCATAATGCACAAGTAGATCTAATAGTTAACATCATTTGGAACAAGGAAACATTGCATCATTCACAAATTCATATCGCATATCATATTTATAAAAGAAAAACAGGAAAAGACACAATGATTCTGCTCAAGAATACATCATGTCATATTAACCTTCACAACAAAACACAGATACATCAACCAGTTCTTCTGTGGCATACCCAGATTCAAACAGACCAGAACATGTGCAATTCTTCTCTCATCATCGGTCTCAGATATATCAATTCTATCGATTTTCATCTAACACTTGCACTGCTACATCTATTTACAGGCTTGCACCTTTACATTCACGATCCACTTAGACAACTGCCTAACTACCTCTTAACTACTTCTGCATGGTTTTCCTCCTTGCACGACATCTTTGACCTTTCGCAACATCCACGATGCTATGCAACTGACTCATCCAAACCCGCCTGCTAACAGGCCCCCAACACAATCTTTTGGCTCACTCTCAAGCCACATCAGCTAGACATGGCTGGTCTCTACTCATCCGTCGCTGTACTATTCTTTTGAAACTATTCTTGTTGTCTGGAGCTCGTTGTTGTGTACTTCTGGAACTCATCCTCCAATCTCTGGAAACCTTCATCATCTATCTCTCCAGCATCTGTTTCCGCACTTTGCACTGGTTCCAGACTGAGGAAAATTTTATTAACGACGTCGAGGTGCGAGACACGCCACCTGCTTCGACACATCTGTTTCGCACCTAGGATCACCTACTACCAGGGCCAGGGGCCTCCGCTACTAGCATTTTGGCGGTCGCAGGGACCACGAATATTCTAACTACCACCACTTACTTAGACATCTCAGTTGAGACCTCGTCTCTGTTTCTCCCAAGTGTCTGCATCGCTTCCTTCTTGGGGTGTCCATGCACACTCATCGTTCTGGACCTTCGCGCACCTAGTGTGTTATCGCACAAAATGAAATGGATCATTTGCACATTTTCCTTGGAATTCCTGACTCAACTAGCTTCCTGAACCACTCATAGCATGGGTTTTTCTCGTCTGATAGATACCTCCTTGCTCAGCTAGCCTCCTATGCCTGTATTTATGCGTTTTCATTGTGTCCTGGATGCCTGACTCTGAAATCATTTGAAAATACTTTTGCATAAGTTTTTGATCCTATCATCATACCATTTCTCCATCTTCCGGTGAGGCCGATCGACAACACTCATGCTCGGACTTGACCTCTTACGTGCGAAGCATCGACCATGCTTCCACCTGTTGTCATGCATGCCAACCGTATGAAGCATCGACCATGTTTCCACCTTTTTTCATGCTTGGAAAATGTACTTGAATCAGCCATTGATCTTGTCAATATAACGATACGATTTTCCATAAATACCTATCACTTCAACGAGTGTCATCCTCTAACTGTATTTATTGCTGATTTGACTGTGTCGCTGCCCTGCGACCGTCGCAGCATGGCTTCCTAATGACGATACCATCTCTCCTGCTTGCGCATCCTATCCCTACTGGTGCGCCATCCTGCCACCTAGAATTCTGCATTTTTTTTTTGCTTGCGCGATGCCTTTAAGCATCGCTCGACTCCGGGCCCATCCTATAGGGCTTCAGCCTGCTACCGTTCACTAGCTTGGGTAGCAGCGCTCCATATAATTGTTGCAGCTGTACTGCACCTCCTGAAGTAATGAAACTAATGAGATATGGTCCTAGACAATGCATCTGTAACTTACCTGGATGCTTCATGAACTTGTTGTCATACAACAACACCAAGTCACCTTGCTGAAATTGCTTGTTTTTAATATGGAGATTGTGCCAAGCTTTTTGTCGATCCTTATCGATGCGCTAGTGAAAACCTGTGACAAAACGGTCCTCCTCAAGCTGTACCAACTGCGCCAGTCATTCCTCCAATGCGGCTTCGTTTTCCATGCCTATCCTGGATGCTATGCACAAAATTAGAACAATGTACTCCATAGGAATGACTGCCTCTTTCCCATACAGGAGTTTGAACAGTGTTGCCCTATCAATCTTTTACAAGTGGTGCGATATGCCCACAATGCTGTCGGAATCTTCAAATCCCAATCATCACAATTCGCATTAAAAACCCTTGTAAGCGCTTTCTCCAACACCTTGTTGAATGCCTCCACTATGTCATTTTCTTGCGGATGGTACGAGGTACTCTTCTTATGTTGTATCTAAAGCTCTTATGTCAATGTGCTGAATGTGCGATTGATGAAGTGAATCCCCTAGTCACTTATCAATATTTTCGAGCATCCAAACCAAGTTACAATATTATCAAACAAGAATCGTGTTGTTGTCACAGCAGTACAATCTATGACAGGTGCAACCTCCGCCCACCTTGTTAAATAATTTGTCATTGTAATGATGTACCGTGCACCAGTTCTCTTCCCAGGTGGGTTGATTGGATGCACGAAATACACATCCCATTTATCAAATGGTTGCAACGTCACTTGAGGTACCAACAGCATCTCATCCCTCCTTGATGGTTTTCCAGTTCGTCGACAGACATCACAAGTTCGTGCATAATCCATTGCATCATTATGAAGAGTGGACCACTAGAGCCCTACGCAAAAGCACCTTCCTAGCGGTAACATGACCTCCAGAGTGTCCACCATTCACTCCCGCATGTGCCTTTTCCATATCCTCCCTTGTTCATGAGGTAGGACACATCGACCCAAGAGCTAATCCGGTCCTAGTTTGTAAAGTTGTCCGATGATCAACTAGAAATCCGTGGCCTTGACCACCAATTGCTTCTTCTGACTTGTGGTAAAATCCTCTGGTGTTGTTCCCATCACCAAAAACTAGATTATTTCTTCGTAGTAGTCATCACCCACCTCAACTCTGAAGAGTTGTGCATCTGGAAACCCATCTTCAATGTTTTTGGGCTCCTCACCTATCTCAACTCGCAATACATGGTTTGGCCCCGCTTTCAATCGTCCTGGCTTCACAATTACCTCAAAATCAAACTCCCGAAAGAGAAGTAGCCAGCGGCATATCTTCCCCCCTAAAACGGGCTTATTAACCAGGTCTTTCAAAGCAGAATGGTCTGTGAACATCTTGAAATGACCCCCCAACATGTAATGCCTAAACTTCTCTAGCGCATATACCGTCGCTAGAACTTCCCTCTCGGTTGTCGTATAATTTCTCTCCGCAGAGGACAAATTCTGACTCGCAAAAGCAATCGGGTGGTCAAGATCTCCTTCTCCTAGTTGTGCGAGCACCATACCCAGCGCAATTGACGATGCATCCGCATGGACATGGAATTCCTTTCCCCAATCAGGAAATACCAGTATCGGTGCAGAAGCCATCTTATCCTTTAGTGTCTCAAAGCTTACTTGACATGCGGGACTCCACAAGAATACCGCATCCTTATTTAACAATTTTTCCATAGGAGCTGTGATCGCAGCATAACCATAGATAAACTTGCGGTAGTACCCCGTGTGCCCCAGCATCGATCTCAACTGCTTTACATTTGTGGGTGGTGTCAAGCTCAAAATCAGTGCAATCATTGCTGGGTTAACCAACAATCCTTTCTTGCAAACAATGTGACCCAACAACATCCCAAACGGTGCACAAAAAATACACTTCTTCAAGTTCAGCGAGATTTGATGCTGTCTACAACGCTCCAGCATCAGTCGCAGGTTTTCCAGATGGTCACTGATCAATCCATAAACCATCCAGTCATCCATATAGACTTGCGAAAAATTCTAAATAAAATATCTGAATGCAGCGACAACAACCCGGGAGAATATCGCAAGTGCGTTCTTTAGCCCAAATGGCATCACAGTATACTCGAAACAACCACATTCAGTTACAAATGTTTTCTTGTGGTGATCCTCTCTCGCAATCCTGATCTGGTGATAGCCAGAAAAGCCATCCATGAAGGAATACATTTCTTGACCACCCACCCCTTCCAGTACCTCATTAGTGAATGGCGTTGGCAATGGATCATCCATACACGTGTCATTCAACTTCCTCAAGTCGACACAAATCCGAACCTCACCCATCTTCTCGTCCCGAACCACCATGGGACTAATCCATTCTTATTCTTCAACTGGCTCAATTATTCCAGCATCTAGCATTCTGTCAAGTTCAATTTTGACCCTTTCCTGGTGTCATGGATTCAGTCGATATGGTCGCTGCCTTATTGGTTTCGCATCTGGCTTCAACAAAATATTCATCTCTCCTAGATTCCCCAATATTCCCTTCATTTCTCAAAAGTTCGTAGGGAACAAATCTTGGAACTCATGCAATAGTTCTGTGACCTTCATCGTCATTTCTTCATCCCGGTAATCCCCGACATTTGCGAAATTTGGGTTCTCATCCGTCCCAATGTTGACCTTTCGAAGCTTCAATGACTGAGTTATCGGATATGTCAGTGCGTTAGGTGCTATGACATCCCGAATCCCTTCTGTTTATGGGATATTGGTATTCCACGGGTCATCACCATCCTCTAGCCCTCAAGTGATATTATAGCATTCCATCATCTACTACATCTGAAAATGCGCATGCGGATCCACGAGGTAGGCAACTGGAACCACCTTCAGAACAACATTGCAAATGATTTGTAGGGCATTATGAACATCTGGATTAGCATCCGCGAAACTGAAGGTATGAGTGAAGCAAACCATCAACGCTAACCAAGTGGTAATTTCCCCTCGCAACTTAGCTGAGGCATACCAAGATCACGGCATTTCGTCCAAAGTTTGGACAAAGGCATGGAACCATTCATCCTATAGTCACAAGGCCCAAAAAGTCTGACATTCAATCAGATGACCGCCAGGGTAATTCCGCCCATCATACTTTCCAGTGTGGTATACTTCTGTGTTTCCAAAGAGAACCGTCATCAATCTTCGACACTGTGACCATCCAGTGATCAAATTCTTATGGGTCTCCCACCATTGTACGGGAGTATCCTTCAACACCTCCTCCAGTTCCAGCAACCGTTGTGGTTCTGACACCTTGTCTTGAAATGCCACTAGAAATTTAGACAACCCAGGGAGCCCTTCGTATACTGGTAATTCAACAGTCTTAGTCACGATATGGCATAGTGACTGCGTGATCGAACCACACTTTCTGAACGACACCTTATGCATGTGATTATGCCAGTTCTCTAATGCATCATCAGAGTCAGAAGATGCAGAGCTAGAGCTACGCCAACCGAGTTCATCGTCAACAGTCAGATGGATGTAATATTCTGAAATGTTATATGCGTGATCCCATCCTCTTACAACTTCATGCTTGACCGGTTCAACATACCATCGCCCTTCAGTCGGATCCAACGGGGTGATGACTCGGAGGTCTTGATTTTCAAAAGTCATTACCTGCTTCTTGAAATTAATTACTGCCATATTGTCATCGGCCCATCCAATCACTAGCAACGTGGGATAGGAGCTTCCACCATCGACAACTTCAATAACATCAAAATTAGCATAGGTTTTCATCCCCTCAATGTCCATAACAAGGTGCGGAATTCTCCCAATTGTTGTTACCTTGGCTTGATTAGTCAGTCGCAGCTGCACGGGAGACCAACGCAGCGTTGGGATCCCTATTTTCTTCCATGGATACTTCATTATAATATTGAAATATGAGCCTAGATCTATAATGACTGAATCTACCTCGTAGTCCCCCGTCTAGATATTCATGCACATCTCTTTTCCTGTCTTCTTCCGTTGTAAAGAGTTCACTGCAGAATCTTTCCATCCCCTGGCTGGTCCATGCAATAGGCTCTCAATCTCAAAAAGAGCATCGAGTTCTCTTGTTAGTGACAAGTAACTTTCAAAGAAGTTCTGCAAAGTACCATACTGCCGTGATGGTCCTGCTCCCGAAGTGGATTCGAAAGAAGTAGGCAAGTCATAAGCAATTGACTTACCAAGATTCCTTCCTATTGCATCACACACTTCAAAGAATGTGTCTTGCTCAGCATCAATATCAAACTACACCTTCTTCTTTCCAGCCAACCAGATGAGTGGATGTGGACCATCTTCTCCTGTTGTCGCACCTCCGCGAGTGATAACATCAACGATAACATCTTGCATCCTCGATTCTGTTGAAATTATCACGACAGTTGGTCCTTGATTCTGGTTTAGCGGCGGATTTGTAGGTTGATTCACATTCTAATTTGAGTTCTGATTCTGACGCTGATTCTAGTTCTGTGGCTGATTATGATTCGGTAATTTGTTCTGATTTTGCAATTGGTTCGGCAATTGGTTTTGGTTCTGTAACTGCGGGACATTTCCTGCTTGCAATCTCGCAATCAACTGCGGATAGTTCTCAATAGTGTGATCAACGAAAAAAAAAATGTACACTATGCTTGCAACTACGAGCAATCTCTCTGATAGTGTCCCAATACTCCGAAATTATAACATTGGATAGGTCCATGACCTCGTCCTCCTCCTTGACCAAAGCCTCCACCTCATCCTCCTCAGAATACTCCGCAGAATCCTCCTTGTTGCTAATATTGTGGTTGATTAAATTGTAACTGCAGGGGATTAAGTTGTAGCTGAACAAACTGCGTTGGCTGAACGTACTGTGGCTGATGCAGAGCCATCTGCATCTGATTATACTGCGATTGTGGCATAAACTGTTGTTACGGCTGCGGTACAAATTGCATCTGCGGTTGAGGTGGTGGCTAGGCCACCTGTGGCTGCAACTGCGGTTGCTGTACTGCACGATGGTCGTCTCCCTTTATGTAGTATGAGTGGTACATTCTTTCCTGAAGTAGGCCATATGCATGATAATCCTTATCGTCATGCCTAACAGACTTGTAGAATGTACAGTATAAATTCGTCGTCTTTGTGACCATTTTCTGCATGTAAACACAATCTTCTTGTCGATGCCCATAAGCTTGACAAATGTGGCACCATGGCATACCTCCGCCACTCAATGGCTTTGGCATTCCTGATACTAGGTATTTTCTCATATTTGGGTAGTTATCCCTGGTGTGTCCCTCTACACGACATCGAGTACACCAAACCTCTTCGTGGTGCTCTTTACCTTTCTTGAGATCTTGCAACTAAATTGTCAGATTCATCAGTTGTGACTAGATCTGAGACATGCCAGCTGCACTCTCACTAAGAGGTGAAGCTTCTAAATTCATCGCAATATCCAGAGCCTCGCTCTGGGTCACAATTTTTTGCTGCATCAACTGGAGTCTAATATGAGGTAGTAATGCCACGATGAATGATTCCTTGTGTTGAATGTCCCTCATCTCAAAACTGACCCTTGCCATTAGTGTTTTAAACCTCTGGTAAAAATCCCAAACATTTTTGTTTGGATATTGTTTGATCTCCTTCAGTTCTATAATGTATTCGGCTTCAGACTTCGGTTTTCTGAACTCTTCAATTAATCCTTTTCTAACTTCATCCAATGTCTTCTCCAGACTCCCCGCGTGAACTTGTACAAGTTTCATGAACCAATCTAGTGCGCGATCTCAAAGAGTCATCACCAATCGACCTTTCATGGCCTCATCATCCGTAATTTCTTTAACAATCCACATAGCTTCACATAAGAACCAATATTGCTTTGGGTTGTCAATTCCATTTCCATGAAACAAAGGTAACTTCGCATTGTTTCCCGCCATCCTAGGCTCGCTTCCTATAGTCATTGATCCGCTTGTAATTGAGTGCTATTGACACATTGAACACGTCGGTGTCAAATTTGTGTTTCTTCCTGGTTGTGATATAGTGAGTGGAGGTGTTGGTACGTTACTGTTGGGGTTTGGTCTTTTCTCTATCGTAGGTGTAGCCTGGTTTTCCTTGTCGGTACTATGGGGTCACTTCATCCTGTGTGGTCTTCCTTCGTAGTTTTGCGTTTCGATCGCAGCAGGACCTTTCCCTATCCTCTGCATCTTCTCTTGTCAAAAAATTTCTCCTCCCCTTGTAAGACCACTTTCTTCCTAAGCTTCCTTCACAGTCTCATTGTAACTTGCACCCATCTACCCCATATCATTCAATTCACCTCCCACTGGCTTTCGTGGTATCCACAGCCTCCTCCCACTAGGGTTCTTTTACTCAAGGTTCACCTTCAGTGTTCCCTTTTCGCAGATGAGCTTCTTAATGGACAATTGTAATGACAACAGGAGCCTGCCTCTCGGTCCATTAAAAAATTCCCTTTCAGCTTCGCTATAAGATTTCATTGTTTCGACTGCAAAATCGGTGATATATCCCTCCAATATATTGTCAAACCAGACTTCAACAACTCGCGATGTTTTGTTATCTACCTCCTGCAACTACTGGATCAATTCCGGGGTACAGGACGTTGGCTCACCGCCTTGGAAATTTACCTTGCGAAAGGTCAATTGCGCCAACCATTCATACAAGATGATCGGGAATTCGTAGAAAAAATACTCATGTGGACCATCATGTATATACCTTTCCAGCCACCTATCCATCGTCAGTCCAGTGTTCTGATTCTCTTTCTCATCAAAATCTCACAACTTTTCATCGAACCAATCTTGAATTTTTGGTCTTGTTGGAGGCCACAACATGCCCTCCCTCCACTTCATTCTAGGGGCCTGGCAACGGAACCATTTGTTGACACAAACCCAGTCGACAAGGGTTCCTCACTCTGTCGATACCCAAACCATCGCGATATCCCTGAGCACTGGCCCAGACAGGTTTTACCCTGTCCAACAACACCTGCAGAGTAGATGAACTCTCACCCGAGATGTTCGAGGGAGAGCTGACGGAACCACGTTTCTGCTGAATGAAAGAGGACCCTTGTGCAACAACTTTATCGATTTATTCCAGCATTATTTAACAGATCTAACATTTCATCTTCTGATCAACAGAATCATATCATCATTCAATATATCTTATTATCAACAAAACCATAATGCGCAAGTAGATCAGATAGTATAACATCATTTGGAACATGGAAACATTGCATCATTCACAAATTCATATCGCATATCATATCTATAATAGAAAAATAGGCAAAGAAACAATGATTCTGCTCAAGACTCCATGATGTCATATTAACCTTCGCAACAAAAAACATATACATCAACTAGTTCTTCTGTCGCATACCCAGATTCAAACAGACCAAAACATGCGCAATTCTTCTCTCATCATCGGTCTCAGATATATCAATTCTATCAATTGGCATCTAACACTTGCATTGCTACATCTATTTATAGGCTTGTGCCTTTACATCAATGGTCCACTTAGACAACCGCTTAAATACTTCTTGACAAGATTTACAAAATAATGACCCTAACCCGCACAATGCGGTTCAAAATGACCCAAAAATACATAAAACAATGTAATTTCCGACTTGTGCGCGGTTTTCCTCCTTGGGAAACATCTTTGACCTTTCACAGCATCTGTGATGCTGCGCAGCTGACTCATCCAAACCCGCCTGCCAACATGTAGGATGCATAGTTGATATCCTCATCCCAAATTGTTGGAGACAAAGACTTGGCCTCAAGCATACATGTAGCCATCTCTTTGAGAGATTTTTTCTTCCTCTCAGCAACACCATTCTGCTGAGGTGTGTAGGGAATAGTGTGTTGCATCTGAATATTAGTAGAAGTACATAATTGTTGAAAATAAGATTTTATGTATTCCCCACCATTATCATATCTAAGGACCTTGATATATCTACCAGGGTGGTTCTCAGTTGAGGCTTTTAAAATCTTGAACAAGTTGAACATTTCAGACTTTAATTTGAGGAAGAAGATCCAAGAACATCTGGAAAAGTCATCTATGAAGGTTGGGATGTAATTTTCATTGTTCAAAGACTCATGGGGAAATGGACATGATATGTCACTGTGAATAAGCTCAAGGGATACTGAGGTTTGCTTAGTTTTGTCTCTTTCAAAGTTGTGATCAGGGCGTTTTTCCAAGATACAAATTTGACAAACTCCTTTAGAAAACTTGATATTGGGAATCCCTATTACCATATCCTTCTCATGAAGTTGAGAGATATACTTGTATTTGATATTACCAAATATCTCATGCCACAACTTGCTTGACTCATTGGAATGAGTGAGTAGAGAGTAAGGTGATGGTAAATGCACAAAGTGAGAGAACCTATAGACTTTTGAGATATGATCAGCAGTTCCTAAAGCAACAATTTGGCCTGTAGAAATATTAGAGATTTCAACATCATTAGGTGTAAATACAACCTTTTTGGAAGAACCAATGTGATTCATATGGTACACTTACAAGAGGTTTGCAGAAAGACCTAGAACATACAATGCAATAGTTAAACAACCATGCTGAAGGTCAATACTGCCTTTACCTTTTCAAGTAGTTTCATAGCCATCACCCAACACAAAAGTTGGAACAACAGAAGAATCAAGAGAGGAGAATGTCTCTCTTGTAGACACCATATACCTTGAACCTCTAGAATATATGATGAAATAGGTAGGCTTGGTTTTGCTTGCCATTAATGCATGGAATCTCTCCTTTTCTTCAGAATTAGATCCTCCTTCCCTCTTTCTTGTGCTCTCAGGAAGAGGTATATTGGATTTCTCAAGGAGGTGGGCCATTTGATCAATGGTCTTCTTCATGCATGATATATCTATATGAAATCCCCTATTGTAGTAGTTTCACTTAGGATTCTCTTTCTTTTGTTGAGAATTATTCTTGGAATTTCAAGAATCATCATGAGTTCTTGGCTTGTCTCTCTTCTGATCAGGTGGTTTCATGAAGTTCCCCTTTTTCTTGACTTTCGAATTCTTTGAGTCTCCAATAGCCAAACAATATTCCTTTTAAGTATTTTTGATTGAGAGCATCAAGACAAAATTTTATTGCTCCTGAGTGAGAGATTCCATGAATTCTGCCAGTGAAGGACTCTTCCAGTTTTGAACTGCTAGTCTTGTAGTATGAAAGGTCAAAACAAAAGCTGAGTAATCTAGGCCAAGCTTAGAGAGGATGGACAAGATCAATTTTTCATCTTTCCTATCAGTTCCAAACTGTTTCAATTGAAGTACAAGAGACTTAAATTTTGAGAAAAAATCTTGTAGGGTCTCAAAATTGCTTGGACTCAGTAAAATAAGTTCCTTCTCCAGTTGGTGGCCCCTCAACTCATAAGTCTTTCCAAATAAAGTTTGGAGCTTCAGCTAGACTTCATTAGGAGTTGTAAGACCATCTAGATGGAAAAGAATATCCTTGTATGTGATGAGACATAATTTACCATAAGATTCATCTCTTATGTTATGCCACGTTTCCTTCTAAATGATAGTAGTTGGCTCAGTTTCAGTTGCCATAGTCACCCTGTAGAGGCCTTTACTCCTCAACAGGATCTCCATCTATTCCTTCCAGTCAAAATAATTGAATGGAGTGAGGATTATTTGATGTGACTGATCCATGGCATCTCTTAAATTATCCTTGGAGTGGTTTGGATGTGCCCCTGAGATGCTCAGTTGCGCCCTCTAGGGGATTGAATGCACCCTCTGGATGACTAGATGCACCCTTACTCACACCAGTTCGATCCTGCAGAAGAAAAGAAGGAGAACAGAAAAAATTTATATCTCTAATACCATGTGAAAATATTGTTCACACCAATATCTACTCAAGCAATTACAAACTCTCACAAATTTCCTTGCAAAAACTAGTCATAGAACACTGAAATAAGTCATGAATATGATTCAAACAATACAAATATATTGAATAAGTCTACATCAGCAAAAATTGAGAAATGTAATGGATTTCCAGATATATAATTACATCAGATATTTCAAGGCCAAATATTCCATTTGAAATCCTCACAAAAGTAGGCTTACTAAAATATGAAAACCCCCCTAGGTGTAAAAAGTGCTTTCCAAATCACCTCAAAAGCTCACAAATTGGTAAGAGAGTGGTTGGATGGTGATGTAGGCTGGAAAATAATACTAAGTACATAATTTAGGAAGAGGAAACATCATGGAGGATGAGTTGGCCAAAAAACAGTTAAGCCAAGTCAACTAGCTTTCACCTTTTCACAAAAAGCACTAAAAATCAGTAAAAGCAGGAAAGACGCTCTTCTATTCTAGAAATGGAATAAATCTAACAGAATCTCAAAAAATATCAGAATATCTTATCCAGAATCTTCATAAGTGCTCCGAAGTGACTGAGGTTTTCTTTTGGTCCACACAATGAAGTGATTTTGGACAACTACCTAGGAAATAATACAAAATGACTAATAATGCTATCCTAAGTATTAAATGGACATGGATGGATTTAAAATATTCCAACAAAACCTTAATTTCATTGTGTTCTTTCACAAAGGAAGGTTGTACTGTATCCTTGAGATAGTCTATCTTTTGAACAAAGTACCACTCTAGTGCACGAGGCTCAATGTTAAACTTCTTGCAAAAAGAAACCCACTTCTTTGCAAAATCAAAGGTTTTAGATAGGGATTCAAATGTTAGAATGGAAACACAATCATCTGAACCATAATAGGAAACTTTGTCTACAAGATAATCCATCGCAAGAATAGATAACACTATGTTTATAGTTATTAAATGAGGTTCCTTCAATGAATCGACAATACTAACAAATAGAACAAAAACAACAAGTTGAGAAGGTTGAACGTCTCTTTTATAGATTGTAACCGTGGAAAAGGTCTTATTAAACAAAATTACACATTCCAATATATATAAACAAAATAGGGAATGTGGGTGTTTGTTTTGTCTATTTGTATGGGAAAAATATTACACAAGTAAAGAGAATGTGATGTTTTAAATTTAATTTATTAAAACGAGAAACAAATTTCGAGCTTTGAGACAATAAAAGCTAGATCGGAGTGTTGTACCTCAGTGATAATCTATATATATATGTTTCTCGCTCAATGGGGAGGCATTTCATACATGGCTGAGGTAAACCATGAGCCATATGCATCTTTGATGGGATGAAGAAATCAATACTGGAAAACGACTTCCAAAACTACAAGTTGAACAATGATAATCAATATGCATGGGTTTATTCTACTCAAAGGGATTGGTATATTACTTTACAAAATTTATTTTGTTTCATCCATCCTATTAAATTGAACACGATATCAATGCAATGACTGAAAATAGTGCACAAAAATAACTTAATACTTTGAATAGTTAAATAGCATATACATTCAAATTTATACACAGTAAAACAAATAAGATTGGAAAAGATTTAGCATACAGTGGTAGATCAAGTTCGTCTATTCCATTTCCATCGGGATCCCTATCCTTCCCTCCTAGTAGCGTTCCTTCTCTTCCAATTCTCAACATTCTCTTTCCACGCTACACTCCCATATCCATAAATTGCCAAATCCTTGGTAGAATCCAGCTACTGTGTTTGTCTTAGAAACAAGAAAACACTTTTAAAAAGAATCTAAGATACCAATCAAAATATTATTTTAAAAGAAAAATTATAGTTAAGCACTCTACAATTCTCTGTCAAACCCACCTTGAAAGTTTGAATCCGCGTAAGGAAGAGGATGAACTCGTTTTTCTCCTCTCATAAATTGAGTTATAATCAGTGCATGATGTTCAGTAGGTATCCTAGGAATCTGCAATGCATCAAACCAAAATCAGTAAAAAATAATGAAGATACTTTAAACAACATAATTTTGTCTTCCCACAGAATTTGGAGAGTGTAGTTCAAAGGATCAAAATTTTTTCTAGGCTCATTACCATCTAGCCATTTGTAAGTAGTGGGAATTGTTGAAACATGTTGTTCCTTACTTAAGGCATTTTGATATCCCCTCCCTTTCCATAGCTCATATTCCCATGAAGCATGGACTCCACACTGTATTGCATATCTTGCTTATAACAATCCTCAAAAGAAAAATGTTTTTCCAAATTATCCACATCATCCTTTTCCTTATCTCTCTCAACTCTAGGAATTCCTATAGAGTCTCATTATAAAACTATTATGAGATAATCCTAAACACACGAAACTATGAAATTTCCAATGAACCAAGCAAAACTCTGTGTTTATGAAATCTAAACCATGCATCCAAATCGCATTGATAATGTAGTTCACTACTAATTGTTGAAATGGAGTTTAATTTGTCCGGTTTTGTATCGATATTTTTAAGTCATTAGTGGAACTCTAATGGAATGTAGGACAAATAACAACCAATTTTGGGGTTTCAAATTTTAACATTAATATTGCTAGACAAAGGGGAACTCCAAGAAGATATAACACAAAAAAAAAACTGAAAATTTAAGTGAAGGACATCAGATTATGTGTTTATCAAAGCTAAACCGTGCATCCAAAGCACATTGCTAATGTAGATCACTAGTAACTATTGAAATGGAGTTTAATTTGTCGAGTTTGACATCAATTTTTTAAAGTCATTTGTGGTCCTCCAAAAATCAAGAATGTAGGGAAATAAAGAAGTAATTTTTGTGTTTCAAATTTAAATAATAATATTGTTGTACAAAGGTGTTCAAAGGTATGATAGGATCAGTAAGGATGAAAATTATGATACAAAACTAATTATAGGCATGTAAACTACCTATTTCTCCTCCTGTTTCTACAGCTTCGGATATCCTAGGTAAGCTCAAATTATATGACCCCTCCTTTTTCCATTCTTTGAATGAATGTGAGAAGTGTTGGAATATTTTCATGATCATTTTTGTAATTTGCATGCCTGCATGCAATTCTACATGCATCTAGTCATCTGCATGCATTTTCATGCAATTGCATGAATCCAATCATTAGTATGGTAGTCTCCCTGCATCTAGTCGTTATTTTGCAACCCCCAGGAGCCTATTTCTGCTCAGTTTTATCGCTCCTAGCCACTGATGCGCCTTTGTTTTCATCACTAGAGTACAAGTGCTCCCTCTTCCACCTATTTAGGAGTTTCTTTAGTTAGTTAATTGGTTGATGACTCAGTTCCTTCATTATGGGGTTGATTGATCAGTTAACTGACTAAAGCACTTAGATAGGCACCTACTGAGACTAGTTTGAGCTCTACTGACTACTCACAGCTCCTCATGTGCCCACATTGGACTCTTCTTCCCTACATCAGTGCCCTTGCAATCAGTTAGACTCATCTGACTGAATAGTTAACCTTTATGACCACTGCCACTGGTTTGGACGATGTCTCCTATGCTATCCAAGCCACACTTTTAGGATAATTCAAATGATCTTAGAGGCATCTGAATCTCATTCATTGTATTCAGTTATTATTCACATTATAGAGCGGCAACTTACAGCTGATGTATGATACAACAATTTTTCTCCATTTTTTGTGTAATGAGTGATTATTGATTCAACATTTCTTCTTCTTCTTTCTGCACTACATGAGTAAATTCTAGTGAGGTCTGCTACTGCTGAGTGATCCTACTTCTGAAATATTACATGGTATCCGAGCTAACAGCATCTATTCGAATTGCAGCAGCAACATTTGCAGCGATTCCTTGAGCAATTGTCTTTCATTGAGCACCATAAGACTATGAGTTTCCACAACAAATCCTGGTGCTATCACCTTGAATTCACTAGAGAAATCCAATGAGGTATAGCCAGTTGTGAAGGAATTAGTCACATGTGCTCAGTTTCCTAAGGTAATGATCAATTCGAATTGTAGTAGATCTCCTTTTCATAATTCTTATTTTTTTTGCAGGAATCTCCCTCTTTCAGTGTTGAATTCTGCAGCATTATGGATCTCAAGTTTAATTCATTCAACTACATCGAATGGAAGGATAAAATGGACATCTTCTTGAAGTTGAAGAGTCTTTGCAGAGTGTTGAATGACTCTACAGTTGAGCCCACTGGTGCAGTAAAGAAATCCAAATACTTTGACAAGCTTGATGAAGCAGTAGCACTGCTGCTACTTAGCATTTCTGAAGATTTGCACTTTCATGTTATCTATTTGAAGACTCCAAAGGAGGTTTGGGACAAGGTCGAATCCCTCCTTGGACAAAAAGATGATTTGAAGGGGCATAAACTAGAAAATGAGCTCATCTCCATGAGCCCAAGCAGTTTCGAAACTATCACTAAGTTTCTCAACAAATTCAAGAACTTGATTTCACAGTTGAAGAGGTATGGGATTGAGAAGGAAGAAAAACAACTCATATTTGCCATCCTGTCGAAACTAGGCCTTGATTATTCAATGTTTTTTTCGACCTTCCAGTTAGAAAGATTGTCCATTCCAAAAAGGAAGTTCCCTTTGCTTGAAGACTTCATCTAATCTCTCACTCTTGAGGAGGAGAAGATAGTACACATGGGAGTGATAAAAACCAAGTTGGATTCAGCTCTTGCAGCCACTGAGATGAGAAGAGCGAATGGAAAAGGGAAACACAAAATTTGTGATAGAAATTTGAATGATACAAAGCAGAAGGAGGCTCCCATACAGTCAAATGGAGCCTCGAATCCTAAGAAGGACAAGCATACTCGAAACAGAAAATCCAATTGCGCATACTGTAATCGAGGATATCACCCTGAAATTTCATGCATGAAGAAGACCATAGATCTCATGGCCTCACTCCTTGAGAATAATAATCTCCCAAAACTTGCATGTGCTAGGAAGAAATAGAGTGAACCATCTAGATCTAAGAACAAAGTGAGATTCCATGCCCTCATGGCAATTGCATCAACTCAATCCTCCTTCATTATAGATTCTGTATCTTCAAGGCACATGTCTTCCTCCAAGGATCTCTTCACTGGATTCAAAGATACTGTTGGACAATCCATTATGTTGGGGAATGATTTTGAGGTCTCTTCTGAAGGGATTGGAAGAATATAATTAGATCATGGATACTTGTCATATGTACTCTATGTCCCCACTCTCACTGCTAATCTACTTTCTGTATATCAGATGACCCAAATTGGAGAGCCCAAGAGGGTGATCTTCTCTCCTAATGAGGTCAAAATTCAATACATGGGATTGGGATCTACCATTAAAAAAGGATTTTCAAATCATAAGTCAAAATTGTATGAGTTCTCACACTTCTTACCTCTCTCAAGGCAATCTGCTCTCCACACTCATGCCAATGAAGAAAGCAGATTGTGGGATGAAATATTTGGGCATCTTAACTATCAATACTTGCAAGACATGCATACAAAAGAGATGGTTGATGGGCTTCCCAAGATCAAGTTTTCCAAGGGAAAATGTCATGTTTGTTTGATGGGAAAGCATCCTGAGAAGAAATTTGAGAAGGGGAAGGTAAGGAGAGCCTCTCATCCTCTAGATCTCATCCATAGTGATGTTGCTGGGCCATTTCCAGATCTATCTCTAAACAAAGCAAGGTACATACTCACCTTTATTGATGATTATTCCATATTCACATGGGTATATTTTGTTAGATTGAATTCAGAAGTATTTGGATTCTTCAAGTTTTTCAAGTCTTGTGTAGAGAAGTTTTCAGATAGAAGGATAAAAGCCATTCGCACTGACAATGGAGGTGAGTACATCAAGGGTGATTTTCAAACCTTTTGTGCTGAAGAGGGCATTGAGATGAAACATACTGTTCCCTATACACCACAATAAAATGGTGTTGCTGAAAGGAAGAAAAGGACATTGAAAGAAACGGCCACCTGCATGCTAAATTCGAAAGGGTTGCACCCTAGTCTTTGGGAAGAAGCCATTAACTATGCATCCTATCTTCAGAACAGAGTTCCTCACAAGGGACTCAAATACATTACTCCTTTCCAATCATGGATGGGATACAAACCTGATGTGTCTCATCTTCGAGTGTTTGGATCTAGAGCATGGGAAAGGATTCCAACTAAGAAAAGGATAGCCCTAGATACACAAAGTAGAGAGTGCATTATGGTGGGTTATCATTGGATACAAAGGCCTACTAGTTGCTTGATCCCTCTACCATGACTACATTTCATGATAGGAGTGTACAGTTTGAGGAATGGCCTCTTCATGATGCTCATCCTATTGAGAATGATAGCTTACCTACTACACCTCCACTGCTTGATGAGATCCAAGAGAGAGAATCTTCATCACATGACAGTTCATATTCAGAGTATGAGAGTGATGATGATGAAGAGCGAATGCTAGATCCAGATCCACAAGAACATGAAGATATAGAAACTAATTTAGAAGATGAGCGAATGGGAGATCCAGTTGAATAAGAACCAGATAATCTCTCAACTAATGATCCTCCTCTTCCGAGATGGGCAGCCACTACTCTCAGATCTCCTAGATATCTTGTTGGTGATCCAATTGATTGATCGAGAACTAGATCATATTATCAGAATGGAAAGTTTCATCCTTCTCACATTACTGATCCATTTCAAGTCGATCGATCCTTCTTTGGAAAAGAAGGACACTTGCCTCCTTCCGGGGTGAGTGATGACATGATACATTAGCATCCTTCAGTCTATTTTGAGGGAGGGATTTCTTCCCAATGGGTTTCCCGTCTTTCCTCTTTTATTATTTAGATTGTTGTATGGGGTGACCTTTGGTCTCAGTTACCAAGGCCCTACCATTTCAGTTCCTTCCTCATAGTATAGCTTGCAAGGGGGCGTTGGAATATTCTAACCATCAGTTTTGTATTTTGCATTCTTGCATGCATCCAATCATCAATACGGTAGTATCCTGGCACCTAGTCCTTATTTTGCACCCCTCGGGAGCCTGTTTTTGCTCAGTTTTATCCCTCCTAGCCACTGATGCACCCTTGTTTTCATCACTGGAGTACAAGTGCGTCCTCTTCCACCTATTTAGGAGATATATTAGTTAGTTAGTTGGTTGATGACTTAGTTCCTTGATTCAGGGGCTGATTGATCAGTTAACTGACTGAAGCAGTTAGATAGGCACCTACTGAGACTAGTTTGAGCTCTATTGTCTACTGGAAGCTCCTCATGTGCCCACATTGGAGTCTCCTTCCCTACATCAGTTCCCATGCAATCAGTTAGACTCATCTGACTGACTAGTTGACCTTTATGACCACTGCCATTGGCTTGGATGATGTCTCCTATGGTATCCAAGCCACACTTTGAGGATAATTCGAATGACCTTAGAGGCATTCGAATATCACTCATTGTATTAAGTTATTATTCACATTACAGAGTGCCAGCTTACAACTAATGTATGATACAATAGTTTTTCTCCATTTTCTGTGTAATGAGTGATTATTGATTCAACATTTCTTCTTCTTCTTTCTGCACTACATGAGTAAATTCTAGTGAGGTCTGCTACTGCTGAGTAATCCTACTTCTGAAATATTACAAGAAGGATTTCATTATATCGTTAGAATTAAAAACAAATTGAGTCTGGTCATCTGGTAATTGATGGTGATCCACCTACCAATGGGTTGTCACATCCCTCTGTGAGGTATGCTATGAATGCTCTATCTGTATCCAAAGAGTCCTCTCCCAAGACTTTGGCGGGCCCCGTTGTTACTCCTCCACCCTTTGATACTCATTTTTCTAGTGAGGATTATGGCTTTAGGAATATGTCTCAAAATGATACTATTCAGATATCCTCTGATGCTAATAATTCTTCCTCGATTACTCGGGCCTAGATGCCATCGAATGGGGTTATATCTCCTGCTCTTCTGGGGGAATCTCAGATGTTGGATGTAAATAATTCTCTGAATGCATATTTTACACCTCTGGAGCAGCTAAGATCCATTCACGTGCCTTCTTTCTTTGAAGTGGTGAAGAAAAAACCTATTCCATTGTTCCAAAAGAACCATGATGTGCCTTTGGGGGTGGGGCAGGATTCTGACCTGTCTTCTGGCTTACACTCTAAAAACAAGTTGGTGTAAGGGGACAGGGAGGGGGGACTAGCTATGGACCTATCCCCCCTGAAAAATTGCAGTGCACGAAAGGGTGATTCTAAAGGGGCTCATTCAAGCCAGTTGGTTGGCAAATTGAGCATTATTTGTGATACTCCCTCCTCTGATTCTGGGGCACTTAGAGATATTAAATCCCTTTCCAGGGTGAAGAAATTATCTGTCTATATTTGAACGTGTGGGGAGTGGGGGGCCTCCCTACACATCTATACCTCCAACTTGTTCTTCTCTTGAATAATCCTGACATAGTTATGTTGCAAGAAACAATGGTCTCAAAGTGAAGGGCTCATGTTTTTTTACCAAACTCAGACCAAACTAGAAAATTTGTGCGATTAGTTATGACGACCTTTATGGGGGTCTTTTGGCTTCCTGGGATCCTCAAGTTTTAAATTTGAGGCCCTTTGTTACCATGGCAGGGATCCTTCTCTCGGGATGTTTGGTAGGGTTTGATGCTGAGTTAAATTTCATAAATTGTTATGGGCCTTATGTGGACATGCAATCTTTCTGGGAGGTGGTTTGTGTAGACATTTTGTTGAACCTAGAAAACCTTATACTCGCAGGGGATTTAAACTTCACCTGGTCGATGGGTGAAGTATGGGGTAGACATGCAAAATCGAATCCCCTTGGTACCTTTTTTCATAACATTTTCTCCTCCAGGAACCTGGTTGATATTGTACCTAACCCCTTGTCTCCTACTTTGAGAAAAGGTCGTCAAGGTGAGGATTTCGTTGCTAAAAGACTGGACCATTACTTAATTGTGGAAAATATTTTGGCCAGATTCACCAAATTTAGATCCTGATCTCAGGACATCTGCATTAGTGACCATGTTCCTATTTTCTTTCAATTTGAATTGGCTGACAACAAAGTTACTTATCCATTGAAGTTCAATTCTTCCTGGCTCACTAATATGGATTTTTGTGGGGAGGTGACTTCTTTTTGGAATAATCTTGTTGTTGCGGATGGTGTATCTGATATGGATAGTCTAGTAAAAAAATTAAAATTCCTTAAATCTCATATCATTGGCTGGTAAAAGAGGCGTAAGAAATAGTTGGCACTGGAAATTTCTCTGGTGGAAGACGAGATCGAAGAAATCATATCAGCACACAGGTTTTCTCCTATCCACGGTCTTGCCTCTATCAAATTATGTGAGCTAGAGGGTCAAAAGTTAAATTTTTTGAAATAACATGGAGGAAACCTGGCACCTAAAGATTCGAGCATTCTGGATAAGGCCAGGGACAACAATACCAATTTTTTTCACAAATTTGTAGACTCTCAGAAAATTCAAAATGCTATCTGGGAACTCAATGATAATGTTGGGAAAAAGATTCCCCCCCAAAAAGAGTTGCACTCGGCTGTAGTTCTTCACTTTCATAACATCTTCCATGATCCAAAATCGACCTATTTACTTAACCAATTCAAGGTTATTAGAGAGCATCCTCAGATGTTCACTGTGGAGGAGGGTGATGGGATTTTTGCACATGCGACTCTGTTTGAAGTGGAATTGGTTCTTAAAGGTTTTGCCAAGGATAAATGTCCAGGTCCGAATGGGTGGTCCTTGGAATTGTACCTTGCTTTTTTTATATTATGGACCTAGATATTCTTCGGGCGGTGGAGGAATCCACACTTTTGGGCTCAGTTTCAGGTGCAATCAATTCTACCTTTCTAACTCTTATTCCCAAGACTTCTCATCCTGAAAGTTTTAATGATTTTTGTCTGATATCTCTTTGTAATATAATTTATAAATTTATTGCTAAAATCATTGCTGTAAGAATGAAACCTGGTCTATCGAAATTCATTTCAAAAGAATTTTTTTTTTCTTCATGACCGCCAAATATTGGATGTTGTGGGGGTGGCTCAGGAGGCCTTCCATTCCATAAAAACTAAGCACTTAAATGATATGCTGCTGAAACTGGATATTCTGAAGGCTTATGATTGGGTGGACTGGTCTTTTCTAAAATTAATCTTGATCCAGAATGGTCTCCCCTGGGCGGTTATCACTACTACATATGGCTCAAAAGTCCCATGAAATTTTGCCATGAAACAGTTAAAATTGATGTTTTCATGGAAAAACGGTTTAAATTTTTAGAAAAAAATTGAAAATTCCCTTGACGTTCATGGCTATAGAGACGAACGTACTTTTCGTGGCTATAGCCACAAACTTTCGTCTCTATAGCCATGAAAAGTATGTTCGTCGCTATAGCCACAAACGGTCATTGAATTTTTGTTTTTTTTGAAATTTGACCGTTGTGTATTTTTGCCAGAACCGCGACCCTCATTGAGCTATAAATACATGTTCTCAAGTCATATTGTCAGAATCATTTGTTATAGTTTCAACGATCTTTCTATTGGTTTTTCATTCTATGATTTCAAGAGTCCGGTACTAGTTTGACACATTGAATTTTTGAGCTCATTCGTTTTCCAGGTTAGTTTAAGTGCAATGCACTAATCTTTTTTTGTTGCACCCTTTATGTTTCAACTAGGGTTTCAATACAGATCTCATTTTTCTCTTTCTCTACCTCTTTACCCATGATGTATCCTCCATTTATAATCCATGTGGGTGGCAAGGTTAATGCTATGAATGCATGCATGACACACAAATGTTGTCCATGCATGATATTTCCTCGTGCATTTTTGCTTTCACATGTTTTAATTCCTAACTTAAGGATTTTGAGATGTGGTTTTGGTTCTTGTTTATAACTTTAGTATTTATCCATGGTACCTCTTTATAATAACCATGAGGCTTATGCACACCTAGAAAAGGATATTCACATATTTTTATGGGTTTAATATAATCAAAATACATGATTTCATTAGTCGAGGTAGTAGTTATGTTATACCCCAAAACAATTTAGGGTGTTAGGTACCATTAGAACTAGGGTTCAAGGAGGGTCATTGGGAAAAAATGTACAATAAGGATTTCCTCTTGATATTATATTAGTACTTTACACCAACCATGGGATAAAAATTCCTTTACACCAAGATTATTCTTGACCTGTGATTGAAGAAAGCTTGAACATTGAAATCCAAGAAAAATACTTAATTTGTTATTTTTCTTAAATAGTGTTTGGAATCCTATCTTTAGAATTAATATATAAAAACACTTTTTATTTAGATATTTTTGCTAATTGGAGGTATCCATGTGGATAAACTATTGACACTATTGGGATGAAAAACCCCATGCTTTCTACAATCTCGGTGAAACAATATGGAGCATATTGTCTAGATATGTCCTCTTTCTAGGAATGTATAGACGTAATCATAGTTTGCGCCATGTCAATAATATTTTCTTGCTTCTTCAACATGGTCATGAGATATTATTATAGGAAATTTATTATCTATATACCATTTGATGGGAATCTCCATTTTTTTAATCTTTTGCAATATATGTAACAAATTTTATTTAAAATCAGAGGAAAAATACATAATTTTAAACTTAGACACCATCATTCTCCAATTCATGGTCTTTTTTTTTTAAATTGCTTGTGATTCAAGTATAGCTTATCCCACCATAATTAGGTTTGTCATTCCAATGTCACACATGAAAATATCTTTCTTTTAGCATCTTTTATTCTTTAAACGCAAGTTTTTTTATTTATCTCACCTATCTAATAAATCAAATTATCTAAATTTATCTTAAATTTGAATATCTTGGGGTATATGATCAAGGTCCTCCTCTTAAACTAGAAATAGTTGTTATTATCCATTCCAAAATGTTTTAAGATCCTTTTAGTATTTGTTACTCTTTTTGTAATGTCCCCATTATATTCCCATTATTCTCCTTTAATATATATATATATATATATATATATATATATATATACTCTATTCAATTTAGACGTACGTTATATATTGATTAATGAGTTTTTTTGTTGTTGTTATAGGCTATCAAAATGTCAAATAAATATACTTGGGAAGAAAACAATAGGAGGTATGCTGAGGGTAAGACAGCATTGGAGGTGAAGGGTGATGGAAAGTGTTATTGCCCTTGCAATGATTGTAGAGGTTTGTGAACTAGAAGAATTTTAAGAACATTAGGTGAAAAACATTGTAAGGAGAAGGGCCATGCTGAAGGGGAATATGAATAGCATCCATTGGTAAGACGTTATTCATTACATATTGTACTTCTTGTAATAGTACTGATAATGTAATCACAATTTTTTTATCATTTAAAATATATGTGTTGTATATTATACACTAATGTTATTGCATTGTTTATAAATATAAAGACAATGCCCCCAAGATGTCGACCGTGAGAGAGCTATTTGCCACATAATAGTAGAAATACTACTTTACAAGACGACGAGCATGGAGATCATGCTATTGAAGATCGAGTTCTTAATGATCCTATGGACGAAGATGATGTTATTCATACTAATGGTGAAGATGAGATAAATAGATTGCTGCAAGACACATTTGTTCCATTGGATTAGGACAACCTCCATGCTTTTCATGATGTTCCTCTTCTCGAGAAGTCCCAAAAACCTCTTTATGAAGGCTCAACAACCAATATTCTATCTGCTATATTGTTGTTGGTGAACTTGAAGGTTTTGAATGGTTTATCAAACACTTGTTTCACACAGCTCCTAAGGTATGTAAATTTGATTATTTTCCTCTATTTTTAGTGTTAATTAATTCATAAATTAGGGATATGAAATATTTATGATGTATATTGTTTACATTTCACTTTTTGTCAATGTTGCAGATTGTTGGGTGAATTTCTATTACCACCTTCAAATAATTTACCACACACAAGTCGAGAGGTATTCTTGATTATGAAAGAAATTGGAGTGGAGTATCAATCTATTGATGCATGTCCTAATGATCATATTATATATTATGGACAATATGCATCAGAAAACAAATGCCCATAATGTGAAATTAGTAGATATCGAACTGATCAATTAACAAAAGAGATCCCTCACAAAGTTCTTCGTTATATTCCCATAATTCCACGTTTCCAATGACTATTCAGGTGCGAAAGTATAGCACAGTTTATGGATTACCATGCGAAGAACAGAAGTGAAGATGGTGTTCTTCGAATGCTTGCAGATGGTTCTGCATTGAAGAGCATCGAAGAAAAATGGCCAATTTTTAAAGATGAACCTCGTAATGTTAGACTTTCATTGGAAGCTGATGGTTTCAATCCATTCGGTGAGCTTCGTTCTACTTATTCAGTGTGCCCTGTTTTCGTCATAAACAATAACCTACCTTCTTGGATGACGAATAAGAGAGAGCACACAATGTTGGCAATGATTATTCCAGGTATTTTTTTTAAGCTATAATTATATTATTTCATAAAGTTATTTGTTTAATTGTTGCATGAGAACACCTTTTATATATTTGGATGGATAACTAAATAGCAATATTGTATGCTTATTGATCAATTAGTTAAGTACCAAGTTAAAGATATGAATGTATATATTGAACCTCTTATTGATGAGCTATTGAAGTTATGGGCTGGAATCACTATGTATGACATCTCTAGACCAATAGGGCAGAAACAATTTCTATTCCATGGAATTCTTGCATGGACAATTCATGATGCTTGCTATATCCGTGTCTGGATATACTCAGTGATTATTCAAGTGAATAATCCTCCAATGAAAAAATAACTCCATTTGATAAAATAGATAATATATTAGATGATGGATGATTAATAATTTACAATGAGGCTCGCTTTTATAGGCTTGAGCGTGTATAGTGAAGGGTTACACCCTTTCACTTAATAATTAATAACTTTAATTAACATACATATAATATTCATAGCATTGCCACTCTCTTAGAAAGGCTTTGTCCTCAAAGCCTTATAATTTTGTCGCATTGTTCTTTGGATGTCGTGGCTGCCGAAACATGTTGATATGAACTGCTAAGTGTAGAGCATAACTTCCGATATGTCGATGGATCAATCCATCCCAAATTGATTTGTTGTGGACTGAAGGAATTCCCCACTGATGTGTCGTCAGGAGATTTGATCACATTAGTACCATTATCTTTCGACATTTCCCACTTTTTCAAATATTGGTTTTTATGGTTGGGGTGTTGATAGGGAACTTTCACGATGTCATTTTCATTTACAAATGTCGCCTTTAGAGCATTGGTCTGAGTTGGAAGTTGTATTTTCATCTCTTGAGGATTTAAGTTTTTGTTATGTATCTTTTCCAACTTGTTTTCTAACTGCCTATTATCATTTTGAAACTTCTTAATCAATTCGACTTGCGATTTCCTGTCATCTTTAGATGTCTTAAGTTGTTCCTTAAGATCTTCATTATGACTTCTGATACAACTATTTTCTTCCTGTTTTTCTGGAAGTTTCCCTTTAATGTCATCCATAGATTGTCCTATCTTCCGGCTATTTTTCAACTTCTTAATTTTTGTGACTAGTATCTTGTTATGATTTCTTAGTCTAAAAATTTCTTCAGCATTGTTAGATAATGCTTTATTACTCTTCGCGATCTCTAACTTATGTGTCTTTTTAGAGTCGTCATTTTGTTGTTGAAGAACTTTTATCTGTTGTCGACACTGGCCGACCTCTGATTCTTGACTTTCTAATTTATGTCGTAACTGCATTAGTTCTTCATCTTTGTCGCTAACGATTTTGTTCAAGCGTATTATTTATGCTTCGTAATTATTTATTTCCTTCTTTATATCTTGATTTTTCAATCTCTGATTGAAATCACTTTCATCTTTTAATTCCTTGATTTGCGCACATAATTTTTCTATGTGTTTTTTTCTGGTTAGACATTGTTTGTTCATTGAACCGTTCTTGTATCTTATGTAGTTCAATCTTTATTTCTGATTGTGTATTAATGTCTCGTAATTCTTCATTGTCTTTTCGATAGCGCTTTAACTTGGCTTCTAATTTCTCTCGCAAATCGGCTTCCATGGTTTCTGTCTTCTTCGATGGTGGAATGATCTTCTTTGATTTCTTTGATGAGTCTTTCTTAAACTTGGTCGTCCGTGTCGTTAACATGTCTCGACTTCTTGATGAGCCTTCCTTTACTTTGACTTCTTCAACGATAAATGATTGTCCTTGACTTGATTTATTCGATGATAAGTGTTCTTCGACTTCTTTGATAATAAGGAGTCTTGCTTGGACTTTGTCTTTAATGTCTTCTTTGACTTGAATTTGCTTTGTTTCTTCAAACAATTCTTATTTCAAAAGAATTGATTTTTTTTTTCTTTGATAATAATAATTATTATTAAAATTTAAAAATAATATTATTATTAAAATTTAAAAATAATATTATTATTAATATATATATATATATATTTACAATAATAATTATTAATTAATTAATTAATAATATTATTATATTAAATTTTTATAAACTATATATATAGTTTAATATATATTTTTTCTTTTCCACAAATTAAAATATTAACCATATAATAATATTATTATACATTGAATATTTAATTTCAAAAATAAAATTTAGGGTTTCGAGTGGGAGATGGATGGCGGGGGAATGCGGCCGAGGTGGTGGTTGCCGGTGGTGGTTGAGTGAGGCAGGCGCAGGGAGAGGGCGGTTGGGGAGAGCTGGACGAGAGGTGGGCATGGTGGTTGGTCAAGAGGGTGGCGCTGGATGAGGTAGGGTGGCAGCTGCGGGGAAGCAGTGAAAGTTGTGCGGAATGGTGGTGCACGAAGGAGAGAGGCGCGGGATCTGTAAGAGGGTGGGAGAGTTGGGAAAGAAGTGCGTGAGGGAGAGGAGCGTGGGTCGGAGGGTGTGGAAGAAGGGAGGATGTGGGGAGAGGGAGAAATGGTGGCAGTAGAGGGTGTGGCAGAAGGGAGGAGTCGGGGATATGGAACAGCTATAGTAGTGAAGGGTGGGGATGATGGGGTCGCAGGTGGTGGCGCGGCAGTGGAACGTGAGTGGTTTGGTAGTGGAGCATGGAGGGCGGAAAGCGAGGAAGACGTAGCAGCATGGTGTGGAGAAGACACAAGGTTGAGGGATGGATGGGAGATGACGGGGAAAGGGGGAGAGTTCTGGATGGTAGAAGGGGCGAACGTGGGTACGCAGGAGGAGGGAGGAAAAGGGGTGGTGTGGGCGCGTGAAATGTAATGGAAAGGAGAGGAAACTAGCACGAGGGAAAAGAAGTGGTGGCAGATGAGTGTGCGGGAGGATTGGAAGCGTTGGTGGAAGAGAAAGGAGCAGGTGGCAGCCGGGAGTGGGGAGTGTGGTTGCAGCCGAGGAGCTGCAGTAAAATTGAATCGGTGTGGGAGATGAGAGATGTGAGGAGGAGGGCGAGCTGCAAGGCGAATCCGAGCGATGGAAGTGTGGAAATGGAGGATTGAATTTGGCCACGGGCCACTCTATGGTCAAGGACCACTTGAAGAGAGAAACTCTCACTAATATCCAACAGCCGGAATCACATGCCCGAGAAGGGGCTCTGATACCAATGCTATATCCGTGTCTGGATATACTCAATGATTATTCAAGCGAATAATCCTCCAATGGAAAATAACTCCATTTGATAAAATAGATAATATATTAGATGATGGATGATTAATAATTTACAATGAGGCTCGCTTTTATAGGCTTGAGCATGTATAGTGAAGGGTTACACCCTTTCACTTAATAATTAATAACTTTAATTAACATACATATAATATTCATAGCAACGCTCCCGGGTTAACACATTTTTGTGGTATATAACTTTATGTTGCACGTCGTTAAAATTATATGTTTTTAAGGTAAAAACATGCATTTTTTGTTTGAATTAATAATCTTTTGATGCTATAAAATTAATACATATATCTTGTAGGTCTTCAAACAAAGGGAAAATTTGCATGTCCAGCATGTGGTCCTAGGATAAAATCTCGTCGTTCAGGAAGTTTAGCAAAGGAGGTGTTCGATGAGTATAGGCACTTCCTCCCTAAGAACCATAGGTACCGAACTATCGAAAAAACAAAATTCAATGGTAAAGAAGAGAATGCAAAGAAACCACGAAGAATGACACCTCACGTATGGAAGGTGGAATATAACAGAAATCGTCGAGGTATGCAAATTGTATATGCAACATACAATATGTTCACGTAGTATTATGATTTTTATATTTTGACTGAATTTTCTCTACCATGGATGTCATGAATTATTGTTAATGTGTTTTCGTTTATGTTTAATGACTGTATTTAAGGCATGAATGGGCTTCCACGAGGAATGAAGAGTTATCCCATACAATTCAGTAGGTTGCCTTACTACGAGCACCTACAAATAGCTCATTTGTTTGATATAATGCATATCGGGAAGAATGTAACATAAATGATATGGCGGACATTAGATGGAAGGTTAGACAAAGATCAAATTGGAAAAATTTGTAGTGACATTGCAGAAGCCAATCACGCATTGCAAACTGTAATTATTTCCAATGCGGGAAATGGGAACCGGAATATTAGTCGTCCATGGTTATTGACGGAGCAACAAAGAAATGCTATAAAAGAGGTGATTCAAAAAATAAGGTTTCTGACGGGGTTTTCTTCGAACATACAAAATATCTTAACCAAAAAAGGTGATTTTGGCGGTGTTAAAACTCATGACTGGCATACATTCATTAAGGTAATTATTTACGTATATAATTTCCATTAAGTAAATCTTTTTAGTAATTTTTCTCTCCTATTTGGAAACATTAGATAATTTTTTTTTTTTTTTACAATACGTTCTACCTCTGGCTCTCCCAGATAGCTTTGACGAAAACATAAAAGAAGTTATATATGATCTTGGTAAATACATGAGGTAAGTAACAATTTTATATGCATGAAAAAAGTTCGTTCTTTTGGTTGCATTGATTAATGACATATTGTGTTTTACAACTTGGAACTTTATTATATATTATATCCCTCAATCTGGTTGATCATTAATCATGTTATTTTCGTGCATCTTTTGTAGGTAGCTTTCATCTAAAGAAATCCACAAAGAATATATTAGGTATTGGAAGAGAGAAATTCCTCGTCTAATGTGTAAAATGCAGAAGTATTTACCTCCGACATTTTTCAATGCACAAGAACACTATCTCATACACCAAGTTGAGGAGATTGAATTGTGTGGACCTGTAAACTCAAGGTCAATGTGGATGGTGGAAAGGAATTTGAAGTCACTGAATGATTTTGTTAGACAAAGAGCACACCCTGAGGGTTCTATGGTGCAAGGCTATATGCTATATCAATCCATGGTGTACATTAGTCAGTATCTTCCAAATTTAGCAAAAAATATCAATCTGCCTCGCAATTGGCATGTCGACTCCATCAACAAATTTGAAGGGGAGGTCCTATTGGGGAAAGGTAGAAAGAGGAAAGTGAAAGGTAATTGAATGGTGTACATTTTATTTATTATACAATTAATTTTTCAATTTATTTAATTTTTATTATTCCAATAGTATTTTAAGGTAAACTTAATTGCCTTTAACGATATCTAATTTACCATTCTTAATTCTTATTTTTTCATATAGTTGGTCGCGTGTGGGATGCAATGCATTTATACATTGCAAACAATCTTGATTGGATGGAGGAATGGATTGAACGATGTACAGAATACTATGGTACCTTATCATGGGAAGGGGTTAGTAAAATGATTAAAACAGTGCATCGTCATCGAAAAGAATATCCCAAACTTACGCAAAGGGAAATTGATTTAGCATGCGGTTTAAAAGATAAAAAGGCAAGTATATTTACCTTGCTCATTTTTTTTTTGTTTCACATTGTATCAAAATATTTATCTCATTTATGTCTTCTGATATATTTATTTACCGAGACGGGCATGATGCAGCTGATAAATCACAATGCTATGTGGTGCAATGGTCATAAATTTCGCATAAAAAAGTTGGATGACAAGAGGAAAACATTTGATTGTGGGATAACTGCAGTTTTTCAAGTCACTAATGTTTCCTCTAGAAGTGACAGGCATCCAGAAGTATCTAAAAACAGGTACTATGGTTATTTGGAAGATATACTTGAGTGTGACTTTAATTCCTTTAAAGTGTTCTGTTTGAGGTCAAATGGTACAAGCTACGAATGAATGAACCTGATCCTGAAATAACTATTATTGAGCATGCCAATGGATTTACCATGGTTAATACAAGGGCACTTGAACCAGGTACAGAGCCTTATGTTCTTCCAAGTCAATGTGAGAAGGTCTTTTAATCAGAGGTTCCAGGTAAAGCAGGTTGGTCATACATTGTTAGATACGATCCAAGAGGAAGACCGATCAAGTATAATGCAGTAGAGGAAGAATACAATGTTGAAGAAGAAGGTGATGCAGATCAGGAGCAGTTGACCGTAGATGTAGATATGTCAGATGAAGAATCCGATCAAGAAGTTGATCATCCAAATGATGTAGCAGACAATGAAATTGACATTGATGATATTGATGATGAATATCTAACTAAAAATGACATTGATCATGATCCTGATATGATCGATCTTTTCAACGATAGCGATTTTGAACCAGATGACAATACAGATGTTGAGTTAGATGAAGAAGAATATGAATGACATTGTAGCAATGTTGGAATCTAGGAGGTATGTGAGAACATCATTTTGCATAATGTATTATGTTTACAACTATTTAGTTATGTTTAAACCATCGTTATGATCATCAATATCGTCATCACCATCATCATGATCATCATCTTCATCATGATCATCATCTTTAAACCATATTCATCATGATCATCATCTTCACCACCACCACCACCACCACCACCATCATCATCTTCATCATCCTCATCCTCATCATCTTCTTCATCATCATCATCATCCTCATAAACCTTGTCATCATCATCATCATCATCATCATCATCACCATCATCATAATCTCTGTCATCATCATCATTTTCATCATGATCGTCATCTTCACCACCACCAACACCATCATGATCATCATCTTCATCCTCATGATCATCATATTCATCATCCTCATCCTCATCATCATCATCTTCATCATCATCGTCATCATCATAATCCTTGTCATCAATATCGTCATCATCATCATCATCATCATCATCATTAGCATAATACTCTATATATTTTGATTTAATATTGTGTTAGAATTAATGAATTTTATTGGTACGTATAAATTAACTGTTTCTTACTGTTATTTACATTTTCCTGTATGTTGTCATATGCTATAACACATTTTTTTTAGATAGATTTTGTCAGGTTATGGGGAATTGAGAGTGAGGTGAGGGGGGGGGGGGGAGGGGCCGTAAGAGCTTCCACCTTGACGTGGTTGGCCCTGTTTAGTAAAGAATATTACATTATTCTCGAAACAAAGAGAAGCTCAGTAAGGAAACGCATAGTTACAATGGTGATGATGATAGACACGATGATGATCATCATAGTCATCGTCATCATCATCCTCATCACCATCTTCATCATCATCATCGTGTCCATCATCATTGTCATCATCCATCATCATCATCATCATCATCATCATTATCATCATCATCGTCATCATCATCCTCATCATTATCATCATCATCACCATCATCATCATCATCATCAATCATCATCATTGACATCATCGACATCATCATCATCATCGTCGTCATCATCATCATCATTATCAAAGGGGTATGTTCAAATCCAATGCGATGCCACATCATTGGATTTGAACATACCCCTTTGATAGTGTTGAAAGTTACTTTTAGCATTCCATCCATATCAACATGCCATGTATATCAATGTGCCACCCATATTTCCATTTGGGCATAGCATAATACTTAGCTTAGCACCTTTACATATACACCATAAATCAAAACCATAAGCATATTATTGTGAAAGGTGAATTGTATCCCCAATGTTTCCTAGTTTAAGAATGACACCATACAAAATGTTGTTGGAAAGTAGTAGAACTAGCTCTAGTGAGGTGCAATATTGAGGCTACTATGTGCCTAATATCCAAAAAATGAGAAATATTTGTGTGCTAGGAACATGATAACTATGTAGAATGGTCCTCATGATATCCGTGTAGATACATGAAGCTCAAATTTGAATGATGTACATTGCATGATCTGTATGAAGTAAGAATCAACTAGCTTGAGAGGAATAGTGAGGGATCATAAAAGTCCTCAATGTGTAGCTAGGCAACAAAAGGGCCACCAACAATCTACTTCCTCCATGTTTTCTTGAAGAAAATTTATGTTCATATCAAAATTTATTGGAAAAAATGATTTCTGATACCAATAAGAATATGGCCTATAATGTTTGTGTGATAGAGTAGGATGGTAGTGAAGGTAAATCACCTAATGAGAGAAAGACCTAATACTTTCCTATAGTTATAGTTGCACTGGAGGGGATGGATGATGTTGAAATCGCTAGTACCTAAAGATGCTAATTATGAGAAATATGTGAGGCACTCTATAAAGCTTGGTGATGCAAAATTTCTAGGAATGTTTGGGATACGATCAATGTGTGGAAAAGTAATTGAAGATACTAATAAAGATAGTGGAGTCTAGTAAATACAAATTTGAATTATTTAGTGTTGAGACAATTAGGGAAAACCCTGTTGGAGAGGGATAGGAACTAGTGCACTAGAGCTAGCAATCCCATTGGAGTGAATTTGCTTGTTGTTGAGATGTAATGGTTGGGGCTGATTTAGGTGGAAGTGTTGGGTTTCCATGGAACAGTTCCACATAAAAAATATACTTTCCCATACGATAATTCCATTTCAAAAGTGAACCAAAGTCAGGGAGAGCCTTATAGTAGGTGTCAATGTATATTTGGGTGGGAAGGCACAATCTAATGAAACAGATATGGAATTCTTCTTCTAAAGAATTAATTAGCTCAGAGAGTTGTTGAACATATAATTCTGACAGAGATAATGTCCTATACCAATGATCCAATACCATTTGGTGTATTTCTAATCTATGTAACCTATAAAAACTAGTTTAGAGAGGGAGTGCACTAGCTAAAGGAGAAATAACCTAGATAATATTCAATATTAATAAGAACAATAAAGAGCACACTAATTATATTTGGAAAGAAAATGGATTAATATTTTTTTGGAATACCAACTAGTATTATATAGAAATATAAAGTGTTCACACAAGGTGAGAAAATATTAAAATACTAATGCATGAATCCCTAGAGCTGGGAAGATACATTTATATGTCCACAAACAATTACATTGAAGTCAAACATGAATTGGGAATGAGGAACCCTCAACAATTGCTTCAATAATCTAGATAATGATGGATAGGTGAAAATGTCCTCCTTGGGGAGGAAGGGTTCTTACATGGTAACTTGGGATGGACATGGCCTTTGGGAATAGAGCAAGCATCTTGGGGAAGGCACCTATTAAGCACATGCAAGAAGAATATAATCTCAATTTGGTTGGCATTAAAGATACATAAATACAAGATAATATGAGGTACTCAAGAATTTCATTGTTAGATCAATTTAAGATTTGAGTGCTTTATCTTAACCTTTTTCCCTTGCATAAGACAACATTTAACATATTGTTAGAGAAATCTTACCAAACCTTCATGGGTCCCATCTGACTCCTAGCCGCACTGTTCTACGAGTGATGTCCCATTACATTTTATAGATCCTATATACTTAGCATATATGTCTTTCAATAATGCATCCTTACAAAATGTAGTTTGGTTCATTGTCCCCAATCCTTTTCCTCAAACAACCTTTAGTTATCACCAATTCTATACTCTGCTTGATATTCTACATGAACACTTTCAAAAGTGTTATCCAATGGTTATTCTAGACTCAAGGTTTGGTGATTACTATGTGACATATATAAGTTTTTGTCCCTACGGCATGATATTTTTAGCAGAATTCAAAGTACTAAATTCTCTTAGTGTTAAAATACAGTAGAATTTGAAGCACTGTGTAAGGAATGCTTTGAGCAGGAAGCAACTACTGGCATTTATTGTCTTGGATAGTCCAAAAGAATCGATAATGGATGTGCAAGTAATGCTTCACATTGTTGCAATAGGATTATTATAATTATATCATTGTGTTCTTTTGGAATTTAATGGACAGGAAAGCATCTGATTTTGTGCTTTATGGTTTTTTGCAGTCTGTGTCATTTACTTATGGAATGCCTAAGTTTTCTAAGTATTTGGCTTCATTTCCTTTCCCATACTACATTATTTTGAAGGATATTGAGGCTCTACCAAGGACACCGGTAGATTTGTTGAGATAGGTATTTAAATGGAATTTCCTTTTCTCTATTCCATTATTTTTTGTAGCTTCTAAAACCCCAATGTAGTAGCTTGTTGATTGAATTAAGTTGTGATAACATTTGGGGAGGAGGGTACTAGAATAGTGGAATTTAGTTCATGCTTATGAAATGTGGAAGATGATTTTTTGGAAAACCTGTAGTGGACATATTTAGGGTTTGGGATGTTCATTTAACCCTTCTTTTGATTTCATTAACCTATTTCCTGTTTATCAAGAGTAAATCTGGCATGTAATTTTGGGATTCATTGGTTCATGCTTCAGGAAGTTATGAAGGGGTTCTGAATAGAATTTGGTCTTTAATGGACATCAAAATAAATTCCAATTTCAATTTCAACTTCTGAAAGAGAAAACTTTGCAGTGTATGGTTGAAACATGAGATGGTTTCTTTATGTTACCATTTCTATCTTTATAAAGGATGAATTAGTAGTCTCAGACATCCTGTTATGCATTGAATTTAATGCAACATATATCTCTGTGATTAAAATAGAAATAATTGTTTGTAGATGATCTCGAGTAAAAATTGTTTCTATATAAGAAAAAGTAAGAAAATTGTTCCAAGGTAACAAAACTTCCCCTAAATCACATTTCTTGTTGAATATTATGAATTATCTTACAAGATTCGCCAACCCTACCCTGGGTGGTGGCAGTTGCTGTTGGCACAGCGAATCATTTAGAAGCAATAAAGTTGGATGAAATTGGAAGTATCCTCTATGTCTGCCCACTCTTATTCATGTTTTTGGCATAGCAAATATGTTCAAGTAGATGATTGTGGCATCACATACCCTTTGGAGAATTGAATATGTTTTTGCAAGTTTCTGCAGATGAAGGTTACATTTGTTGGCGTCAGAAACATTTACTTCTTAGTTTCCCTCCAACTTTTGTGTGTCTAGGAGCTCTAAGGGGTTGTATATGGTATATTTGTAATTTATATCTGTCATCTTTTCTTTTGATTCAGTTATCCAATTCAGCATTCAAGTTTGTGTGCAACCCAGTTGTGCTATTTTGATTAACACTGTTTTGTAATTGAATTCATACTTCATAGTAGCCAAAATTTGGTGACCAATAAATTGGAGTATGAATAGCTCCTGTCTTCTATACAATTTCCTTTCTAAATGAGGGTAGCAGATGAGTTTGTCTTGTATTACTTCTCTGATCTGTAAGCTCTTGAAAACAAAGTGACTAGGCCATTTTTCTACTGCGAGATTTACCTGTCGTCAATAATTAGTAATTATCCAGTGCAATGCATGGCCATTTAGACTAAAATCATTACTCATGAATATTTTTTCTTATCATTACTTAGGAAATATAACTGTTCCCCTCTCTTCTTGTCTATCTGTTAAATGCACATTTTTCATCCCGAAGCTCTGTTAAATGCTCATTATTCTTTGTTGTCCCCTCTCTTCCCTGCTTTTCATCCTGGTAATCGAGGGCCTCGGCAATCTTATTATCAGAGGTCGGTCGGATCAGAAATTCTTGGCATCTTGGCTGCCCCACATACTGCAGTCACTCGTACGTTATTTGTGGATGATGTCATGTTATATGGTAGGGGTTCTATTGAGGAATGGGCTGAGACAAAAATGATTTTGGATGTTTTTTGTAAACCTTCGAGCATGCTCATCAGTAAAGGAAAATAAACACTACTTTTCTCTGAGGTGGAGGAGGATATTTTGGCTCAAAGCAGACTTATTTTTCCTTTCAATTGCAAGCATTTGGAGGAAGGTACTACCTATTTGGGTTCTTTATCAAGCCGAACTTTGATTTGATACAAGATTGGAGGTGGCTGCTACAAATATTTGACAAAATAATTAGCCACTGGTGTTGGAAATGGTTATATTTAGGGGGTCGCCTCACCCTTGCTAAATATTTGCTGCAGAATTTACCCATTTATTGGCTCTCGATGTGCAATATTCCAAAGGCCATCTAGTTTGGTTTTCGTAAAAGGATTTTTAATTTTATTTGGGAAGGCAGCGTGGATAAGCGGCATTTCCATTTGGTTCATTGGAATAAGTTGGCCCAGTCGTATATGTGCGGGGATTGGGGCATTAAAAATTTGTAAGCTTTTGGGAATGCTCTCAAGGATAAAAGTCTTTGGCGAGCTTTGTTTGTGGACTCCCTGTGGGGTTCGATCATCAAAGATAAATACTTTAAGAACATGTATGTTCCTCAATGGTTTCGTAATGGACTTCCTCCAACCAAGAATGTGTCCAACATGTGGAAGGGCTTACTTCATTCTTTTCAGACAATAGCATCCTGGCTATCCTGTGTCCCAGGCAACGGTCGACAGATTCGATTGGGTGAAGATCCCATACTGGGAGGGCCACTGGTGTTCAAACTATCTTCTGATTTAATTTATGTATTGAGATCCAAGGGTTTACTTTACTCTTAATCATATTATATCCTTTGATGCGCTTAGATTGAACACCTCATGGATCAATGTTGGTCAACTGGGAATCAATGGTCTTCTCGGAGATGAATGGACTAGGTACATCTTGTGCCTAAAAAGAATAAATATTCGGTTGCAGGACTTCCCGTATATGTTAATGTGGTATTGGAATACGGTTTCGGGTATGGTCTCTACAAGTTTGGCCTACTCTTCCTTGTTCACCTCGCAGTTAAGTCTTGTTCACTAGTGGCATAGTTTGGTTCAGTCGCTAAGTATTCCACTCAAGCTCAGACGTTTCCTATGGCTAGTCCTGGACAACTGTATTCTTACATGGGATAACTTAATTAAGTGGGGGTTGGTCGGTCCTAGTCGTTGTCTGTTGTGTGGATCAGCAGAGTAATCTATCAACCACCTGTTTTTCACTTGCCCTTTTTCTTGGGAGGTTTGGAGGGCGGTCTGCTCACGATCTGGGTGCTCCATTTCCTGGAATCGATCATATTATTTGGAAAACCTTCATTTTTTGTCTTTGGTCGGTTCGCTATTGTTATCCTTTCCTTTCTTCACATCCTGGGAGATTGGAAAAGCACGGAATCTACTCATCTTCGATGGGAAAGAGTCTAGCCGTTACTGGATCTGTTGTCGGGTTGTGGCATGTTACCTTGAGGCTTTGGGGGTGTTGGCTCAAGGTGGTTTTTTTGGGGGTCGTTCCCCTTGACTAGCACCTTGTTCAATTGTTTCTTTTCCTTGGGGTGCCTTTGATGGGGCCTCTCAATCTGGCTCTCGAAGTAGTGGTGTTGGGGCTATTGTGTACCTTTCGGATACTCACAAGCTTTATATTTGGATGAATTGTGGTGAAGGTACTAACACCAAGAGTGAGCTCATTTCCCTTTGGTTACTTCTTTATGTCTCTTTGGTGCATGATATTGTTATATAAAATATATATATAAACATATTAATAATATATCTTAACACTAATATTAATATTAATAGATAATTAATAATTATCAAAGAGTCATGACTTTATGTTGTAAAGACACGAATGGACTTATATAAGTCCATTCGTGTCTTTACAACATAAAGTCATGACTCTTTGATAATTATTAATTATCTATTAATATTAATATTAGTGTTAAGATATATTATTAATATGTTTATATATATATTTTTATATAACAATGTTATATAAAAATATATATATAAACATATTAATAATATATCTTAACATTAACATTAATATTAATATTAATATGTTTGTATATATTTTTTATATAACATATATCCCTCTTCTACTTGTGTTGGGGGATTCTAATGTGATAATCACCTGGGCTCGCTAGGAGTGTTCTTTGAAGGCCGTTCAGCTGGAATTTTGGTTAAGGGATACAAGATGCCTTATTAATTGCTTCGGACAAGTATCCTTTGTTCATGTGTTCAGAGAACATAATTCTTTGGTTGATTTACTCTCAAAGCGTGCTTTATCTGTTCCAGAAGGCACCGGTTTTTTGGAGGAGTAGGGTGATAATATTTTGCTGGATCAGACTACCTTGGCTTTTTTTTTATTTCGTTTTGGGGTGTTTCCTTGACATTATATTGGTTCATTTTTCGTTTTTTGCAGGACCCCTAATTTTATTTGGATGGTTTGGTATATTTGGGCATGTCTGCATGCGGTTCTTCTTATGCTGGTTTGGTCAGCTTACTTTAAGTTTTTTGTTGGTTCGAGTAGTGAGGCCCATTCTCTCAACATGGAGGGGAAATTTTTCTTTCTGTTATGCATGGGTTTCTGTTATGTATAAATTGGTGTTTCTTATGGACTGGTTATTTGGTTCGTTTTGATTGGCCCGTTGTAATTTGGCCAATAATTTTCTTTGAAGCCTGTGTTCGCTGGTTCTGGACTATCGTTGGCTTGTCCTTTTGGCCAGTCTAGACTCATTTGAGCTTGTGCTCTGTATATTCCATCCTACTATTTCTAATATTAATAGTGTGCATTTTTTCTAGTGAAAAAAAAACTACCTATATTAAATTTAAACACTCTTGAAGGATCATGTGGAATCCTAGCTTTCCTAAAAACAATTGGATATTTAAAAATGGTGTTGTTAACATCACCTGGTAAATATAATGCATTCCAAAAAAAATGATAGAATTCTTATAGTTTTGTAGGTAATTTCTCTTTTAAATGAAGATTCAAGATATACAAAGACAGACCCAAAATAAATAAGATTGGGTACGGTTCCAGTATGAGATGCATTACATAAAGTACCTACATAGGCCTTTTAGAATATAGGATTTCATACCAATTAAGTGCATACGCTATGTATACAAAATGCAGATGGAATGTGCCAGGAAATATACAGTCATGCATTATCGGAACATCGCGTGACAAAAGAAACTAGAATATTGATAATTAATATGAATATTGAGAAAGAGAAATAAGAGAAAATAAAATCTAACCTTTATGTTTTTCAAATATTGTTTTACATTGAGGGAAGACCTGATTTCCACCACTCCATTCATACTCATAGCAAGGCCTGCGAATTGGGAATGCACACACATTGCATACCACAAGAAGCTTTGAATTCACTATAAGACCAATTTCATCACTACAAATCTAGCATGTTTTCCCACTCAATTGATGTGATGACTTTGGTTGCAAAACAAACCATAATTTTGTTGCATTAGATATTGAATATTTTTCCATTGCAGTAATATCCCAATTGATGAAAAAATTGACAATATCATGCTGCTAGCACATAGGTACTGCAGTTCCCCAGATAAAATACCCACTACCCAAAAACCATAGCATTTATTTTATATATGATGAACCGAATGCAAATCGTAGGGGTTTGACAATGGGATAGTGAAATCCCCTACCCAGACCATAAACCATTCAGTTATATCATAAAATCAAAAGGAATTGTATTTATGGGTAGAAGAGATGTTAGTGTGTCTCTCCTACTTTCTAATATAGCGTAGTAGTCGACGATCTGAAAAAAAAGATTTGTTCCCAAACAGGGTATACATGGAAATAAATGTGCACATCGTGCTTCAAACACGGTCTTTTCTTCCTACACTGTAGAGTGGAAAAATGGGGTTTTCATCAGAAATTGTTTACAATAGGTACCAATGATTAAAATAGGAATTCCTACTTACCCCAACTCCATGTTCAGAATTGGTGACAAAAAGCTCATTTTTGTTGTGATATCCAGTGACCATCCCACTAATTAGTATAAAAATATACCTATTGTTTTGTCTTTGCGATAACAACAATAATTAATTACAAGAATTAACATTAATATTACAAGAATTACCTGCAAGATCAATGAGATTGAGCATGCCAACAAGAGGCATATTTGGATTCCCATCATCACTAGATACATAAATCATCAATGCTCCATGGCTACGGCAAGACGCATCATTTAATCTAATGTGACCAAAATTTTCCCTCAAACATCCATAATTGAACGCTTCTTGAAATTCGTCCAGTGAGGACAAAGGCATGGATAAGATAAGAGGTGAACCCTAGTTTTATTCTCATCCCTAAAATTTGTCATTTTTTTGTTGAATAATGCAATGACGCCCACTGCAAGGAGGGGAAAATGAAAAAAATAATCCTTCGAGAAGGTTACAGTAGCATGGACGCAAAGATTCCAATATCCATGAATGAATCCAGGTTGGTGGCTAATGTTGCTTCATTTTTTTTTTGCTAATTTCTTTGCCTTTCTCCCCCCATTTTTATTTCTCTCTCTAAATAGGAGTTTTTAAAAATTTATTAATATTATTATATTATAATATATCTATATATTAAAAATATGTTTGTGTTCCTCTTCTTATATTATATTAATCGAATAAGTTAGCTGTATGTATAGTACATGTTAGAGCTTTTAAAAATTTATTAATATTATTATATTATAATATATTTATAAATTAAAAAATATGTTTTTGTTTTTCTTTATATTATATTAATCCAATAAGTTAGCTATATGTATAGTACATGTGTATAAGTTCCTTTTAGTCATTTTTAGTTATCTCATTTATTATTTAGTTGTGTTTTTTAATCTTATGACTAAATTAGTTATTTAATTTAGTAAGTTTTAGTTGTGTTTCTCAAATGTAGTACTATTTATCTTAAAAACACTATAGTGACTAATCTTTTTAGTCACATAGTTATTTATTTTCCAAATTCTACTAGTGGGGATTAGTTTGCAAACATGGTAATAGGGTTTATGGATTAAATATGCACAAGATCAACATAAAGATGCTATATTTTTATCTCTCCATTCTCATGCTTTCCTTAGCCTCTTTTATACTTTTGGGGAGGAAGTTACACAAGTTTACATAGTTATCTATGGAAAAGAGACCATTTAAAAATCATGAAATTGTTTTCACATTTCGTGAGATTTATTAATTTTTACCTTAAAAACAGTGCCTACACAAGCTATATACACATACAAGGCATATATATGCGTGCTAACCACATCCAGGGTGTGTGTGTACATGAAATAAGGCATTTTTGAAGGATTTGACTAAGAATGGATAGGTTGGTTGAACCATAAAGGGAAAACGAAGTCTGCAAATGGTGAATATCAGCAAAAAATGACCATTTTGCAGTGATGTGTCAAAATATACTATAACATAATGTCATTTATAGATAAGTGACGATAGGTGCCATGACTTAGCGTATGTATAAAGTTTCTTTTATATATTCTATGATCACTTGAAGAAGAATAACATAAAGATAGATCAACATTGGATTTTGTTCGATGGGTGCATAAGCTAGTTCAAGAATTCCCATGGATTTCAATTGTTGTGCATGCTACACTAAAATGTAAATTTAACACATATTTGGTACTATATTGAGACCGGACATGGAAAAGGGAAGCATAATAGAGCAGGTTCCCGCATTAAGACTGTATTGGGTAGGCCCTAAATGAAGTTCACAAATGTTTCCCTCATTCAAGATGAAAAATCTATTTTTTGAATGGTGTTCTTCAGCTATGGGGGAAGGAGCAAAAAGGAACAAACATGTGCATAGATATTTTTTGGATGTGGTCAATTCAGATTGATAACCATTATATGAATGCAAAAAAATATGGGGAACTCGTGTATTTCATTTAGTTAAAACATCAAATAATTCTATAGCTGAAATATGGACGATAAATCTATCTTGCTTCTTTGGTCCATTCAATAGTAATGAATGGGAAGATTGTGAATCTAAAGGATGGATTGATGGCTGGTAGTATTTATCCCCATTGGTCAATGTATAAGTTTTGAAGTATCCTAGAAGGAGTAGGACCAATCAATTATCTCATGATATTAGGATCACATCTCAGTTCTTGTACAACCAGGTTCGGTTAAAACTTTATGTATTTGTATGAACTAACAAGAATGTAGAACCATTATGATTTATTTAGCAAACTCACATGTTATGACTTAATTTTTTTGTAGGGAATATATATGATGTGGCATCTCCTAGGGGTAATAAATGGGGCACTTACTATTGGATGTCACATTGCTTAGAGGGAAAGAATACCCTAAATTCTCATTAATGGACTCCAAGGGAATTGATTTTTCGATTGGGTTGATGGTTATTAAAGGAGAATGTTGGATATGTGATGAAAGAAGATAGAAGAAAAAAGGGTAGGGATTTGAAGAATATATACCAAGTCATTTTATATACCATTATACAAACTTAGTTGTTGCTAAAAACGTCGAACTACAAACAATTCCAAGTAGCAATTGATTAAAGGTACAATACTTCCTGCCTTACTCTAAACACAAGAAATTAATGCAGACCATTAGTATGAAAAGTTATCCTGATGGTCTACTTGAATGATCATTTTTATTGTCACCATGATGTTCTCATCCACCATCCTCCTCATCCTCATTGTTATTTGCATTGGAATCGACATCCTCATCCTCATCGTCATAATGCCCATGGTCACCATCACCATGCCCATTGTCACCATCACCATCCCCATTGTCACCATCACCATCATGCCCATTGTCACCATCACCATCCTCATCCTCATGCATATTTCCATCATCCTCACCATCAAGCACATTGTCACCATCATTATCCCCATGCTCCTTGTCACAATCACCATCATGCTTCATCATCACCATGCCCATTGTTAAGGGATAATTTTAAGAAACCCCTCCAAATTTATATGTATAATAAATGGGTGAATCTCCCTAATATATAGGATAATTTGAAGGCTATTTTATTAATAATATAATATGTATATATAATTTTTTGGCTAATATTTCATTATATTATAGAATCTTGTAAAATATTGGTGAATCTTTCACTAAATTATAAGATATTGTAGAAAATTGGTGAATCTTTCATCGAATTATAAAACCTTGTAATGTCTTGGTGAATATCTTTCCAAGGAGACTCATCTTTTGTTTCTATAAATTACAAACGTAGTGTAATAAAATAACATATACTAAATATCAACAATAGACTCTCTTGACTCCTAGACTCTCGAATGAACTAATGCATGAATGAGGAGATGAGGGATTTATTTATACATTTCACAAGCAATATTCAATCACTCACAATTGAAGGTGACAGTGAAACAAAACAACACTTGATATATTCAAAGCAAGTGGGGACTCCACTTGTTATCTTGTCCCTTAATGGTCGAATGGACATGTGGGCACCCAAATATTGACAGCTCGACAAACCGATAGAATCAAAAAATTTACACCATGGAGTGATTATGGCATTAACAAACCATTATTACAATGTGGAGTCTTATTGAGACCCACTACATTAATATAGTGTATGAATTCCCAATTAGCTTATTTTCTAAATCTCCCATTTTTAAGCTACCCTCTAAGAAAAAAATAACCTGCTTATATGTTTATAGATATGAAAACCACTTTTTTCTTTCGTTTGTTGTTTATCAAAATCTAAATTATGTCATTTGATTCAATTTTTAGAGTTAGTGAGAAACTTGCAATAGTTATTAAAAATAAGAACATACACTAACAAGACTATAAATCGCATTAATGCATCATCATTAGAACTAATATGTTAAAGACTACCTTTTTCTCAGATAAACTGAGTCGGTGATGTTTGTATTCATGTCACTGAAAGTTTCAAAAGCATGTAAAATGTAGTAAAATTGTTTTAGCATCGTCATTGAATCCAAAAGACAAAATATCAAATAGTAGAATATCTACATCTCAGGTCAAAAGTGCCCTATACATACTATATATAATCGTGATGGAAATGAAGTATCATGTTCCAACTAAATCATATATTCATTGTACATAACTAGATCAATTTTTGGATGAAGATAGCAATTACACATCAAAACAATTCACCAAAAAGCATTTTACTTCTAAATGACCCTTACAAAAAAATATCGTAAAACAAATACCAAACACAATAAATTTAGGCTACAGATAAAATTGACGAACTTGGTAATAGAAACAAAAAATATACCATTCACGAACTTATCAATACAAATAAAAGAATCTACCAGAATGATTTGAACAACTCTATAGGAAGATAGTTCCAAAATAACGACCATTCCACTATAGCCCCGCCACTATAACCAGTGTGCATTCATTTATATTATAAACTCTCAAAACATAAATAATAAAAAACAAAAATTATGAACATACACACTCTCATGAACGTCTCAGATCCAATAATAATTGCAAATCAAGATCCCAATAAAAACACATTTTAAACAGCTAGGTCAAATTTAGTTTGAATATAGAAAAACCTTGTGGTGTCTCTCCATCAAGAGTAGTATCCACTAAAAATGTATAAATGTCAATCGATGATTTAAACATGACAAGGCATAAAAGAAATCATATATTCTGATCTCTATAATGCTTTCCCGAAACGAATACTCCTAGGATATATTAAAAAAATAACAACACCAAATGATCCATAAGAATCACGAGCGCCCTAGAATTCAATAGGCCTTAACAAACAGCCATGATAAAAAGCATGATAAAAGGAAAATTTATAGTATAATAATCTATTGTAGGGATACAAGCATAAAAGGCATGATGAAAAGTATAACTCATTGATTACTAGATAAAAAGCATGATGTGAATCTTTATTTTATGAAAAATTGCATGTGAGGTGTGCCCCTTCAAGACCTAATCTTTCAATAATGGAGATGTTGCATGACAATTAAAATGTCGAGAAAACTAAGAATGAAAAGTGGAGTCACATAAACTAGATTCTTGACCCTACAAGTTCAATCGATGTGGGTGATCCATGAATTAATCCATCCTTTATATAGGACAAAATCATCCCTAATTTTCCCTCCAATATTGGAAATCAAGCGCTCAAAAAAGCTATCAACATCAAATTGACTAAAACTCCAGGTAAATGCAACCATGTCCCTGAATTATAGCAAAAATGGAGGGGAAAATAACCTCTAGGAGCCTCCATTACTTAAAATTGGGGGCGAAGGAATGATTTCATTGGAATTTATCTAGAACTTTGGGGCGAAAGATAGGTTGGAGGGATATTTTGCTAAGGAAAAATAACATTTTTCATTTTCCGCATTAATATATGGGGGCTATTTATTTTGGATTTATTTTTTTCCTAATAAATATTGGGTGAATATATTTTAGCTGGGAAAACCCTTTCCATATAAGAAAATATCCCACTAAAATTTTTTAATGCCCTTAATTTATCCCATGGGATTAATTTAGATCCTAAAATTAACCATGCATTGTCACCATCACCATCATGCTTCATCATCCTCATGCTCATTGTCACCATGACCATCCTCATCCTCATTTCTCATTGTCTCATTATCACCATAATTATCCTCATCCTCATGCCCATTTTTTCCATCATCAACATCATGCTAATTGTCACGATAACCATCTACATGCTCATTGTCACCATCTCCATCATGATTCAACATCACCATGTCCATTGCCACCATCAACATTCCCATTTTTGTTGTCACCATGACCATTTTCAACATCACCATCGTGCTTCATCATCCTCATGATCATGTGGTCACCATCACCATTCTCATCCTCACATTATCCATAGGTGAAACAAGAATAGATAATTTTTTTTGGTTGGTTTCATCTTCGTTTTTCTTGGTTGGGACAAATTTACTCTCCTACTACTTTCCCACCAAAATAACATTTATTTCTATATTTGTTCACTTTTTTATATTCATAAACAACTTGATAAATTGCACAAGCTTCATCATGGATTTGTTGTCTTTGCTTTTTTCTCTCATCGAAGTACAAAATAAGATTCTCATCCATCATAAGTGTCTCATACTCATTGTTATCGGCATTGGCATCGACATCCTCATCCTCATCATCCTCATCGTTATCATGTTCATTGTCACCATCACCAACATGCTTCATCATCCTCATGCTCATAGTCACCATCACCATCTTCATCCTCATTGTCTCATTATATCATTTTCACCATCACCATCCTCATCCTCATGGCCATTTTCACCATTATTTCCATCATGCTCATTGTTGCCATCACCATCATGTTTCATCATCACCATGCCAATTTTCACCGTCAACATCATCGTTGGCATTCTCATTTTCACCATCACCATCATGCTTCACTGTCCTCGTGATCATGTTTTCACCATCACCATTCTCATCCTCATTGTCTCCATAGGTGAAAAAAGAATAGGTGGATTTTGTTTGTTGCAACTATATACCTCACAAAGTCCCTCTCCTACTACTTACCCAAGAAAATAACATTTGTTTCTATATTTGTTCAATTTTTCATATCGATAAACAACTTGATATATTGTACAAGATTCATCATGGATTTGTTGTCTTCGTTCTTTTCTCTCATATAAGTACACCATAGGATTCTCATCTATCTTCATCCTCATCCTCATTGTTATTAACATTGGTATCAACCTCCTCATCCTCATAATCGTCATCGTCGTCATGCTCATTGCCACCACCACCGTGCTCATTTGGTCTAAAGGTGCGAAATCCAAACTTAACAGGATAACTGGGTTCTGTCAACTCCAACATATGTGTTTTTACATTGTGGAAGTGCTCACATTTCCCATAGTCACCTAAGATATTTTTATTCATAATTTAACCCCTTGTGCAAAATTGGTGTTGGCCCTTATTGAGCAAAATACTAGTTCTGGAGATGGTATAATACGACTGTTTCTAGGAAATTGAATCGAGGGTGTAGGGGTTCCCCTAGATTACACCCTATATACTAAATCATTAGAATCAATGGTTTCATGATTCAAGTTACTCTTTTTTTTCTATGTTCAATTGAAACTCTACCCCCTTGGGCCATTCAAGGACAATTTGTGAATTTTCTCCAAGGGAACAAAATCAAAACCGAGCAACATAATTGGGTTCCATCAGCTCCCACATATGTGCTTGGCCATTGTGGATGTGTTCAGACTACCCATATTCATCCAAGAAATTTTTATTCAGAATTGACCCCCTTGGGCAAAATTGGTGTTGACCCTTGCTAAGAAAAATACTAGTTCTGGAGATGGTATAATATGACTATTTCTAAGCAATTGAATCATGGTAGAGGGGTTACCATGGTTGAAGCTCATCATACTAAAATCCATCGAAATTGATTACTATTTCACAATTCGAGTTACGATTTTTTTCGATGGGCAATTGCAACTTTCTCCCTTGGTCCATTTAGGGACAATTCTTTAATTTGGTCTAGGGGCATGAAATCCAAACCGGACAGCATAAATAGGTTCTATCAACTCCCACACTTGCATTTTTCCATTGTGAATGTTATGACGCTCCCCATGGTCACCAAGGATACTTTTATTCAAAATTGAACCCCTTGTGCAAAATTTGCATGGGCCAATAACAAAAGGAAGTACACTTTATCACCATCCTACTATCCTTTGTATCCATCGCTAGTGTGTTTGTAGATGGAATACATGTGATACTTGCACATTCTAACCAAATGCAATGAATTGTTATGCATCACTTAGTCGTCTAGTGGCCTCCTATGCTTTTGAGATGTATTTCTTGTATTGGTGGAATGATATTTTAGAAAGTTGTGGAATGTATTTCTAGGCAAGTGCCCATGTTATGGTGTAGTTAATATTACTACCCACTTTTGAGGTTGAGAATCTAATTATGGGTTGAAATGAGTACTATATGGTTTGGAATTTTAATTATGGATTAGGTTGGGTTGCCTTCCAAAATAATGCTCAAGACACTTGTAATGAATATAGCCATTGATAAATGATTGGTGTAAATGAAAAATTGGGGATGAAAATGAATGGATATCAGCATATATTACCTCATAACATGTAAAAAGTTATGTCTAGGTCTCTATAAACCAATACAAATAATGCAAGAAATAATAAATAGTTAGAGATAGAAGTATTGATCTAAGATTATTCACATAACAATTATACTTCCATCTATGATACTTCAACTTAATTTGATTTTCTTAGGGTTAGATTTAGATTTGTTGTGTTAGTGTTTTTAAGGTTAAACCCCAAAGAAGAGGGAGGGTAAATCTATCCCTCTTGCTTCTACTCATCCTTTTTCTTAATCGGTGAGTACTATTTTCAAGGTTTTCTTGGTTTCTTGTGCTATGTGTAACCATTGATACACTTTGTTGTGCATTGTGAAATTATTTACAAATTAAGACATGGAGAGGGAAACCCTTGATGAATTGTAAACATTAGGAAGATTGGGTCAAGCTCTCATTTTTTGGTTTTACATTTCATAATTAAGATTGATTAATCCATTTGAGAATCAACATGGAGATTATTGGGTTTTCACCATGCATGTGGACTGTAGTATTATTGTGTAGTTTTCATTCTTTGTAATGCATGTTTTGTGCCTCTAATTCCCATTTCCAAAATAGCTATGCTTTCTATTATTTTTTTCCATTGAAACTTGTCAATTAATCCTAGATCGTTTGTGTATTAGGAAACTTTTATTAAGTCGGAATTTCATGCATGCTAAGGGTATTTTTGAAGAGCATTGAGAAAAACCCTACTTACTCCTCTTACCATACAAAAGCTACTTCCGACCATGGGGTTCACAAGAGGAGGGAATCTATAGATGTAATTCAATGCTCAAAATCTAATGGAGATGACAATTTGGTGATCAGAGTCACACTTTTTGTTTTATGGGGTATTCCAACTCCATTGCCAAGGTAATTTAGGGACATGGAAGATTTCTCATACGACCTAAAATCATAAATAACTAAAGTAATAAAGTTACATGAGTTTGAATATGTGTGTTTTGGCCTACCAAAGGTGATCATGCTATACTTGGTATCTCATGATAGAGTTTATCCAATTTGACCGAGCTCAATAAAAAAATTGCATTGTGGTCCATTGAGAAAAATCCTACTTTATCCTCTTGCATAAAGAGGCTACTTCCAATCATGTGTCTCACAAGATAAGTGAATCCCAAGTTGTAATTTGATTCCAAGAATCCAATGGAGCTGACGCTTTGGAGATCAAAATCACGGTTTTTTGTTTTGTGGGGTGCTCCAACTTGCTCGGCAAGCCCATTTAGGGACATATGGTAAATTCCTCATATGCCCTAAAATTGTAACCAAGCAACATAATAGAGTTACATGCGTTCGAACATGTGTGTCTTGTCTTATCAAAGTTTATCATGCCATAATGGGGCTCTTGCGATTGATTTTATCCAATTTGAACCCTCAATGCAAAATTGCATTCTAACCCATTCAACAAAACCCTAGTTTCTTCGCTCGCCATATAGAGGATAATTTCGATCATGGGGATAGAAAGATGTAGGAATCCCTATTTTAAATATGATTCCTAAAATCCAATAGAGCTGATGGTTTGGAGATTGGATTGATGATTTGTGTTTTGTGGGCTGTTGCAACTCACATGACAAGGCCATTTAGAGACATATGGGAAATTACTCATAGGGCCTAAAATCTTAACTAAGCAACATAATAGAGTTATGTGAGTTTGAGCATGTGTGTATGGGTGTTGGAATATTCTCTCCATCATTTTTTTAGTTTTGCATGCCTGCATGCATTTTGCATGCATCTAGCCATCATGCAATACTGCATGCATCCAGTCATCATTTTGAGGGTCCTCCCAGCACCTAGAACCTAATTTCAGCTCCCTAGAGCCTGTCTTCAGCCCCCAGTATCCCTCCTACCTACTTGATGCACCCTATTTGAATATTTGCATGACATGTGTGCCTTTTCTCACCTACCACAAGTTATCATTCAGTTAGAGTGCCTCATCTCACCTACCACAAGTTATCATTCAGTTAGAGCGCCTCATCTCACCTACCAGTTGTCTGACAGTCAGTTAGAGCATTGATTGAGCAGTTCTTCAATTGATTGTTCATCCTAGCTACCTGTAGCTCCTAGTTAGCTAGTTCTGGAGTGCCACTTAACCTTCTAACAACGTCATATGCCCTCCTTGGAGTCTCCATCCCTTGATTCATGACTAGATGGTTCTGTTAGACTCAGCTAGACTTGTTTGACTGACTGTTGACCATTTATTATTGATATTGCTCACTGGATGATGTCTCCAATGTTATCCAAGGTAGACACTGAGGATGATTCTAATGACCTCATCGTTAATTCGAATTCTATTGACAGATTATCACAGTTATTATATTGTATTCAGTTTTCACAGTGCCAGCTCACAGCTGATGTATGATTATACTACTATTCTCCATTTTTTGTGTTCATGAGTGATTATTGACTACATTCTTCTCTTCTTCACTGCACTTCTTGAGTGAGTTTGATTGCGAGGTTTGTTTCAGTTGCTAGATCCTACTGCAGATTATCACAATGGGGTTAGAAAAAATTATAATTCCATACTGAGGATCTTGTGATTAAGTTTATCCAATTTGAACCCTCAATGCAAAAATTACATTGTGACCCTTTGAGAAAAACCCTACTTTCTCCTCTTTCCATGCAAAGGCTACTTCTAGCCATGGGGATCATAAGACGAGGGAATCACTAATTGTAATTAGATGCCCATAATCTAATGGATATGACAGTTTGGAGATCAATATCATAGTTTGTGTTTTGTGGGGTTTTCCAACTCACTTTCGAAGGGCATTTAGGGACATACGGGAAATTGCTCATATGGCCTAAAATCGTACCGAACAACACAATAGAATTCTATGAGTTTGAACATGTGTGTATAGGAATAGAAAAGGTGATGATTCCATATTGGGGCTCTCACCATCAATTTAAACCATTGATCCAAATATTTCATTATGACCCATTGAGCAAAAACATAGTTTCTCCTCTTGCATAATAAAAGATGATTATGGACATGAGACACAGAAGGAAGGGGTAGTCATAGCTATAATTCGGTGCCTGGACATTAATGATTATGGTTATGATGATGAAGATGATGATGACAATGAAACTAGCAATGGTGATAATGACAATGATGATGGTGATGGTGATGATAGTGACAATGATGATGATGAAAATGAAACTAGCGACGATAATAATGATAACGATGATGGTGATGGTGATGATTATGATTGTTGGAAGCGTAATCCTCATGTTTATGGTTGCACATATTTTGTAAATCATGTAAATAACGAATAAGAAGAAAAACAATATCCATAGGAATCAAAGAGGCATGTTGGTAGGTGAATCCCAACAACCATATGATATGTATAAATACATGTTTTTGCAAGTAAACAATACAATTCACGAGGTATCAGAGCCTGGATTACTGCCATAACTCATGTTGTTTTGAGACCTGGAATTTTTCCATTTTGATTTTCTACCATCTGTGCCCCTCACCAGTCTTCCTACCCATTACCAATATACTTTCCACCATTTTATTCCATTCCCTTTGTTCCCTGGTAGTATCTAGTCTACTAGCTCATACGTTTTTTTGCATGATCCATTGATGGTACCCTCATTCTGTTTGTGGTTTCCAAATATCTATGCATTAGTGTTGAAACTGAGATACAAGTTTGTGAAACTATATCCAGTAAAACCTAATCCATCCATCCATGTTCCTCACTCCATTGATGTGAATTTCTCCAAATGTGACTTGAGCTCTCCCTTGATGCGTGGCAGTTCCTTGTATTCTATGCAGCGGAAGTGTGGTGGTTCCTTTCCACTCTATTGATTATTAATAAAATTTACCCAGAATTGTGAGAGATGCATCCATGTATTTAAGAGGCTGCATCCACGTTTTGAAGGTTGCGATCACATCAATTGAATTTGCGCGTCCTCAGAAACCCTTATGCTTTGATGCAGAGAGAGCCTGAGAACCGTGAAGACTCCTCTCTTGGGAACTACAACCTCAACTAGTTCGAGTTGCATTCTCCATTTTGATCTGTGAGTCCCATTTGAAGACCGCACCATTGAACTACCTCCATTTACATTTGTGACCACATTGTTGTTGAGCTGCGAGTGCTGCATGGAGGCAAAGGAAAAAATGAAACCCTAGTTCATGTCTTGGAGTTCCGTAGAAGAGTTAATACTTGGGTATATTGGGAGCTACTAAATCATCATGAAGTTTGCATGAACTGTGTTGCACCATGACAACAAAACTGAATTGTGATGATGAATTCCCTATTGCCTCCACGAAGTGCAAATCAACACTATTCCAACGTAGTCTGTTGAATTTTGATTGGTGCGGTGAGCATTATTCCTAACCCAAGCAGAATGTATCTATCCACAATTGACTATGTGGAGTATGAAGATTGGCAACATGAAGCTGTGAAACTGTTTCGACCTCTGATTTGTAATTTGCGCGCTTACTTTGGATTTTGCGTGTGTGGTGGAACACTTCAACTAAACCTCCATAACTACGATTTTTGCAAAAGAGAGGTATCATAATGTTATATTAATTCATTATTAAAAAATTTCCATTTGTTTCATCTTCGATGAATATTTGAGCTGGAGATAAGGGTGAATGTAATAGCATTGAGCTGTAAAATCAAATGTAAGAACGATGTAGAATTAAATCGATAGTTGTAGAATTAAATCGATAGTTGTAGAATTAAAATTGATATAGCTGCAAAATTATATACTATAAAATTTGTAAGAAGCCATTTGTAAATAAGGGAGTAGGAGTTTAGACTTCTACATTCCCATCTTTTCCTCCAATATTCTATTTAAAGTTGTAGTTTCAAGTTGCATAAGATGCATTTAGTGGCATCAATAGTTGGTGCAGTCCTTACTTGAAAGGAAGCCTATCCATAATGGTCAAGGAATATTAAATATGCGTTCATCTACAATGACTTGTGGGATGGAATATGTGAAGGAAAAACCATTCACACAAATGAAGACACAATCTTGAGTACTAATATGAAAACTCCAGCATCAAAGAAAGAACTTGTTGTCTGGCATACTAGAGACAAGAAACTTTATAGCAATGATCACTGCTACAATGAGTGAAGAGGTGAGCCAACACATACTACCTACAAAATCCTATTTTCAAGCATTGAAGACATAAAATACTTGTATGAATCACATTCTAAAATGGAGGTGATTCAGTTAATGTTAAAATTATTCAGTTTGGAAGTAAAGGATAATGATCCTATGTTGTTTGTGTTTGAGATGAAAGCAATCAAGCACAAGATTCAAGCCTCTTGTATGAAACTAGAATTTCCACTTGCGTCATTTGTCAAGTCCCTCTATCCTAATCACTCCAACTATATTGAGTCTCTTCAGGCAAGTGACAAGTTCAAATATCTTACCTTTGACACCCTGGCAGAGAAGATTGTAGACAAAGAGAAATCCTTTGGGAAGAAGACAAGTGAGAATCTCTTTGATTTGTTCAAAAATCAAAGAACCAATCCAAAGACCCTTCTAAGAGAGAAAGAAGCAAGAGAGGACAAGGAAGAATAAATTTCGTAGGAAGAGGGGGCGGAAACAACTCAAGCAAAAGATCTGATCTGAAATGAAAGCATTGTGGTAAGAATGGACATGAAGCAGTTCAGTGTTGGGATCCTTCGGAATCCATCAAAGGAAGACATAACCAAAAAAAATAAGACAAAATAAAGATCTAAGAGGGTGGTAAAGCCCCTGATTCTGCTCATTGTGTTGTTGCACATTGTAATCTTGGATTTAATGAAATAACTTCTCTTTCATCTTACAAAGATTGGTGGCTTCTTAATACTGGTGCAACATCCCACATGAATTTTAGGAAATATTTTTTTGAAGAACTGAATGACATCATAGATTGCATAGTGTACTTTACATACAAATCTAGCCTCAAACCAAAGGGAATTGGCTCAATCAGGCTCAAGCTACCTAGATTCCTTGATTTTTTGTTAAAGAATGTTCTCTAGATTCGAGAGTTTCTGAGAAGCTTGCTTTCCTTAGTGCAGATTCAAAAGAAAGGCCATTCCATCCACATGTTCGATGGAATTGTAGAGATAAGGAATTCCTTTGACAACAAGGTCATCATGACCGGATATGAAGATGGAAAGTTGTTGAAGTTGAAGGGCTCTTCTATAATAGTTCAAAACATTGCCTACCTCTCTGACCAAGAAGAATGTAATATGTCATATAGTTTATTATGGCATGCTAGATTTGGTCATTTGAATTGTAATAGTCTTGATTTGTTAAAACATAATGGTGTATTTGGTTTTCCTACCATTCCTAAGCAAAAGAAAAAATCTGATGCATGCATACTAGGAAAATATAGTAAGCAGTCACTCCAAGAGTCTACATTCAGAGCATGTAGAAAGTTAGAGTTGGTTCACTTTGAATTATGTGGACCCACGTCAATTCATTCTGCAAATGGTAACAAGTACCTCATGACCTTTGTTGATGACTATACTATAATGTGTTGGGTATACTTCTTGAAGGTAGATTCTAAATTTATTCAAACATTCAGGAACATTCATGCATGGATAGAAAATCAAGCACAAGCTCATATTGGTACATTTCGTTTTGATAATGGTAACTAATACACCTCTAATGATTTTGAAGTCTATCTTTGTAAACATGGGAATACACATCAAACCTCAATTCCCTACAATCCTCAATAAAACAGTGTGGCAGAAAGGATGAAAAGAACCTTAAGGAATATGCCACGCTCAATGATTTTTTTCAAGAATGTAAAACAAATGTTTTGGGGTGATGCAATATCATGTGCAACATATTTGAGAAATAGAATTCCATATCATGATATTGAAGACAAGACTCCATACAAAATGTGGTTTGGCCAGCTTCCTTCGGTTAGGAATCTCATGGTTTTTGGTTCCACCTGCTATGCCTTGATACCGAAGGAGAAAAGAAACAAGCTTGGTGCTACAAGTCAAAGATTCATTTTATTGGGGTACTCAAAAACCTCCAAGGAATATTGTATTTATGATGAGGTAAATAAAAAATGTGTTTTTTCCAGAGAGATCATTTTCCTTCAAACTAAAAAAAATGAGCAGTCTATTGAAAGACAACTTGCTCATCTGGAGAAATTTGGCCATATAAATAAATATTATGAGTTTGATAATGAAATTCCACATTTGAAGGGGGTATCCCTATCTTGGATCAATCTATGGAATTTCCTTTTGAAGCACCAACCCCCCTTCATGAAGAAGACGTTCATGCAACTTCACTTGAACATGAGACTCAACCAGATGATATGATTGAGAGGATTGGAAGATTGAACCTTGAAGAGAATGAAGCACCACCAAATGATCAACATGGTCCATCAAGGAAGATTCCAAAATGGGCCGTAAAGACACTTGGAAGTGTCCCTCAAGATGAAGTTGGAAAGACGAGAACAAGAATATCAACTAGATCATAAGATGGAGAAGATGTGGATAACTCAAGTGTTGACATGGATTGTCAATTGAATTTATTTGCTAAATTTGAACCAAATTCCTTTGAACAGGTTGCTACACATAATGAGTGGAAATAATCCATGTCGAATGAGTAAGATGCACTCATGAAGAATGGAACCTGGAAGATGGTTGACCCTCTAGCCAAAACCAAACCAATTGACAACAAATGGGTATACAAGAACAAATACAAATCAGATGGCTCACTTGACAAGCACAAATGAAGGATCGTGGCAAAAGGATATGCATAGAAAGAAGGAATTGACTATGATGAAATGTTCTCCCCAACAGAAAAATGGGATACCATACACACCTTACTCTCTTTGGATGCATAAAATGGATGGAAAGTCCACCAAAATGGATGTAAAAACAACTTTCTTGAATGGAGACTTGAAAGAAAATGTCTTCATGTCTCATCTAAAAGGTTATTTTGTGAAGGGAAAAGAATAGAAGGTATGCAAATTTGTCAAGTCCTTGTATGTTCTGAAACAAGCACCTCGAGCATGGTATTATAATTTGACTGAGCATCTTCTAAAGCTAAATTTTTAACATTGTAATCTTGATGATGCAATATTGTTTGTAAATAAAGTTGGAGGATTTTTTGTGTTTCTTGTAGTGTATGTAGATGACCTTTTGATAACAAGGAACAATGAAATTTATATAGAATCCATCAAGAAATATTTGAAGAAAGGATTTGAAATTGTTGATATGGGACATCTTCATTACTACTTAGGAATTGAAGTGACTCAACATCCTAAGTACATATTCATCTCTTAGAAGACGTATGCTGGAGAATTGTTGAACATATTTTGCATGACATAATGCAACCCTCTCTCAACTCCAATGGAACAAAAGTTGAAGCTCACATCAAGTGACAGAAAATAATTTGAGGATATGACCAAATACCGACATCTTGTAGGAATCCTTATCTACCTTACCACCACTAGAGACATGAACAAACATTGGCATCCTTTCAAGTTTCATGCACAATCCTTGTCATCCTTTCAAGTTTCATGCACAAACCTTGTGAAGGACACTCATCTATTGAAAAAAGAGTTTAAGATACTTGAAAGGGACATAAGACTTTGGACTCAAGTACTCTAAGGAGGAGGACTTCGAACTCATTGGGTACCTCTAATTCAAACTTTGATTGCGATAAAGAGACAAGAGTGTCCACTTCTGGATACAAAATGAGTCTTAGATCAACAATTTTTTACTGGATATCATGCAAACAATCAGTTCCAGTTGATTCGACAACAGAGGAAAAATATGTGGTTGTTGCAGAAGAAACAAAAGAGTTTGTGTGGCTCAGAAAGATACTTGAATATTTGTAGGAGAAATAAGAGAAATCCTCTCCGCTATTGATTGAAAACACTTCTACAATCAAATTGGCCAAGAATCCCAGATTCCATGATCGAACCAAGAACATCAAAACAAAGTACCATTTGATTCAACATCATGTAGATGCCAAGAAAGTCCATTTACGACATTGTTACATGAACGATGAAATTGTAGACATCTTCACCAAATCACTTGTACGATAAAAGTTTGAAATTTTTAGAACCATGCTCGGACTAACACCCCTTCAGATTAAGAGGGGGGATGTTGGAAACCTAATCCTCAGGATTATGGTTCCACATATTTTGTAAATAATATAAATAGGGAATAAGAAGACAAACAACCTTCGTAGGAATCCAAGAGTCATGTTGGTAGGTGAATTCCAATAGCCATATGATATGTATAAATAAATGCTTTTGCAAGTAAAAAATACAATTCGGGAGTTATGCACTCAACAATGACAAGGACAATGATGATAATGATGAAGACGATGAGGTTGGTGATAATGGTGATGGTGATGGTGATTATAATGATGAAGAGGATGGCGTTGGTCATAATGGAAATGATGATGATCATGTTCATAATGACGATGAAGATGAGCAGTATGAAGATGGTGATGAGGACGACAATGAAGAGGATGATGAAAAGGACGACAATGACAATGCTGGTGACAATGATGAAGATGATGACGATGATGAAGAGGATGAGGTTGGTGATAATGGAAATGATGATATTAATGGTGATGGTGATGGTGATTGTGATGGTGATGGTTATGGTGATTTTGATGGTCATGGTGATGATGATGGTATTGATGATGACAATGATGAAGAGGACGAGGTTGGTGATAATAGAATTGATGATCATAACTGTGATGCTAATGATTATTAGGAGGATGAGGAGGATGAGGATGATGAATATTGTGGTGAGGACGACCATGACGATGACAATGTTGATAATGATGATGAAGGGAAGGATGACATGAATTATGAGAATGAAGATGATGATGAGGATGAATATGATTATTACAATGATGATGACAAAGACAATAATGATGACATTGATGATGATGGTTGTGATGTAGTTGTTTTTGGTGGTGGTAATTATGGTGATGGTGATGATGACGAATACAATCATGATGATAATGATGGAAATCATGATGGTGATGCTAATGATGAGGATGATAATTATGGTAAGGACGCCAATGACAGGGATGAAAATGATGATTAATATGATGTTGATGATGAAGATAACGATGATGATAATGATGATGATGATGATGATGATGATGATGATGACGATGACATGACAATGATGATGATGATGAAACTAAAGATAATTTTTACGATCACAATGATGATTATGATAAATACAATGTTGTTGATGATGATGATGATGATGATGCTGATGGTAGTTAGTTTACATATATCATCCACAAAATTGTACCCAAAAAAACCATTTGAATTAATATATCCCATTTGTGAAAAACCCCTTCAAGGCGATGATCAACGATACTAACCACATTCTCAAGGAAAATATGGACGATAAGGTACTTGACAACTGGTTTAGTGTAGTATATTAAATGTACATTGATGTTGATAAATTTAAATGACATTGAGAAGATAAATCTTTTTATTATGAAGATGTATGTAAATGCTAAGGAAAATATGTTATAAGAGAATTATGAACCCCTCACTATGTGCGGAAACATCATGCATGATATGCATAACAATTCTATATATTGAGTAATCAAGAGGATTATTGCATGAGTAGTAGTAGCTATGTTAACCTTATGATTAGTCATTCAATGACTAGATGGATTATTTCCACTCATTCATGGATAATTTCGACATCAAAGTGAAAGACTCTAACCATGTTCTCAAGCACCATAGTGAACTACACTAGTATACGAATGGAAATATTTAATTCCTTGTGGTAAATACACTTGGAGATGCACATGGGTTTTTTAAAAATATTGAACATATACACATGCTAAAGAACTACACCAATCTTCATCATAACTAGTGTGACTAGTAGTGAAATTCAACATTACTAACAAATATTCACATCAATGCAATAGATTTATAGATAAAAAAACACTATGTAGTCCCAATATCAATTTGTGTAAGGAAAAAATAGGGCCACATGAGAAATCGCTTACAATACAACCAACAAATTTAGACTAACAAATGGTTAAAACTTTTCAATATGACCTTACACTTTGATGATGAGTGTAAGGGATGCAAATCACTTTTCGCACAAATATATGATCTAATGGAACATGATTAAGGGGATAAAATATCAACTTTAATACCTGATTTTTCTATCATTATTTATCTCATAACACACATCGACTTGTCTTCCGTAAGCATATATGATTTGAAAGAAGAAAATATTCATTGTTCCATACTAAAATGTGAGTACATCAACAACATTCATCATAATCATTCATCAACAAAAAATAAACAAACACTTTAAACCATAAAGGACATGCCATGGAATATATATATATATAAAATGCACATTTTCTAGAAAATGGCACTGGGTGCCCAATATACAAAATGGCATCTCATGGACAAACATGGAAGACTATCATATGGTGCCCTAGATACAAAATAGAACTCATTGGTCGCTCATTGATCTCTACCACCCTCACCAATATGACCTACGTCATTGAAGTAAATTTTTCCCTTTCTACTAGAACAAGAAGATGGGGCCTTTCTCCATCTTGGTGTGGATCTTCTCTCTGGAGACTAGACAAAGAAACAACATGATAATAAGACTTTTTCCACAAGAAGTTAACATAATTACAAATTGTACTTTACAATTCAAGCCAAATAAAATCACCAAAGAAGTTGTTGTCAATCAAGAGAGTGTTCCCCTTCTCTGTGATCCCAAACTCTCAGCTATGCCACCCTGCAAAGGTTAAAATAATAAAAACATGAAATTTAAGAAATATTGCCTGAAATAAATTCCATTCATGATACATAAACAAATCATAATGAATGATATCACCATGAAAATTTCAAGCAATGTTTGAGATTCAATGTCAGGTGGAGCACTTGGTTGCACATGATGCTCTAACTAAGCATCTCACACCACATCCCTTGTGGTATCATGGGATAGTGATGAGGGGGGGTGCATAGGGACGGGGTGGTGGGATTGAAGTAAATGAGATGGTGGTGAATACTGGTGTCTATTGAACATGTACATACAATGGAAAAGGTTGTTGGTATGGGCGGTGATAGAAACCCATGGTCTATAGTATAGGTGGTGGTATGATAGGAAGTGAAAATGGTATCCCAATATATGGGGTAAACTAGCCAAATGATGGACTTACTGAACCTCTTGGGACAAATGATGGGTGGAATTTTGGAAATGGTAGAATATGGGGTGGTGATATTACCGACCTAGAAGGGAATGGGCCACCTAAATACACATTTAAAAATATTTTAATTAGTTAATGAAAATAAGATTTAACAAAATTTATCTTTCAACTAGATTTAACTTCACACATGATACTTGGGAAGGTAGTGATGCATCCACCCTAGGTGGACAAGGTTCATTTCTATATGGTACCACAACTTGTACAAACATAAAATGAAGGAAAAAATTATACACAAACTAAAAGCATATTCAAACTAAAAGAAAATAAAATATGAGTTGAAAAAATATCATAACAATTCCAAGAAGGGATAATTTTAAGTCATGGACCACTCACTCCCTCATACCTGAGTGTGTGGTACACCAATGGAGTAGGTTGTTGAAACAACAACATCAGTGTCAGATACTAGCACTACTACATCACCTAATATCCCAAGTGTTCTATCTAGGCATACCAACTACGAACACCATATAATTAGATATATAGAGATAAAATCTAATAAAATATATAATTAATGGAGAAAAAACATATGGTCAACATATTAACCGCCTTGATAAAACTATCAGGTATGTTGTTCTCTGTTTGTCCATAACAAGTCTACCCACAACTCAAAAATTTATGAGGTTGAGGCGAGTCTCCATGTTTCCTTTCTTGTCTGGACCCTACTATAGGGGATGAAAGCCCAACTCCTCCCCCAACATCACTTGATGCTCGCTTCTCGCATGGTAAAGCCGTGAACTTGTTCTAATGCACCAGTTTACAAGCCACAATATATATGGATATTTTGATAGTGGTAATGATCCCCATATTGGTGGCCGATGGATGAGGGGGGGTAGTCTATCACCTAGAAATATGAGGTCCTAATAATGGGTTGTGCCTAGAATTCTCTCTATCCTACAAAGACCCATGAACCACTTTGCGAAATTCATCAATGTCAAAGTAGTTGACATACTACCCTAGAACAAAAACTCAACATATAATTTCTTAAGGAAATATAGAGGCACCTCCCTATTATTGCAAGGAGGTTTGTCAAATACCATAAAACACCTATTCATCCAATGTTTTTTGAATGGTGGGATGGTGCACCGATCCATACAAATGTGTTTCTTTATCACGGGTGGATTTAATCCAATTCTTGTGTAAAAAACAATGTCATCAATTGTTGTTTGGAGATGTTTATGTCCCTAACTTGTTCTTTATTTAGACTAATACTATAGTATTAAAAAATTCTAGCCCTGTAATTGGATATATTGGTTAGTTCTTCTTGGGAATACGCAATGGAATATATAATTTCTTCTAACGAAGTAGTCGATTGACAATCAGGTGGGATCTCTAGTATTTTTCAATTCTTTGCAAAGGGTTCTAAGAGAACTCAAATTTTCATCAATTTCCATGTCCTTGTTTGGTGGTTCAATATTCATGTTTCGGTTATCTTCAGGCTTCAGGTTTGGGTTATCTCCAATATTCAGGTTTGGATTATCCTCAAGATTTATTATACTCAATATTGTTGCAATTTAATAAAAAAATGGGGTTTAGTTTTTTTTGTTTGTTTTTTAAACGAAATACAAAATTAGAAACCAAAAATGAAAACAAAAATACCCACCTGGAATCCAAATTAAGGAGATGAGGTGGAAACCCCCTTGGTTATTTGTTGGATTTAAAGCACTCCAATTCATGGTTGTTAGTATGCTCAATCACACATAAACCTTGCAACATGGTTTATGGGGAAAATAAACTTACTGTTGCTTTTAAACAAAAATATGCAGAGGAACGTGCACGTGGTCTAAAACTGCGTGCATGTTCGCAATGTGTGCATGATCCCACAAGGATGACATGGAATCTCTATTAGCGGTTTGGGAATGTCTAAATACATGTAATTTAGGGATGTGAGCATGCTCTTACTACCATATACACGTTCATGTGTGACTGTGTTCACTATGACCCCATTGCCACTTTTGAGGCCACAATCTTTGGTGCACTTGCCCATATATAAAATTAAAAATGACAATTATTGTTTTTTATTTATTGATTGATTTTTAAATTGGGTCATTTATCAGATTTGAAAAATATTATGGTCTACTATTACTTCTATAATATTTGAATGGATATTACACCGATAGTTGTCAGAATAAGAACTATTGGTGTTATTCTCTTCACTTTTGGCTTGACATGGAGGTTGATCTCCAAACATCCTAGATTCATAGATAGTATTTTTCTTCATTTTTAGTATGGGTTATTACTTCAAGTTTTTAATCATGGTTTTTTGCTTCTTCAAATTTCTCAAAAATCCCAATGCCAAAAGACTGAGTATGAAATCCCAGGGCTAATGTGGATTTGAGTCCTAGTTGTAGGAGGAGGGGTGGGGACAACGATCAGGGTGGCCAGCACAAGCGGTTAGTGCTTACACTATATATCGTGGGTAGCCATTTTGGTATCACGGTCATTTTGATATTTGCACAATGAATACACAGTGATATCATGGTGTGATGACATGATCGAGAAATATTATTTTGAACCAGTCAATGTCTGACGTGAATTGCAGAGTTTATCTATTAGTTTAGTAGTGATATTTCAAATTTAGAAGCACTAGTTTTTGAATTCTTTTTTGTTTCATTAATATTTCATGTCTATGCTCATCCATTTGGTCCCAATGAAGAATTTTTTTTACATTTCCTTAAAATTAGGATTCTAAATTGATTTGTACCTTAATGTATTTGACCCCTCTCGAAGCTATATAGAGCCAGAGTTGAGATGGATATATGTTGATTTAAAGGAGTTCCATGAAGCCACGTGGATAAGAATGAGGAATCATGTTGATAATTCTATATTGATTAAACATATGCATATTATTTAAAGATTTTGTTGTTATTCATGATACCAATATCTCTAATTTTAATGATATATTTTAATATTTTAATATAGATATTCATTGCTCGTAAAATTGCACACAATTATAGTTATAATTGTATACATGTCAAATATACACAACTAAAAATGACAACTATTAGTTTTTATTTATTGATTGATTTTTAAATTGGGACATGTATCACATTTGCAAAATATTGTGTTCTATTATTCCTTCTATAATAGTTGAATGGATATTTATGTCGATAATTAGTGTTATTCACTCTAGTTTTGGATGCATATGAAAGTCCTAGATTCACAGAGATTCTTCGTCTTCATTTTTACTATGGGTTACTACTTCATAATTTTAATTAGGGATTTTTAATCCATCAAATTTATCGAATCCCTAAATGTTAAAAGATGGGGGGATTGAATCCCATGGCGTGGTGGCTTGGAGTCTTAGTTGTGGGATGGAGGGCGTGGACAGAGACCTTGGTGGCTAGTAGGGGCAGTCAATGCTTACCTTGTATATCGTGGGTGGCCATTTCGATATCACTTTTGTTTCAATATTTGTACAACGATTACACTACGACATCAATATCACAACATGATGACATCATGGAGAAATATTATTCTAAACTGTTTGTCATCCGACATGAAATGCAGAGTTTTTCTACCAATTTAGCAATGATCTTTCAAATTTAGAAGCTTCTGTTTTAGAATTTTTGATTGTTTAATTCATATTTGATGTTACGCTCATCCATTTGGTCCCAATGAATACTTCTTTTGCCTATAAATATTATATAAATTGAATTTAAAATAAAAATAATAAGTAATTGTTGGTAAAAAAAACACAATGGTAATGGTTGGTTGTGGAAGAAAAATGGAAAAACATCGATAGGGAAATGGAGCTTTGATCCCTATTGATGTTCATGGTCTACGAGTTATGTGGTGTGCTTGTCTATATATATCAATGTTTTTTTCTTCCTTTTTTATTTTTATTTTTTCGAGGCACAAGCCTAGGTGAACAATAAGGCTAGAAGTAAATACAACAATATACTTATCATCGACCCAACATGTCACTATCTAGGTGGGTAGGATAACACTCCATCCAATAACCACTAACCTTAAATGCAATTTACTATATATTACTACTATAAATTAAAATTTACACATTAAATAAATAAATAAAAATTTGATTATATTGATTTTTTTACAATTACATACCTATGATGTTTTAAGTGTTTTCTCCCCCATATTATTTTTAAAATACATAAAAATATTATAAAAACGCTTTGCAAAAATTGCGTAAATGAGTAGCCATGTTACTCTACATTTACACAAGTATTTATCAAAAAGTTATTAATCTAAATTCTATGTTGCTAGAAAAACTCAATTTTCATACATTATATTATATGATAGTTCTATTATATTGGAAGATCAACTACCTCCTTGACTTCGATATTTAAAGGATACCAGAAAAACTTGATTAAAATAGATCAATAAAACAACAACTCAAAAATGACTTGACTCATTGCACTTATTTTTAATTATTAATGTTTCCGACCATCGTTATTATATTAAAAATTGTGAAATTAATAAAATTTGAAATAAAAAATTTGACTTTTTGATTTATTTATTAAATTAAAATTCTCAAAATTATACATGCTTTGTGAATTTACATATGCAATAAAAAAAATTATATAGAATTATATTATCTTTCTATTTATATTTTTTAAATAAAAAATGATTTAATATGTCAAATTTGCAAAGTTTGTTCTTGTAAATTTCAAGAAAAGTTAACAAGTAGCTTGCAAGGTAAAATAATTTTGTAAAATGTATAATTTTTGAAAAAAAAATATATGAACATAATCTACACATAATGTACTTGGGCATAATTTTTTTAATTTATTTTGAAAATTTTATTTTCTTATTAATTTTTTAAACTAACGGTCGAAAATTTTAATCACATTTCATTGACATGTGTGTGCATGCAATTTTCTTTTTACTGGTTACAAAAATCGGAAAACAAAAAATATACTTTTAACTAGGATGTCGAGTTGATGTGGGGCATATATATATTTTTGAAATTTTTTGGTTGTGTACTTTTTATGATGTTGGTTTTTCTTTAGGCTAATTCTATGTTTGGACATGGTTTTGTAAGTGTAAGTTTGAAAATAGAATTAAAAAAATATATATATCATATGCTGTAAATTATATGCTGATGGATAGACGATTCATTTAAGAATCCATTGGTATGAATTCCTCCACCTAAGGTGCATCCTATTATAGGATTTAGGTGTAAAAAAATGGGAAGTAAAATTAAATTGCAAAAAAGGGGATAAAAGCCTATTTTAAAGCCCTCGATCGAGCTACTATCTCGATCGAGGTTTTTAAAACCCTTGATCAAGAATTTGTGTGCATTTTTTTAAATACCTCGATCGGGGGATCATGTGAGGTTAATCTAGAAGCTTGATCGATCTTTTATATACCTCTATTGGGATTTTTAAAAAACTTGCTTTAATTTTATATTTAAAAAATAACTACTAACTTAAATACCTTTATTGAGGTATTTGAACTAGATTGAGCTATTAACTCATACAAAATTTACTTTAATATTTATATTAAAAAACAAAAATATTAACTTACATACCTCGATCGAAGTATTTGAGCTAATACTTATTATTTTTCTCCCCCATTTCCATAGAATAAATTAATGCAAATATTTATTACTTTATAAATTGAATGTAAACATTTTAATAATTTAAACCTTTTAGTTTTATTATTGCCTTAATTTAAGTGACTATAAAATACAAAATCGTAAAATATTTTGAGTATGTAAAATTTACCAAAGTTAAAAGTAATCTATTCTCCCGCCAAAATGATGTGATCATTACTAATTATTCATTAATTTATTATTTGATTGAATTTTCTATATAGCCTATATTTAACATATTATATAAAATTTTGAATATTACTTGATTTACATGTAGATATATATGTCAATTTTCATCAAAACAAATTTTATAGACAACTTAATTTTTATTTTTTTTAAATTTTAAATTTTTTTATTCCATTTAAACATTAAATAATATCAAATACATCACATTTAAAACCATATTTATTTGAAATCTTATGTAATAATGTGACTATTTGAATCAATCAAATAGCCCATCGTTTTAGTTTTGGTAGCCAACGGTATTTGATGTGATGGATTATCATTGCTAAATATAATCCATCACATAAAACACTATGGGAAAATTTACCATGGGCCCCTTGATGAAGCTATTAGCATCCTCTGTTGAGCTACTGAGCTAACAGTTATGTTTTCATATTTTAAAGCTTTTCAAGCTAATAGATAATAGCTCGATCAATGGTTTATAAAACCCTCAATCGAGTTATTGAGCTTGATCGAGGGTTATCTAAAGAATCGATTGAGCTATTAAGCTCGAACGAGGGTTATCTAAACCCTCGATCGAGCTTTTATTAAAAGCTAGATCGAGTACTTGGTTAAGCCCTCGATTGAGCTTTTGAAAGGGCTTAACCAAAGCTCAATCGAGCTTTCTCCTTTTCATGTTCTTTCCCTCCTCTTGCCAAAAAGTGTACCCATGTTCATGGGAAAACCCATTAATGGGTATTGCAGAAGAAAGAAGAGATAGACTTAGACCTATTGATGTTATTCTCTCCATTTTTTTGTTGGAGATGGAGGTTGATTTCCATAAACCCTAGGTTCACCTATATTCTTCATAGTCATTTTTATTGTGGCTTATTACTTTAGGTTTTAATCATATGTGTTTACTTAATCAAATTTCTCAAATCCCTCAACGTTAAAAGACTAAGGATCAAATCCCATGGAAAGGTAGCTTGGAGTCTTAGTTGTGGGAGGAGGGGTGGGGATGACGATCTGGGTGGACAACATGTTGTTACATTGTATATCGTGAGGTCATTTAGATATTTGTACAATGCTTACATTGTGATATCACAACGTGATAATATTATTATCTTCAATCGATGTTTTTACAAAACTAAAATTAAAATGGATCTATATTAATTTAAAAGAGTGAGATAAAACCATGTAGATAAAAATGAGGAATCATATTGATAATTCTATAATAATTAAACATATATATTATTTAAAGGTTGTAATTCTGGATCCTGCCGCTGTCCTAAGAGATAAATCATATCATTTAGCAAAGGCAGGTGGCGTAAACCCCGAGTGAAGCAAGGTCAAAAACCTAAAGAGTAATAGGGAAATACGCTACTCCAATTCACAATGAAGGGATTCGATCTTTCTTAGCCGCCACGTACCCTTATTATTTATGGGTCTTCCACCTCTGTCAATGGTAGTGTAACTTGCTAAGATGCTTCCTTCTCTCCTGCACCTGGTGGGTTAGATCTTTCTATTATGACTAAGGATTGGATCCCCTGCTTTTTACTCTTCCTATGGTATAAGTATAAATAGGTATTATTATTTAAAAATGTAGTTAATAATTCTACATTTACTAAACATATTTATATTATTTATGATACCAAAATTATAATTTTATTTATATTATTTATGATACCAAAATTATAATTGTTTATATTATTTATGATACCAAAATTTTAATTTTGATGATATTTCTTAAACATTTTAATATAAATATAGATTGCTAGTAAAATTGCAAACATTTATAGCTATAATTGTATACATCTCCAATATATAAAATTAAAAATGACAATGGTTTTATTTATTGATTAATTTTAAATTGAGACATGTATCACATTTGCAAAATATTGTGGTATACCATTCCTTCTATAATATTTAAATGCATATTTATCACGTTATTCACTTCACTTTTGGCGCTCTGTTAGAGGTCCTAGATTCACCTAGAATCTTTGTTGTCAATGTTAGTATGGATTATTATTTCAAGTTTTTAACCATAGGTTTTTACTTTATAAAATTTCTGAAATCCCCAATGCTAAGAGACAAAGTGGCGTATAGTCTTTCAAATCCCGAATGCTAAAAGACAAAGTGGCTTATAGTCTTAGCTGTGGGAAGAGGAGCGGGGACGACAACATTGGTGGCCAGCACGTGCGGTCAATGTTTACCTAATATATTGTGGGCGGCCATTTCGGTATCACTTTCATTTCGAAATCTGCGCAATGTTTGAGAAATACCACTTACCAGTGACGAAATTCATTTGAAGGGTGGGTCTTAATTTTTATTGGAAGGGTATTGGTTCTTGTAGCCCTTTAAAGATGAAGGGCAATTTAAATAATTGTACTTTAATTGACAACTATAAATTAACTAAATCCTTCTCCCCAAAAAATGCAAAAAACAAATATTGCCTATTCAAATTTTTACAATTTTAAACAATTGAGCATTCCTTAATATTTACATGACAAATTGGAATATTTTCAATAAAACTAAATTTGAACACATTAATTTGACATATATGTAACATTAATTTTACAGTTCATTAAAATAACAACTATTTTGTTGTATTTTTTCTGGGTTAGACCACACTTCATTATACAGAAAACTCCTTAGACTATGAAATAACCATATTGGGGCATCTGCATGATCTATAACTAGATATAGTCTTAAAATAAAACTAGGACCATGAAAAAATTACTTATTGTTAACTATGTACAAAAGAAGCCACTAAGCAAAACGAGGCTATAATAAACCTACAACCAAAATTTACATATAAAACTGACCAAAACCTTAATTCAAACCGGAGAGAGGGCAATCATCCAATCTTGAGGGGTGTAAGAATGGTGGACATTAGGCGCCTAAGAAAAAATAATACATAGCTTAAAAAATCATTAAAAAAAATCCTCCATACCAAGCAAGTTAGCAACACTAGCATCATACGGGACTGGGCATCAAATTTTGTCGTTCAACACTTGTCGCGACAACATATAGGTATGGGATGGAGGGGAAATGGAATCAAGCCTAAGTCAATTAGAGCCTTGTGACTCGTTGCATTTTTTAGTCAATCTAACTTTTAAATTGAACCAAAACAACAAAAGAAGTTTGTTAATGGCTCGATTTGAGAAAATTCTAGATACATGAGTAATTAAGAGCTCGAGGCTCTAAAATTTCATGTGTTTTTTACCAATCCACGATTCAGTGAATTCATAGTCATTGGCATGAAATTTAAGTTATTTAATGAAAGAATTAATGTATCTAGCTCTATGTCGAAACTGTTTTCCATGCTGATGCGGGCCATTTCCCTCCTTATTGTCTTACCAAAAGGCATGAGAATGAGGAAGATGACTTAAAATTATGGACTTCACCATCAAAGAAGACTTACAATCACATTGGTAAGGAGTGATAAGAAGATCACAACAATCCAACGTGTCAAATTTGAGATGATAGTGTCAATTAAAGACTTATATGGTAAATTTAATATAAGACTTACTTATAGTTGTCTCTTACTCTTTGCATCTTGACACATTTGATAATTTATGGTTGTCTCTGTGCCTTGACCCAATTGATATTATAAGGTGAGGATGTGCATGCATAATAATCCTTATTTATGACTATGTGATGAGGATTTAATGGAAGATGATGTAAAGACATGTTATTTTTATACGTATTTGGTGGCGAGTGTTGAAGAGAAACGTGGTGAGAAACCACATATGTTTGGAAGGATGGAAGGAGATTACATGATCATGATCATGCCACCCATCAAATTGAAGACAATTCCTGAGCCAAAAATTGTTTTTTATTTTTTTTATTTTATTAATAACCACTGTGGTACTTTGGTCCAAATGTTTTTTCTAACTCATTGTTTCTCCATATTGTGTGCCTAGTGCCACCTCTCTATATCAATGCATAAATCAACCACTGCTTGGTTTGTGGTTCCAGTTGCATGCCAGTATTTGTAGTTGAAATAAATAAAGTCTTTCGGAAGAGGACTCATCAAAGCGGAAATTTGAATTTCATTTTGATGAAAAACAAGTGGACATTGGTAGCCAGGTTCACATAGGTAGTAGGCACAATGTTTCAGTCTTGTTTTGGGCCTTGGAGTGGTTCTCTATTGTTACAACCATAGTAATTGACACATTGTCACACCTTGGATCTCAGCCCGAAGTGAGTCGGGATTCAGAGTCAAATCCCAATGGCTAGTACCTCTTACTCGTCAGTTATCACTCATCACCTTGCAAATCTAACAGTCAATGCATGACATGAGTGAGTGAATGATTATAATTTATGATATTTCCAATACTTTGAATGACAAGTCCAAATTTATAGCATAGGAATTTCAACATAGAAATTGAAATTTATATGGATGGGTAATTTGAAATGTTTCCCTTCTTTTGAAATGTTGATATAACTTATGTCTTACCTATTGGAAGGGTAAAATTCAGATTTTAAATTTTTTTTGAAGGGAAATTTTAACTTTACACTTCTAGGAAGGGTTAAAACCCTTTGGAAGGGCCAGGAAGGGTACAAATTTGAACGCTGCTACTAACCGATGTGAATTGGAAAGTTTGTCTACCAATTTAGCAGTGATCTTTCAAATTTAGAAGCTCCACTTTTAAAAAAATTTATTGTTTCAATAATATTTCATGTTATGCTTGTCTATTCTTATTTGGTGTAGTCTAAATATTCTAAGTTTCCAGTATTTAAGGGATAATTTTAAGGACACATATTTATTTAAAAGTGTATAAATCTTGGCTAGTTTTACTAGTTTTCAAAATGTCAACTATAAAATATTTGACAATATTTTTCTAAAATTATTTAAATTTCTAATGATTTTATATAGTTTATATTATAATTTGGTGATTTTTAGAGTGAAAAAAGTTTACCCCATCAAAATTGGGCGAAATGGGGCTTCAAAAAATGCAAATTCACTAATCTTTTTTTGGAAAAATACATGGAAAAATAACCCATGCGCTAAATTTTGCCATAAAATTATCCTTCAGTGCCATGGAAATTGCATGATTTGGGTGCCATGGGGTATCTGAAGGTGCTGAATCTGTTTATGGATTTAAAAATACAATTTAAACATGTAGAAATTTTGATTTTACCAAAAAAAGAATTACCGGATTCCAACCAAAACCCACGGTAAAGTAAAAAAAGTAGAACAAATAGACTACATTCTTTTTACCTATAAATATTATATAAATTTAATTTGAAATAAAAATAAAAAATAATGGTGGATAAAAAGCATAATGGTAATGGTTTGTAGTATAGTAGTATAATTAGGTTGTATTGGTATTTTGTACACAAAAATTTGGAACAAATCCAATTAGTCCAGTATTAATTATTAATAACTAGTTCACACTCGCAATTGTTAAGATATTATAATTTATGATATATTTATGAATATTTAATTAAAAATAATATAAATAACTAGTACATACTTATGATTATTTAAAAACTTTGTCCAACATATTATTTTTACGATACTTAAAATAAAAATTTGCAAAAATTGCATAAATCACTAACCATGTTATTCTACATTTACATAACTATTTATCAAAAACTTCTTCTCTAAATTCTAAGTTGCTTTAAAAACACAAATTTTCACACATTATAGGATAAAGTGAATTGCATTTTATTCATTCTATCTTGTTTTGTAATATTTATGTCGTAGGCATTCACCAACGAGAAGCGTGACCTTCCACCTCGGATAGATTCCTCATCTATAAATCCAATGGAATCCTGCCGTGTGTTTTTCTTCTTTCGCGCACGTCGACTAGATCACGCCGATCTGATTTTCCTATCTACTTTGCCCCTTTCACGCAAACCCATGTCTGTGTCGCAGCGATTTGCATACTTCACGCCGACTAAAACGAAGTGTCCATCAATTTGACCACACAAATAAGCCTTGACCAACTCGACTATCGACCTTATTTTTTTTAAAACTAAAGTTAACCGATCATTTTGACTTCCGGCCCATGTCCATCAATTCCACCACACAATTAAAAGGCGACCAATTTTTAAAGGCTCAACCAACTTGACTATTGACGATAATTTTTTTTAACTAAAGTGACCTGACCATTTTGACTTCCGACCATATCTTACAAATATTATCGAAAACAAAATTAAATAGTTAATAGTTGACGCGTGTCCATTAATTCAACCACACAGTTAACAATCGACCATTTTGACTTCCGACCCATGTCCATCAATTCCACCACACAGTTAAGAGTCGACCAATTTTTAAAGGCTCGACCAACTCGAATATCGACCATATTTTTTTTAAAACTAAAGTTAGCTGACCATTTTGACTTCCGACCCGTGTCCATCAATTCCACCACACAGTTAAGAGTCGACCAATTTTTAAAGGCTTGACCAACTCGAGTATCGACCATATTTTTTTATAACTAAAGTGACCCGACCATTTTTACTTCAGACCATATGTTACAAATATTATCGAAAACAAAATTACACAATTAACAGTCGACGCATGTCCATCAATTCGACCACACAGTTAACAGTCGACCAATTTTTAAAGGCTCGACCAACTCGACTATAGACCATTTTTTTTTTAACTAAAGTGAGCCGACAATTTTGACTCCCGACCATATCTTACGAATATTATGGAAAATAAAATTATAAATTCATATCAACTATTTTATATGTCGATCATGTTTGCACAGTGACAACTTCACACCGACAAAAATGAAGTGTCCATCAAGCGACCAATTTTTTAAGGCTCGACCAACTTGACTATTGACCAAACTCACCAGCATTTGGGTTGATACAGTCTAAACATGCAGTGTAGCTCTGCATGAAAAAGCTTACGAGATCTATACTTTTTATTAGAAACTTGAGCATTCAATGATGGATTGGACATTGAACAAGATTCTATAAGGTTAGCTAGGTGAAGATTGATTTCTTTGGGTTTAATCCATCATGAATTTATGAACTTTCCTTCAGTAGTACCAATATCTACCTATCGACGTATATCTGTATTTGATGGATTGGACCTGCTGGATATTTAATCCTGTGGAGATAGGAGAACAGATTTCAATGCAACAATGGTTAAATGTACTCAGACACCAATGCACCGCCTTTACTCTTGATCATTTATAAAATTCGATGGGTAAAGCCTCTCTCATTCTTTTGTTCTTCGATACTGTTATTGTGACATAATCCCAGTTTTTTTCTCAACATTCGAATCACCATTAATTTGTTGCTCTTTTACAGACCAACAACCCTCTTGCGGAGCCAAAGATTCTTGTTTTGTATTAAAAGAAAGGTTCTCCTCTCAAACTAAAACTCATTTCACTTGCTATAATTATTCTATTCTAAATCCTGTTCCCGTTTAATATATTCAAACAAGATTTTGTTGTCTTTTTTAGTGTTTTTTGTTGAAAACTAGAGTCTGTTTATGTCAATTATTTACTGGTTTCAGATGAAAGGTTACTTGACTAGTATATATTCATTTTTTTGTCTCCTAGAAAAGTTGCCCCTCCAGAAAAGTAATATTTAATTTAGTCATCTGGTATATGGACAATCGTATCTTGTTCTCACTATTTCTGTTTAATATTTAAAAACAAGGTTCTCGGAGCAAATTTACCCAGAATTATGTTCCCTTTTTTGTTGTTTTTTGTTGGAAAGTAGCTTCTGTTTCTGCTGTGTTTTTGGGCATTTTTTGTTGAAAACTAGAGTCTGTTTCTGTCAATGGACTGTCATTTATTTAATCCTATTACTTGTATGTTCAATCCTAAGAGTAAGTATTAGATCATGTACCCGATTTATTCACTAGTTTCAGATGAAAGGTTACTTGACTGGTATATATTCATTTCCTTGTGATTACCAGTATATGTTTCCTACTAACTTTGGTAGATAATTTGCACTAAAACAGTCTTTGTCTCCTAGAAAAGTTGCCCTTCCAAAAAAATAATCTTTATATTAGGCATCTGGTATATGCACAATACTATCTTGTTGTCACTGTTGCTGTATAATATTTAAAAACAAGGTTCTAAGAGAAAATTTACCTAAAATTATGCTTCCTTTTTTGTTTTTTTTTTGTTGAAAACTACACTCTGTTGCTGCTATCTTTTTTGGTGTTTTTTGCTTGTTTAATATTTAAAAACAAGGTTCCCACAGAAAATTTACCCAGAATTATGTTCCATTTTTTGTTTTTTTTTGTTGGAAAGTAGCTTCTGTTTCTGTTGTCTTTTTGGGTGTTTTTTGTTGAAAACTAGAGTCCGTTTCTGTCAATGGACTGTCATTTATTTAATCCTATTACTTGTATGTTCAATATTGAGAGTAAGTATTTGATCATGTACTTGGTTTATTTACTAGTTTCAGATGGAAGGTTACTTGATTGGTATATATTCATTTCCTTGTTATTACCAATATATGTTTCTTACTAACTTTGGCAGATAATTTGCACTAAAACAGTCTTTGTCTCCTAGATAAGTTTCCCTTGCAGAAAAATAATCTTTATATTAGGAATCTGGTATATGCACAATGCTATCTTGTTGTCACTGTTGTTGTTTAATATTTAAAAACAAGGTTCTAAGAGCAAATTTACCTAAAATTATGTTGCCTTTTTTGTTTTTTGTTTGTTGAAAACTAGTGTGTGTTTCTGCTGTCTTTTTTGGTGTTTTTTGTTGGAAACTAGACTCTGTTTCTATCAATGGACTGTCTTCTTTTTACTCCTATTACTTGTATGTTCAATCTTGAGAGTTAGTATTTGAGCATGTATGTGATTTATTTACTGGTTTCAGACGAAAAGTTACGTGACTGGTATATATTCATTTCATTGTGATTACCAATATATGTTTCCTACTAACTTGGGAAAATAATTTGCACCGCAACAGTCTTTGTATCCTAGAAAATTTGCCCTCCTAGGAAAATAATCCCAAAATTGAAACCAATTTCAAGCCCTTCATTTTTGTATTCTTTCCACAATATTGCTATGTATTGCATGAAATATCAAATGATCTTTTGTCAAGTTCTCCTACATCTTCTATCTTTATACTTAATATCAATATCGCACCTTTTTCTCCAGCTTACTTTTGTAGTCCAACTATTCACACTATCACGCTATGGACACTCTCTTGACCGAAAACGCCATTTCACTTCGGATGCATCATGTTTTTGACATATGCCCACTTGTACAAGTTGTTGCTCTTGATCGACTAAGCTATATTAACTCAGCAATTGCCCACTTTCAAATCTCTATCTCTGATGGCATTCATAAGCACGATACATTGCTTCCAACTAGCTACAATAACATTGTGGAAAACCACCAACTCCAAAAAGGTTCAATCATCAAAGTCAGCAAGTATACATTCAACACTATACATGATGCAACGTATGATTTGTTTTCCGCATTATCCTTTTCACTTATTTTATTTTTCACTCTTGATAATTGTAACATATTTTTTACTTATACTTACTTACGTTTATTCCTCTTGCCAGGACTATCGCATTGGGCACCTTCGAAATTGTCACCTTGGAAACAACAATTATTGGAGACCCATCCCCTTTCAACTTCACACCTAGCTTTACAGCCCACATCAGTTCATCTATTTCATAAAACAATGCCCTTGACTCCCAAAACCTTTCATTTGCAATACCTTCTCCAACGCCAAACCTTATTGCACCTACTCTTGAATTCACATTGCTCAACCCTTCCAACAAAACTTGGACCATTCAAGGACGAGTTACTGCAAAGACAAGTATGAACACCTACACCAATAAAAAAAGCCCCTAGTCAACTCTTTGGGTTTGATCTTCTTAGTGCCACGAAAGATGAGATTCATATCTTTGCTTTCAATGAACTAGCTACCTCATTATATGACGAAATACAAGTTGGCATAGTCTACATAGTCTCAAATGGCACAATCAAACTGGTTAATCCAACATACAACCATTTGGAAAGTGCTTTCAAGATTTTCCTTAACTCCTCCTCAACAATTTAACCATGCTTGGAAGAGTGCCCACTTATTCCTTTTCATTGCTTCAACTTTAAATATATCCATGACATCAAAACCACACCCCTCAATTCCATCATTGACCTTCTCTGAATTGTCATTTATGTTTCCCCTGCATCAACTATACACAAAAGGGATGGCTCTGAAACCATTCGCCAAATAGTTGGGTTGAGGTACATGTCCGAGTATAGCATAGATATAACACTTTGGGGAGAGCATTGCACAATTGAGGGTGCCTAACTTGGAAACCTTCGACGTTTAGCTACTCCCTCTATCCTTGGAATAAAAGGTGGGCGTGTTACATAATTCAATGGAAAAACCATTGGAACGATCTCAAACACCAACCTCATTATAAACCCAGATATCGAGGAAGCTCAAGTTCTCCAAGCATAGTTTGTTGACAATGGATTCCGTTCAGCGTCCCCATCTTTGAGCAGAAAATCCAACTCGTCTTCTTCTACCTCCAGTAAATGCATTTCCATATCTATGCTACAATCTCTCCAACACTCTGAGAAGCCAACTTGGTATTCATTTATTGCTACAATCACCCATATTAACATCAATGACTTTCATTTCCTTGCATGCCCTGTATTTGTCGATGGAATACAATGGATGAAATTTTTTTCCCACAAAGTTGGCAATGTTTGGTATTGTACAAAATGTGATGGGGAGTTTAAAGAGTGTGCTTACCGATACATACTCAAAGTTGACATCACGGATGCTACTGGACAACTATACGGTATCATATCTTTTGATGATGTTGCGCAACAACTCATGGGGGTCTCTGCAAAAGATTTTTGTCTTCTATCATATGATCCAATGTCTCTCTTGGAAATTGTTCAACATGTTTGTGCTTGACAGTACCTTCTAACCTTATCAATAAAGACAAAGACTTTTAATTCAAATGCTCGCTTGAAGGTGCTTCTTGTGATGTCAGAATAGGTTTCTCCATCATCGGCCCTTGTCAATACACTTGATGAAAGTGAACACACCGTGGTTAATAAACATCCAATTTCTCGCAAGCTTTGAACTCTACCTTTAAAAACACTTCCCCCAACATCATTCTACTCTTCAATTCTAACTTTTGTACTTTCTATCTCGTACTTAGAAACTACACATTTTTGTATACATAGGTGGTACTTGAAACCATCAATGAGCAGTCTTGAATATTATATTATTTAGTTTTGTTGTACCATTGTGTTAAATCACATCTTTTTTTTAGCCTATTTGCAATTTTCAAATTTGTAGTTATAATTTAGATTGCTTTGTCAAGTCTATACTTTTTTTCTTTATAAATATTGTTCAGGAGTGTCTTTATTTCTTTATTGCAACAACTTCACATAAATTATGCATGTTCCATTTATCTTTTACAATATACCTTTCCTTACTCTTTGAATTATTACATATATATTATTTTTCTCTTCCACCAAAGGAACCATAAATGCAACATGGATAACCGTTTATGTTATACAAGATACCTTTGTTTACTCTTCCAATTATTACATATATAGTATTTTTCTCTTCCACCAAATGTACCACAAATCCCACAACCACTAAACACTTTTTTTTGTAGGCATGTCAACCAATGTTAACAATGATCAAAAGAATGCATGCAGAAGACTTCTATATGCTCAAAATAAAAATGCAAACAACAAGCGTCAACGACTTCTATATAGAGTTGTTCGTCAACTTGTTCATATCCCTTCTCCATTCCACGTTGCTCAACATCCCCTTACACCCTCCACACCATCCGCATCCACAACAATGCATCCAACAAACATCGACCTAAATGGTGCATAGCAACGATTCTGCACAAGATTGGACAAACTATCTCCCATGAAAATATGCTCTATATGCATGGAGTCATATCCTGGAATCAAAATAAAACACTTTTCTAGTGCATATGCATGTTCTCAGTGCAATGTAGAACAAAATGGCCACCGCTATTCCATTGCAAACAATATGGACCCTGGGACACAACCATCAGTGCTAGCAGCCCTTACTCAAGTTGAAGAAATGCTCATTTCTCTAGTTAACCCAATTTTACTAGTCACTCATGCTCATGGGGGACAATATACATATTATGGCCACACTATAAGCTTCCCACAAAACATTGCTAGCATTGCCACTTTCCTCCCTCATTTACTCTTAGACATTGACATCCTTATTGTTTGTAAATGCAGTCCTATGAAAAAGCCTTATGACTTCTTTGTTAGTCAAGCACGTGTTCTTGCTTCTCTCGAATACAAGCTTTCAAATAATCCATACTACAAATATGTCCAAGTTAGCTCAACTACATTATCTTCTTTGCCTCTTGAACCAACTAACATTTCAGCCCTCCTTTGTCATGTCACACCCGCTAAAACCCCATTTGCTGAACATACCTCAACTTCTACTATTCAATCACCCAGCTTCCTTGAACCCCATGAACAATAATCATCCTCATTTATATCTACACAAACAAATTGTAGAACTTAGGTTGATGAAATCAAACGCTTCTTGGGCACAAGCTATGCACCAACACTACCTTGCATTGACTAGCCCCCAATAGACATTTTCCCCATCAATGAGTATAACACAATAGGCCTCCTCTAAATGGCCTTCCCAACCTTATTTCCCACACGAGTGGCAATGCTTAAACAACCACACATTCAAGAGGTTGGTATGGACAATTATGCACTGCACCTTCTTAGATACTATGACAATACATTTTTCCAACATCCTCATTTTCGTTATTACATATATAACCTCATGATGCGCCATCGTAGCCAATCTATGGCTTCGGTGTTTGTAAAACATAACATTGAAGATACATTGCCTCCAACCATCTCAGAACTTGTACAACAATTACAAGACTTTCCTGATGCTAAAATTGCTGAGCAAGTCATGCGCTTTGGCTCCACGCTTCGTGGGACACGTTCCTATTGGAACAAAAGTAGGGGTGAACTAACTCACATGATCACTCAACAAGGGACACCTACATTCTTGTTCATGCTCAGTGCAGCTGACACAAAGTGGCCAGATTTGCACTCTTTGATGCTTGGACAAGCTCCATCCACTTCAAATCAACAACACCAATGGACAAATTCGCAACCTTATATCCAATCCACACGTTGAATCTCAATACATGGACAATAGATTCAAAATATTCCTGGAAGAGGTTCTTAAAAAAGGCCTTTCTAGAAAATACTACTGGTGCAGCTTGGTAACAACTCATATTCCCATGAAAGTTCAATGTATTTAAAGCCTAAAATGTTTGTTCGTAATATTTATATTTTGCATGTAGGTATGAATGGCAACACAGGGGATCTCAGAATATACATGGCTTCTTATGGATAGAAAATGCACCCAATATGGACACGTTAGACTAGGCAGATGCTACCAAGGTTGAAGATGCAAAATTGTACTTTGACAAGTTTGTTACAGCATGGCATCCTCGTGTCAACCATTTTCAAACTCCAACTTTACAAGCCTCTACTATAAATGATTCATGCACCATTGGATCACATTACATACTTGCAACTAATCACTTGGATGACTATGAAGACCTTGTTAATTGTGTCCAAAGGAACACAAAATGTTCAGAATCTTCTTGCCTATGTACAAAAGGATCATCTCTTCAATGTCGTTACGGGTTTCCCTTTGATCTACAACCTACCTCTTCCCTATTCATTGATGGAAAAGGCCGAAAAACATACAAACCTGCAAGGAATGATGCCCTTCTAAATATTCACAACCCTACGATGCTCTCAATTTGGCAAGCTAATGTTGATTGCCAACCTATTCTCTCTAGACATGTTGTCCTCAAATATATTTAAAAATATGCAGCAAAGGCAGAGCCTAAATCAGAAAGCTACCATGCACTTATTTCTCGTCTTGCACATGCAACTCCACATGATGCCCCCATCCTTCTACCAATAAGACGTTTTCTATCAGAAACTGTTGCAAAGTGAGACATTGGTGCACAAGAGACTTGCCACATGCTCCAAAAACTCCCTCTTTGTCTTTGCAATCGTTCCTTTCTATCCTTAAATGTTAGACAAAGTGTTTTCCACCTTATTTCCAATGACTCTCCTAACATCCCAACAACACCCACTTGCACTCAAACAACTTACCCTTGTTGAAGCTACACGCTCTTGGTCATACTCACCTCGTAGAAATCAATCGCAATGGAAACCAAACAAGCCTCCCAAAATTGTTCGTGTCTTTCCTCGCTTCACTACCATTCCACCCATTACTGCAGATTCATGTGTTTCCTTTTGTTGGAGTGAGCTCCTTCTATACAAACCTTTTTGCACCCTCCACAATGACATTGAATCCACAACATTGGTCATAACTTCTAATTGGCTTTGCATTAAATACACATATACTGCATGGCATGTTGATCATTTTCCAAAACCCCCCAGTACCCCTCCCTCTGATGACTCTACTTGTACTTCAAACCACTTCCCCTTAGCCCCTTCCACAGATGAATTGGAACTCCTTTCTCAACTCCGCCCTGGAAACAACCTCTATGTTGATGACCTTGACATGCTTGGCCATCATGACTTTGACAAAGAGCACAATTGGAACGAAAACCATATTCCCTCACACATCCATGCAACAACTATATCATTCATTGACATCATTCGAATGTCCACAAATGTACAACCTAACACCTTCTCATCTTCATGTTCTCCTACCTCCTTGTCTCCCACACAACGCATGGCCTTTGAATTTATCATCACACACTCCACAAATGCTACAACCCTTCCCCGACTCAAAATGGTCATTCAAGGCACTGCAGGAATAGGAAAGTCTTTATTGATTTCTTGCCTTAGATCTACACTCCAACATGCTTCTGGGGATAACCCTTCACCCTTACTCCTGCTTGCTCCCACCGATGTTGCTACTTTTAACATACATGCGTTAACAATACATTCTGCCCTTCGCATACCCATTACCGAGATGCATCCTCTTGAAGGAAAATCCCTTTCAAGCTTCCAACAACAATTTCGCCATATCCGATACATAATCATTGACGAAATGAGTTTCGTTGGCCCAAAAATGTTAACCCAAATGGATGACCGCTTATAATAAGCCTTCCAGTCCCAATGTACAACTCCGTTTGGTGGGTGCTACATCATCTTCCTTGGTGATTTTGAACAACTACCCCATGTAAAGGACATCCCCATGTATGTCGGTGCATCACGAGGGAATCCTCTCTGGCGTACTTTTGACACTTTTGTCACTCTTTCAACCATCTTTCGACAACAAGGTAACACCCCTTCTCAAGTTTCCTTTTGGCAACTCTTGCTCAATATTTGGAATGCAATACCAACTCTTGAAGATTGGACACTCCTCATGTCAAGAAAAACCTCGTCCCTTTCACATGAAGACAATCATACATTTGACCAATGCACTCACTTGTATGCAACTAACAGCTCTATTGCATTTCACAAAAAACAAATGCTAAAACTCCTCAACATGCCAATTGCACATTGCTTTGCAGAGCAAAAGAAACAACATATGCAAATCTCAATAGATGATCAACAACTTCCATTCAAGGTTCTATTATCAATTGGTCAACAAGTCATGTTGACAGCCAACTTGTGTGTCTCAGTAGGACTTGTGAATGGCTCACTTGGGAAAGTTATTGCAATTGTCTACAACTCCAACGATCAACCGCCTACATTGCCATCTTATATTGTAATTGATTTTCTCCACTACAATGGCCCCTCAATGGGATTCTTCCAATCCAAATTATGTCCCCATCCCTCCTATAACAAGGGGTTCACGAAGGCAAGTACCGCTTTGCATGGAATGGGGTTTAACAATCCATAAGGCACAAGGGATGACCCTGCAAAATGAAACAATGGATATTGGCAACACTGACCGACAAGGACTTACATTCACTGCAATATCAAGAGTAAAATCTCTATCAGGCCTTCACATATCTCCACCTTTTTCCTTTTGTAGGTATTCTCGAATGAAAGATAGTCCCTATGTGCAGCGCATAATACAAGAAGAGAACTCGCTTGCTTCAAAGTCTTTGCAGCCACATGCTCCATAAAGTTATATTCCTTCTCCTTTGTAGCTCTACTTTGCATACCTATTACTTTACTACGTTCTCCTTTTTTCAAAACGATTTGTCTATTTTTTCAGATCTTCTATTCCTGTTGCTACCATCATTGAATATTTGCCTATGAAAGACAAGAAAATACTACTCTATAAAGAAGACAAGAAATTTAATCTTCATATCAATAGATTTCTTGCACTACTCTAGCTTATTTAATTCAATGTGTTGTCATTACTTTTTTGAAAGCAAGCACATCAACACATTTCATCCCATCTTAGTCTTTTTTCCACTAAATATAAAATGTCACTATGCTTAAAAAATTATCCCATAAAGACTGTCGGGGGTCTTCCCACAAAATGTCTGCATGTCCTAATGAAGTAATGTGATCCAAATGATAGTCGGTTCACTGTTTGACTAACACTCTCGGTCGTTATTTTCTATCTTCAGAAAACTATTAAATACACATGGTTATTGTATCCAAGTCGACATCCGACTAATTGTCTTCCTTGTCGACCGAGGACAATTTCAATACAGTTCTATCGACTTAATCGTCGACTCAATCATCCTGGTCACCGCTCAAAAAACAATATGTTGATCATCTTTACACAGTGACATACTTAAGAGTCGATCAATTTTTAAAGGCTCAACCAACTCCGACCATTTTGAATTCCAACCATTTTCACTTCCAACCATATCTTCCAAATATTGTCAAAAACAAATTAAAAATTCATATCAACTATTCAATATGTTGATATTGTTTATACAGTAACAACTTCACATTGACCAAAATGAACTATCCATCAATTGAACCACACCGTTAAGAGCCGACCAATTTTTAAAGGCTCAACCACCTCGACTATCAACCATACTTTTTTAAACTGTGTGGTCGAATTGATGGACACGTGTTGACTATTAACTATGTAATTTTGTTTTCGATAATATTTGTAACAAATGGTTGGAATTGAAAATGCTCGAGTCACTTTAGTTATAAGAAAATATGGTCGATAGTCGAGTTGGCCGAGCCTTTAAAAATTGGTCGACTTGTAACTGTGTGGTGGAATTGATGGACATGGGTTGGAAGTCAAAACAGTCGGCTAAGTTTAGTTTTAAAAAAAATATGGTCAATAGTAGAGTTGGTCGAGCCTTTAAAAACTAGTCGACTCTTAGCTGTGTGGTGGAATGGATGGACATGGGTCGGAAGTCAAAATGGTTGACTGTTAACTGTGTGGTCGAATTGATGGACACGTGTCGACTGTTAACTGTGTAATTTTGTTTTCGATAATATTTGTAAGCTATGATCGGAAGTCAAAATGGTCAAGTCACTTTAGTTATAAAAAAATATGGTTGATAGTCGAGTTGGTAGGCTTTAAAAATTGGTCGACTTTTAACTGTGTGGTGGAATTGATGGACACGGGTCGAAATCCAAAATGGTCAGTTAACTTTAGTTTTTAAAAAAATATGGTCAATAGTCGAGTTGGTCGAGCCTCACAAAATTGGTCGCCTCTTAACTATTTGGTCGACTTGATGGAAACTTTGTTTTGGTCGGCGTGAAGTTGTCATTGTGTAAACATGATTGACATATGAAACAATTGATATGAATTTGTAATTTTGTTTTCGATAATATTTGTAAGATATGGTCGGGAGTCAAAATGGTCAGGTCACTTTAGTTAAAAAAAAAATGGTCCAATTCGACCAAAACGAAGTGTCCATCAATATCACCAAAACAAAGTTCTATTAAAGTGGTCGAGCTAATATCTCGTCGTGCATCGACGAAATTACGAGTGTTTGATAGATATCAAAATTTCATTTTTGTCCACATGACATAAAGTAAAATAATAGTCAATGCTTAGCATTTACGTTGGTTGGGTCGAGTTTTTAAAGCGGTCATTTTTTGTAAAAGAGTCGGATGTCTGACAACTAGTCGGACCTTGACTAAAGAAGAGCTCCATTGGAGTGATTGCTTTTTGTTGTATTCTTTCCATTTATAGTTGTATAACTTATATTGATTCAGATTCCATACTATTGCTTAAGCACAAGATGTACTATATCTTATGCTTACAACAGCAACAAAAGTTTACAACTTATGTATGTTTACGTTTACACATTTAAAGAAATAACACTAGTTCCTCTATCTTCAATACAAGGTACCTTGTAAACATTTAAATCAAGATTCCTCATTATTCACACTGTATGTTTTCAAATCAGGTATGTCGCAAAAAACTGACAAAAGAAAGGCCGAACAAATGGACCTTGAAAAGGAAATGACTGGAAAAATACAAATGGAAACACTATTTAAAAACACTAAATCCATCATAAGCTGCACTGCTGAGTTCAAATGGGGCGAGTTGTACATAGCTATCAGAGACGGGAAAATACCTAATTCAACATTGGAGGAAACCATAATTTATCAAAACATCAAGAGGTCCAACCTTCATAATTCAACTACGCGACCAGAATTGTTTCACTGCTTAGAGGTTATTGCATGGATCTTTCCCCATGTAGATACTATGACAAGGATAATTTCAAACGCCATTAGGGAATGACTCGCATCCCTCGAACCAGCCCACCTTGTAGCTGCATACAAGTTTCCTACCTCCAAAGTATTCCTAACTAATGATTGGGTAAGATGTGCCAATATAGATAATGTTGAATGTGCAAGGGAAATGCTTTTACCAGACAAACAACTTAGACCAAAACATACCAAGAAATATGCCACCGAAAACTTAAGGACCCCCTATAGAATCATAGTCCTATTGTTGAGCAGACTCTTCGGTCTACCAAACGCCAAGAACTATAAACTCAGTTGGGTTCCATTGATATACCATGTTGCCACACATAGTACAATCTTCAATTCGGCAACTATTATTTCAGAAAGTATTGCGTCAACCATTTATGCATCTCAAATCGGCCTTTCATAAGGGAAATCAGAATTCTTCATGTCTAGCTACCTTATCGATTGCATATTAGTCATCCACCCTTTCCCTAATTTGGGATGTACTTGGAATCGGAATGAAACTCCCATTCATGTAGCATATTAGCTAACTTGGGCTCACCGATATGCAGGATACTACAAATTACTATCCGAAGAACTAATCATGTCCCTTTATTCACTTGTCTTCAATAAAGAAGCAAATTGTATGTCAGACAATGCCTTGGATGTAATAGGTTAATATGGAGACTATTACTTCTCATGAGAAAGCACATACATTAGAATGTATGGGGGCATAAAACCTCCTTCTCTATTGACCAAATATGCTACAGATTACATTGTGCATAAAGAAGCAATCAGACAAGTGTTCATCAATGGAATTGGTAACTATCTCCATCACAACAAAATAGCCTCTTACCCACCTGTACCATTCAACATTGGTGGATACAAATTTCATAAGATTAAGGCAGTGGAAGCCTTTATTGTAGACTTGCAACCTTTTCACTTTGGAACAAAACTATTTGTAAGAAATGACAACAAACACAAGGTGGCTAAACAATGTGCTTCTTATAAAATCACTTTTGAGTACTCAAATCACTTTTTGAAAGAAGAACAAATATATAAAAGGGTACACAATATGATAGATCTGCACAACAAACTATATCCGAAGATTGCATCTACTTCTACCCAAACTACAAGCAAAGAAAAGCAACCAGAAATACATAGGCAAAGAGAAGAGCCAGTAACAGTTCGTCGAATTCCTCAATCGTGCCCGACTAGCCACAGTCAACAATTTTAGACAAATAAAGCATGACCTCCGGATGCATATCTACAAGCAACGAGCAATCAGGATCACCGACCAATAGATGGGAAAACCTTACATTCATGCGATAGCACGCACATAGGGTGTCAGTCGGAATTAAATACATTGTCAAATTATTCTTAATGCAGTCATCTACTTTTAATTCACACGTGCCAAATGCTTCCTCCATAAATCCTGACCTAGAGGATTGTTGGATACTCTTTTTCCAAGCACTGGAGAACTAGACTTCAAATAAAACAGAAGCATTTTGAGAACCTGAGAGTTCTACAGAAATGATGGTGCTGAAGAAAGGTCAGACTACAACCTGTTCAGCCTCAGCTAAATTCTGTCAATAGGAGATGGCCCAAACACCGCTGGAAAACCACTTACAGCTGGTTCAAAACGCTAAAGTACATGAGCCACATTGGCAAAAAACTTGGAAAGATATTCTTTCATGGGTAAAGGAGTCGAATGGCAATTGGAGGGAGCCATCCCAAAAACTGCGGACGACTAGCATTTTGCAATACATGAATGCACCTCTGCTGGAACAGTTTGGTGGACTCAAAGACATTATTGCTCGATTCGTAGTAAGCATATATCATAATGGAAGATTCTATTTTGACGTTCTAGTCGAAATAAATGGTGAGGTCATCCACAAGATTACAGGGTTATGATACAAAGGTGCAGATGTATCTAGTCGACAGAGACCAGAATTGATCAAGCAGTTTACAGACCACCCAATTGGAAAGAATTCTAGGGGGTTATTGGTGACCCAGATAAAATATGAAAACTATAAAATAACTGAGCGAATCATGTCGACCACTTTGTCAAACTCCGGTTAAGGGTCTGACTTAAAAATTGAAATGCTAGAGCCTATCCTGAGCATGGAAATAGATGGAAAAATATACAACTGGGCTAAGTACCTTGCCGAAATGATCAAGAACATATGTTTGAGGTGCCAAGAGGATGGAGCGGCCATTCGTTACCCATCTCTAATCATCTGGATAGCAATGACGCATATAAGACCGGTAGGAAATAAAGACTTACTAAATAAGGACCCGTGTTAATGAAAAAATTCCGTCACTTTACGAAAGGAGGCAACAGACTTGGGCCGTCAACAGTAAAGATTTGGATAGAAGCCTGGTTCAACGACTTAAAAGTTCGGTTGACTAGATGGAGGGTATCTCAGAATGTTCGATGGAGTCTGCCTCCGTCTGCTCAGATTGAACTTGCACTGGACCTTACATCAGTTTGGTACTTGGAAGGAGCAAGTGGACCCGCACAAGCTCTCGACTATTACCCTTGGGTCAAGGAAATATTCAATGAGCTTAAAAGGCAATCCAACACAAAATTGATAATTCCTGATATGGCACACCAAGTCGACATTCCCATAGTCGAACCTTTAATGGATCCAGAGAAAGAAGAAGCCTATGAAAGCTGCTTATATATGGACAATTTTACATTTCAACCTCAGCCCGTGGCCGGATCAAATCGTTTAGCACTTACACTCATTCCACACCAAGATTCACCGGATGGAGCTGAACAATCGGATGAAGAGACCCTATCAGACAATCCTAAGTATACCTTGAACCCTGACAACATCCAACAGATGGCCAACCAATTATCCATAGCTCAAAAAGCAAGAGATGTACAAATACAGGGCAATGGAAAATTAAAAATTACCATTGACGAGCCAATAGTGGAAGATAAACTGAATTATACGACAACACAACGCGAATATTGGAAGATGCAGCTAAGAACAAAATACCAGTCGACGAGCAGTTCAAGAAATTTTTGGAAGCTGAACACCCTCGACCCAAAAATAAATTCAAGATTATCATCAACAAGGTTGTCGAACTGACAGATAGCTCAGCTCCACCATATCCAACCATCGTCATAGAGGATACTATTTTTTCTACACCTCCGGTAATTACCCCACTTGCACTTCAAACTCCATCTCAAGTTTCGAATATTGTACAAACTCTTCCTTCCCCCCTTTGAGAAACATTTTAAAATGATAGCGACATTACCCAATTCATGACTCAACTCCTGGCCATGTTCCCAGATTGGAGAAAACTCATAACCAAGAAACCTGTATTCGCAGATACTGGTTCACGGATAGATTCTGCCCCTCCTGGTGTGATCCCAACCAAACTTTTGAATCCATCAGATACCTTAGCACCACAACCAATTGGCATGCACCATACCCATCTACAACGCAATCTTGACACAAATAATCCAATTTTTGCTCAACAAACTTCTTTGTTCATTCCTTTTCCAGTCAATCCGTCGATGGAATCCCATTCACCTCTGCGACATGTCATCGCCTCACCAAAACATTTCTCTGAAGTTCAAGTTTTAGATGTAGACGCACAACTGATACCAGAAGTCTTGTCCCCTGTAGTCAGTCAGGAACCATCTTCCATTTCAAATCCTAAGCATCCTCTTCCAGTCGAAGAAACACGTGTGTCGTCGACAGGTAAAATCGATACTAGTGTACCATTCCACAACCCTGCCAATGAGTCAGCAATAGAAACAACTAAAGCAACAATCGAGTCAGCAGCACAAACAACTCAGACAGCAGTCGAGACAGTAGAGCAAGCAAAACAAGTAAGAACTGAAGAAGTACTCCCGACAAACACAGTAGAAATATCAAACAGCTCAATACTAGCAGAGCAGTCTACTGAAGAAGCAGAAAAATAGATAGAACAACCATCAGCAATAGTTGAGACTCAAAAATAATCAGAACAACAATTAGCGGCCCCAAAATCTAAAGGAAAATCCAAGAAAAAGGAACAAAACAAAAAATGATGCCAAGAGAAAGATCTTCAACAACAGCAACAACATTTGCAACACATATCTCAATTGGGTCGCTTATCTGTACATCTCGACCAATTTGGGATGATATCGACATACCCTCCACAATGAGCACCACAAGAAGAGCTCGACTTACTGGCTGATGCAATCAACCGAGAACAACGACATAGATGACTGGAAGCAGAAGACCAGATTCACAAAGTGGAACAAGACCAAACTCTATTTCTAACAAAGTGTCAAGATTTAGCGCAATAGGTCATACCAATTCTAGTCACCTCCAACACGACAAGCACACTTGATAAAGAATTTCAGTTGTTCGAATTTGTCTTGTCAGCATTGTCTCAACAACTCACCAAGGACCGAGAAGAACAAGCAACAGTAACAGCGTCATTGATGTCGCAATAGTTTTAAGCATTCAACTCAGCACACGATCAACTCATACAGTATAACGATGAAGCAGAGACAACAAAAAAATTCTCTACAATTGGTACAAACATTATGACAATGTGTTTAAAGAAATGTGGGAGACAAACGAGACAATTGGCAGCCTTCATAAACAACACCGAGTAGCTGATGAAACCATGGACAGAACTATTGAGAAACAACTGATAATGGAAAATAGGAAACTGGAGAAATTGGAAAAAAGTGAAGCACAGTGGTTGAGGCAGGCACGTCATAAACTTGACAAAGTAGAACAACTTCGACCACGTCTTTAAACACTGCTTTCAGCTGCAAATGAGAAAATAGAGCTCTTCAGTTCCAACCTAATTCATCTACATGTAAAAACTACTCAAGAATAGATAACTCACTTGTCGGCCCTTACAACACTTACTCTCGACATCCAGAACACACTGCACCATTGGGAGAGTTTCCAGCACCAAATGTCTATTTCAGCTGAAGCATTTGTCGAGGTCTGTCTGCAACAATCAATAGCACCCTATTCCATTCCAGACAACTCATAAAGCACAGTTATACACAAGTTTTGTTTAGTAATTTTGCACATGTTCGAAGACACTAGAACCTCCACCGGACTGTTTGCAATATAAGTGGACAAGTCTCATCGACCAGTTCGAATATGTCGTTCAGCTACACCAAAAATACAATTGTATAACTAAATGTAAACATCTATATATAGGTTGTTTAGCCAATATAATGGTTAAGTAAGATCTGTCTATGTATCGATCTACCCTTGCTGAATAATAAAGACTAGTGCTTGTCTCTCTCTTGTCTGTTGTCTCTGTATGATTGTGCATGCTTGTTTAAACTATATAATGTATTCATGAGCATAAACATAGAAAGCAGTTGACTTTTGAATATGTTAGTAAATCTCGTCGATATGCTGGTCGACATATACAATTTCTGGTCAATATTAAATTAGTTGAGTCATTTATGGTCAATATGGTCGATATCCAAATTGGTCAATGTTGTTGTAGTCGATATCACTTGATGTCCCTTTATTTTTAAAAAGGTCAAAAGTGCATATGGTTGAACTTGTAGTTTCAACTCAACATCTTATTAGGTTCAAATTGATCTTGAGTATATGTTAGTGAATCTCGTCGATATGATGGTCGACATATCCAATTTCTGGTCGATACTAAATCACTCGAGTCATTTATGGTCGATATGCTCGATATCCAAATTGGTCAATGTTATTGTAGTCGATATCACTTGATGTCACTTTATTTTTAGAAAGGTCAAAAGTGTATATCGTCGAACTTGTAGTTTCAGTTCAACATGTTATATGGTCGAATTTTTGCAGCATTATTGGCTTTAGATTATGTTATCCTGCACATTTCCCAATATAAATTTATTGTTTTTATTAGTTAAAATATTTTTTATCTGGAATTTTTTGTTGGATGTCGAGGAGCTCGGAGGAGGTTGGAAGAGGTCAAGGAGGTCCAAGGTCGGAGGAGCTCAAGGTCGAGGAGGTCGGAGAGGTCAAGTCGAAACAGGTCGAAGGAGGTATTTGTTTTGTAAATAGTGGTTAAAACTTCAATATGGTCGGTCTCTTCGGTGGGTAGTAATATGATTCGTTGTATACTAAAGGGAAATAAAAACAGTCTCTAACATTGTTACAAAATTTACTCTTTTCCTAACGACGTTCACTTTTGCCCCTGCAGGGGCAAATGCTAGTTAATTATTCCATCAAAAATGTGTTGGGTTCATCATAGACTTACGATTTTTGTTTTAAGATATGCTAAGCAATTGGTATCAATTCATGAATTATATTTTATTAAAATAAGTACATCTCAACTCATTTCTAAATGTCAACATAATGTTATTTTTTATTCTTATTTTTAGAATCTCATTACAACAATAATATTTAAGGATGGAGAATCAACTAAATCCTTGACTTCAATATTAGATCAATAAAACAAATCCTTTAACATTAAAAAAATGACTTCACTCTGTTGGATTCTAATAACTGGTTGCTATCTTTAATCATTAAAGCGGTCGAAATCCTCACTATGCTATTAAATTGTGAAATTACTAATAAATTGAAATAAAAACAAAACTCGAAATATGAGGCATCATCTAAAGTCAACTCCAGCGAAAAATAATTTTCTATTTATTTTTTAAATCACACGACGTACATAAAACTTCTGATAGGCCACAATTAAAAAAACGCTACGAAGATGGACCCTCCGAATATTTTGCAAAGGATCACGGAGTGCATCTTCCTCCGTATTTCTCCATTATAGTCGACAATTTCTTCTCAGTTTCATAGGGTCCCAATTATTGGAGACCAAATAATTATTAACGTGATTAGGAAATACTATCGTTCTTTCCATAAAAAGAGTTTATTCGATTTCCTTCGTTCTTGACGTGAAAAATAATTAATTTGAGATCAGGTACTAAGGCTACACTGTTTTTTCATGGGTCGTGTCAATGGGGGAATTGGAGCACTTCAGATATATCGTCATTGTAATTTAAACAATATAAAGTAGAAATATCAATTCATTTCATATTTTCTTAATAAAATAATTATTAATAGCTAGTTATTGTCCGATATTGTTAAAATTTTATATTTCTGTTTCTAAATATATGTTTGATTTTATTTTATAATTGTTTATGTATATTTATGTATGGTCATTGTAATTTAAACAAGTGAAATCGCTGCAAAGCAACTAGTTCCTACTTTAAAATTATGTGTATAGTTAAAATATGGTTTTTCTACTTTTGAAAAAAAAATAGTATGATGCTACTTTTATTATTTATTTTAATTAGCAATACTTTGTAAGAATCAATAAGACTTAATTCATATCTTTGTTTTTAAAAGAATTACTCACCTAGTACTTAGTTGACAACACCTTCTATTTTTTCTTATTAAACTACAACGATGATTTAATAAAAAAGGTATATAATGCTATTCAAAAACTTACACATTTGTAGATTTTTCTATAAAAAAAGAAAAATAATATAAAATTTGAAAAAGATTTAGAGTTCAAGCGATTATGGGCTAAAGACACTGTAAACATTATTTATTCAAAGCTACAATGATTAATAGTTTTAGGTGTTAAGAGTGCTAAGCTAATAAGGTTTACATGAGAGGAAATTAATGGACCTTTGATTTTGGGATAACAATAAGCTCATTTTTATAACTGTGGTGATTCTTATTATTTTATATGGGTGTGAAGTTTCTGGTTGCAATATTTATAGAGAATAATAGAGAAGGATAAAGCAAATCCAAAAACATTTTATAAAATTTATAGTCTAAAAAAACCAGCATTACACCCTAGTGATAAATAGTAGTGGAGGAGGTCACTTTGCATAATAGTGATAATATTAAAAGTATTATTACATCTAAATTTAAACATAAGTTTGGGTGCGATAACGAATTAAAGGATAAGATAATTTTTTATTATTATAAAGAGGTGTTCAACCATATTATAAAAGATCAAAAACTTATCTAAGTTTTAACTAGGAAAGAAGAAAATCAACCTTGCTAAAATAAGCTCCATAGTGAAATAAGGTGTTGACCATTTTTGAAATGTACTCGGACTAACCAAATTGTCATCTTTGTGAAAATAAAGGGTTGAAGATGAAAATCACTTCCTCTTAAAATGTCATACGTAGACCCTCATACACATTGGATTGCAATTTCAATATAGTTGTTACAAAATTGACCTTGTTTACCTTTTAACTCATGACAACTATGACAATCTAGGAATGAGCTTTTTCAAGTACATAAATACAATTTTAAAGTAAATAAGTGATTCCTTACCTATTTTAAAGTTTTATAAATTAAATTTAGTCTCTATGAATATTGATAACCATCGTTATCATAATTATTGTTATTTAAATAATATTGCAAATTATCAATTTTTAGTAATTTATATATTAAAATTTTCTTTTAAATTATTTTTAAAAAATTAATAAATAACAAATTCATTAGTCTTTTAAATTAAGAAAATATTTTATACTAATAATTTCACTATAATAATTATTGTAAAATAAAATAATTTCATCATTATCAGTAAGATACTATAAATACCAATTGAATGATTGTGCTAAAAACATCTTGTTTGCAATATTCTAAGAATGATGTTTGATAACAATACCTTTTAAACAAATTAGTTGATAGTTTGTTTTATGATAGATTATGGTTGTTTTTTATGACAAGTTTAAAATCACTTTATAAAAACCATATCGAAAATAATATAAAACATGAAATTATCAATTTTTATCAGTTAGTAAATGCTTAAACTCCTTTTAAAACTAGTCTCCTCATACCTAAAAACATGTTAAAGACCAAGCTCTACAGACGTATGGAAGGAGTGAACATTTACCCCTATAAACCATCAACTAATTTTTCGAATGGTGTGATTTTCCTTCATCTATAAAATATTAATCTTAGTATATTCACAATTTACTAATATTAAACCAAACCATAAATCACAAATATTTAATCGAGTTAGAAAGTTGACTAAGCATTCACTGCGTAACGCATGAGTTGAATGATACACAAATATGTAAGAGATTTGAGTGACCGTGGCTCATCAATGTTACTTTTTAAGAAATTTGTGTAAACCATGCGTAAATACTTTCAAGCTTAAAATATTTAAAGTTTTGATTTTTGGGGGAATGATGTTAAAAAAATAGTTAGTTTTCAATTTGTAGTTATTTTTGTCCTTAATTATTTTTAAACATTTTTTTACTTGTAAAAAGAAAATAATTAACATTAAAATTAAAAGTATTTCAACGTTAAATTTCAGATAAATCTAAACATTTTTTACTTGTGGAAAGAAAATAATTAACATTAAAATTAAAAGTATTTCAACGTCAAATTTCAGATAAATCAACCCATAACATAACATTATGAAGACAACCTAACGTGATTAGGTAGTATGTGTTTTTTAAGGAGTTCCAGTTATAAACGAAAAAGAAAGCAAAGGAAGGTATTGGACCCACAGGTTATTGGCAAAGCACCTAGCGCTGACTATTATTACATTCTGGTTGTGGAAGTGCTTTAAAGGAGTCACGCAAAGGGGAGCATATAAAGCACATAGAAGTGGCCATAATTTCTTTCAATAAATTCTCCACTCAAAATTATTAATATTTATTTGTCGAATTGATAGCGTTCAACTATATTCATTTGTATTCACAGAGATTTAATATTAAAATATTAAGAAGTGGAATCTTTAGACATTGCTTAAGCAACACACAATTTTAAAATATCGTTTTCAGTTTTATAATTTTAATAAAGCAATAACAACGTTACCAGAAATATCAAAACAATGTTAGATGCTTTTCGTATAGTGCAATTAAATAGGGCATATTTGTCGAATCAAATCTTAAAACCAATTAAAAAAATATAAATTATATAATAAGCCAATCAAAAAATATATATTATTTAATATTAAAAATTTAAATTTAAATTTTATTGGTTTAAAAAATCAATTTAATAATTGAAATTTATTAAACATTAGGTAACTATATATTAATTTATTTTGAAAATTACAAATTCAAAGTGAGTTTGACTTTTAAGGAAAAGCTATAATTCCGGCCTTGGCAGGGACTAATAATATAAAGTGGAAATATCATTCAATTTCATATTTTTTTAATAAATTAATTATTAATAACTAGTTTTTGTCGGATATTGTTAAAATTTTATATTTTTATTTATGAATTTATGTTTGACTTTATTATATGATTGTTTATATATATTTATAATATATTTGTAATTAATTGATTAAAAATATTATATATAAATACTCTACTTTAATATTTTATTAGTAATAGATTTTTTCATTGCCTATTTTTTCTTTATTTTTTTCATTGCCTATTTTTTCTTTATTTTTTTCTGATTTAACTAAAATTATATTACTACTGACAAAATAGATAAGGAAGGGGCATTAAATTTACAATTTTTCAGAACATAAATGACGTTTAACATACAGACCGCGTGTAAGAGACTCTGAATTTTTTTACTTGTTCTACAGTTTTTTAAAAAAATATTAGAAGGCCATTTCCGCGTTGGTTGTACAAATATTTTTTTAATTCACCGACTTTATAATTCGCTAATTTATTGAGTGCTCATTGAAGAACAAGAGCGCCTTCGTGCAGGTGGTCTCCAAGTTTCTAATTTTTCTGGCAGCTTTCAGAGATGTCGAAGGTAGGCTAGCGGTTATTGTTCCCTCATTCATATATTTATTACGTGCTTCGTTTACGTGAGTATATTTGGGCTGAAAATCGTGCTTATTTTACGTGAATATGGTTGTGCAGAAAATTGTGGTTAGAGTGATGTTAAATTGCACAAAATGCGAACGAAGGGCCATGAAGACGATTGCAGGGATTCAAGGTAAAGTCTCACTTTATTTATTATCTTCTGGGCATATGGAAACGGGTCTCAAAGCGCCAGAGATAATTTGTAGTACATTTTATGATGATTTTTCTAAATTTTCTAGGGTTGTGGATCCATTGCAGGCGTTGACTCTCTGTCAGTTGACAAGAAGAACAGTCAGATCATTGTAATTGGGGATGCAGATCCCGTGTACCTTACCGATAGACTCAGAAAATTTGGATACGCAGAATTGGTGAGCGTCGGGCCTGCGAAAGAGCCGGAGAAGAAGCCTGATGAGAAAAAGCCTGACAACAAAAAGGCGGCCGAGAAAAAGGCTGATTCGAAACCGAATATAACTTATGTTGTTCTTCCAAGAAGCTCATGTGATCCCTGCAACCGCTACTATTATTCCATGAGCGACGAGAACCCGAACGCCTGCTGCATCGTCTGAATTTATTCTTTTAATCATTATATGTCAATAATTCGCCTCTGTGATCCCTTCAGCCGCTACTCTTGTCACTGGAGCGACGAGAATCCCAAAGCCTGTTCCATCCTATGAATTTCCTTCTCGATTTCTTAATTTTAAGTCAATTTTTCACTTAGTAGTCCTATGATCGTCGTGTCGACGGTGCCTTGCCTTCTCTGTATATTGATCCGGGGCTAATACTATTCAGCCTGCAGGTTATTTAATGTAGTTGTAGGTTAGATCTGTTTGAGATCCAACTATTGATACCTGTTGTATCTACATTAACTGGCTTGCAGCAGGCTAAATAGTATTTGCCTTGATCAGCAAAGTTTTCTCGGCTTCAAAAAAACACCTAAAACTGCAGGCGGTTTGAATAATTTTATATCAAATTAGGGTTTTTCATTTAAGTAGAACTTCAGAGAAAAAAGCGTGCATGTTTGGAGAAAAGATAAATGCACGGATTTCTGGCATCCACGAACTGCAAAGGACGCGGTTTACAGTGTTTGTTTGAACGCATGTAGCAGAAGTGCACTGTGTACACTTGCTGCATAATTTGTACTTATTTTTGCATTCAAATGCTGTATATAATTTATGGACATAGGGTGATGGATATGTCGTCCAAAATTAATCAAATAAAACTAGACCACTAGTATATATGACACAAATCGAATATATTGTTGTCACTGTTTATTATTGAAGATGAATCAATGGTCGAGACTTCTATTACTTTATTTATCGTTTGGTAATCAGCATTTATATATTTATTATAGTGTGGAAGTTTCTAAGGTTTATCACATTTCATTTTCAAGGTTTCGCCACAATTATAACTAATTGTCAAAAAACACTGTATACCAAGCATATTTATGGATTTCGGTCCACATTACGTACATATAACATACGACTAAAATATGATAAATGATCAACTTGATGCTTATCTTGACCTGCACAACTCTAACTTCAAGGACGTGGAATTAAAAGAATAAAGCTTATGTAATGTTATTGGCTAATTTAATATGACTAAATATGATTATATGTTATTGGCTCATGTAATATGACTAGATATAATTATATAATGTTGTCGAGAGGTATAAATACCCTATAAAGAATTATGTGTACATATAACATACGACTAAAATATGATAAACGATCAGCTTGATGCTTATCTTGACCTCCACAACTCTAACTTCAAGAACGTGGAATTAAAAGAATAAAACTTATGTAATGTTATTGGCTAATTTAATATGACTAAATATGATTATATGTTATTGGCTCATGTAATATGACTAAATATAATTATATAATATTGTCGAGAGGTATAAATACCCTATAAAGAATTGAAATGAAATAATAGAGGGGAGTGTAACATCTCAAATTTTTTTATAATTTTTTTATATTCAAATTATAGAGAAAACTCAACTATGGACCACTTCATTATGTTTAGGATTATTCCATGGGAATGTTGTAATAATAAATCTAATTGCTTCTATTTTTTTTTGGACTTTAGGAAATCTTTCAATATAATGTTTAGAAATAACATGTGGAATAGACTAGAAGAACTAAAGGTTCCTTTCGAGTTGAGATTTGTTGTGATAAGATTGTACAAGATGGACATTGCCAAGTTTAAGAACAGTGAGGGTTGGTTGCAAGATATTACTTGTAATATTGGATTTGAGCAAGGTTTCCCCCTCTTTCCTACCCTTTCGAGCATCTCTACATTGATAAGATAGAGCATTGTTTAGAAGAATCAAGTTGTGCTAGCACAACCATACATGGGATAGTCGTCAATCTTCTTCTTTATGCAGATGAAATTGTTCTTATGGAAAGGCATCCCTTTGATCTTGATAAGAAATTAAGAAATCTCAAGGATTTATGCTCTAATATGGGCATGACTGTTAACACCAACAAAACAAAAGTTACAATTATCAAGTCCAAGAAGGTCAATTATGCTAACTTTGTATATGACAATAACACCTTGGAGGAAGTGTCTTCGTACAAATGTCTCGATATGGATATCCATCACAAGCTCAACTAGAGCAATAGCATTGATAAAAGGTTTAAAATGGTGGCTAGAAAGCTTATTTTGGTTTTGAAAACAATTGTAAATCAACAAACCTTCTGATGTTGGATAAAAAGAAGTTCCTTTTTATCTTTACAGCCAAAGTCACCCACACACTAATAACCCTGTGGATACTAACATACTACCTCTAGAGAACCTTCAGAAACCCTAAACTAGGGAACCCTCCACCAGGGAACCACCCACCAGGGAATCCCCCTTCAGAGAACCCTGCCCCTCTTCGAAGGAACCCCCCACTAGGGAATCCTTCACAAGGGAACCCTCCTTCAGGGAACTGTCTTCTTCCCCCTCCCCTTGGGAATCCTCCTTTAGGAAATCCTCCAGCAAGGGACCCCATGAATGCAGCTTTCCATTTATGTCAAGCTTCAATCTCCTTGATTTGGTGGGAATAACCAATGATCTGATCCTCCGTGATCCTAACTGCCCCCCTATGCCAACCAAAATCCCCTTGGACATTCCAAAGTTCGAAGGGAAGCATAGGGAAGACCCCCAAAATCATATCATGTCATTTCACATATGGTGCTTGTCAAACAACATCGTGGATGATTCTATCAAACTCTACCTCTTTTATAGAACTCTTACTAGTGTTTCCACCAAGTGGTATATTGACCAACCTCACAAAACGCATCCCAATTTTCAATCCTTAGCTTAAACTTTCCTACAATTCTTCTAATTTCCCATCCAGTACAATGACAAAGTATAAATCTTCCTCTTATGTCGATAGAACTATGCAACCCACATCACTAACCATATTCATGAGTGGCTTAGGCATTAAAATGTGTACAAGATCAAACTCAACGACAAGATCCTTTTAGACCAATTTTTGAAATCCCTACTCCGAGCCATTGCTAAGGGCATGGCCTCTAAATGACCCCAAACCGAAGAGGAGGCTATCCTCAAAACCCAATAATTTGACTTGATATATACACAGTATGGGTATCTATATACCATCATCCCAATGCCCTCGCAGCGAATCCTCCCGGAGAGACTCACTAGGTGTATCCCACATAATAGATGGTGTCATTGGAATTGTAGCATCCAAACCCAATGTGTATGTACCTTACCCTCACCCAACGAGTGGTTATGCATATGGACATGTCCCAACTGTTGTGCATCCCCATAATGGGCATGTTTCCACTCTGAGATATGGCCCCAATTTATCCCGTGCTTCATCCCATTATGGAATGAGTACCTCTTACTCGAATCCTGCCTCAGGCCCCCATGATCATGGGCCCTCTTGTAGTGGCACAATGTGTGGCTGTGCTTTTATTTCTTTCCTGGCCCCTCTATCCATGAACCCGTACTATACTTTTCCTATCCCTCTTCTAACCGCTCCAATGCATCCACATCCTGTCTCTCTCCCTTTCCCTCAGGGGAAAGTGTATGCTCAACAAAACATGTCTTCCCAAGCTGTGTTAGAAAAATAGGATCGCAGAGCAATAAAAATAAACAGAAATGCAAATATAATCACACAGACACATTACAAGAGAGACACCAATATATCATGGTTCACCCAAGATGTACTATATCCACACTGAAATTACCAATCCTTATTATTATACCATCCAGGAAATGAAGGGATACAACCTGCAGAACATCCGCTGTACTTCCTCTTCACTGTCTCATAGTCTCTCTTCACTATCTCAGAGATCCTTACAATGCATAATACCTAATACATCATTCCTAGCCTTATTACAATGTCTTTCTTATAAAGCGGAAATCCAATGGGAAAATACCATGGGTTACCTAAAACCATGGGCCCGTAAATTGTTGGTGAAAATAGCCCCAAAAAAATTTCTCGGGGGCTTCGCCCCCAAACACCAAGGTTGGGGAATGAATGTACAGTCCGTTTGCATATCATATAAAGCTGGGATACATAGTTGAGACAATATCATCTATGAGACTGGAATATCTGGATCCACAACCAACAAGCTGAGCCCAATACTCAACAAGCGAAACCCAAGACAAAGAATCGAGGAAAGAATAAAGGAAAAAATCAACAATAGGGAGGTGGAAACCAACTTGATAATACCAGAGTGAACCCCACAGATCAAGACCCTAATAATATGCCTAAACAAGCAAGAAATAATCAACTACGGACTAACCCTCTATGTTCTTTATATGGTGTTTATGGGAATTATTCCCATCACTGTCCTCATTTGGATAAGGCACACCAACTGTGGAAAAAGGAATACCAACACAAAGTGACTACTGCCCCACAAGGGCATGTAAATCCTCCATTGCGTCAACCCATTCAAATGCAACCTATGGTCTTGCAAAACTCTTTCCCTCAGTAGGGAGTGCTAACAAGAAAACCTTTGGTTTCTTACCCACCCCAACCATCTTCTTCAAGTCAATAGTTTGACTCTAGGGTCCCGCACCTTCTTATGATGTTCGTCGAAGTAAACCTTCAGATGCAATGGAACTAGTATGGTTCACCATTGAGTCATCCACAGCTGATAAGGGAAACTAAAATACTTTGGCTGACGACACTTTGCACCTGCCCAAATAACCTACCGAAGGAATCCCTAAGGTACCTGAATTTCCTTTATGCCACGTTTCAAATAATCCCAATGCTACAGCTGCTACTAAATATAGCGTTGTTGACGACTTAGCGCATTCCCCCATTCCCATGTCAACTATGGAAGCTCTTCGAAATTGTCCTACACAACACAAAACCTTACTATTAGCACTAGTTGCAATCGATACCTCCAACTCCCATTTGATTAATTTTGACTTGGATCAAGTAGAGTTGTGGGTGCACTCTTCAGTAGCTTTCCAAATCCCAGTGGCTATTCACAACCTAGTGATCCATCGATGCGTTATCGATGAAGGTGCCTCTACTTGTGTTATGTCAAATCACATTTAGAAAAAGTTTGGATCCCCCAAATTGGAGTTGTATTTCATGACTTTATGGGCTTATGATGGTTGCGCAACTCAACCTCAAGGACTTCTCTCGAATTTCCCTGCACATTTAGCCATAAAAATAGTTTTAATAGACATTGAGGTAGTCAATGCTAACACTGATTACAACCTCCTCCATGGATGCAGCTACATCGACGCGATGAAAGGAATTGCATCCTGAGTTTTCCAACTTATGCGGTTCCCTCATGAAGGGAAGATCATCAACTTGGACCAATTGACTTATTATCATCCCAAGGGGCCAGCTTGTCCCAGCAGTGCGTCCATCCCAACTTTTGCATGTGTTACACCCGACATATTTCAATATGATCCCATGATTGTAAATTTTTAAGCTATACCTCCTCCACCCCCAAAATTTGAAATATCAGAGCTTTGCACTATCTCTTCGAGTAAATATACAGCCTAGGATCACCCCCAATATCAACCTGCCCCCTCTCCCAATCAGATGCCTAGGAACCAACGGGGATCTGCACCTTTTTAGCAAATCCCCTTTTTGTTTCATCCTTTTGGAATCGTGAGCACTCCAAAAATGGCGACCCTTAACCTCTTGCATTTGACATTAGGCCTCCAATTTGGTATATCACCCAACACAATCCACCTCCCACTCCATACGTTGTTTTCAAACCTATATATCTCATTAGTTTTTCCAATCATCCTCTTCCTAGAGCCCTCAAGACAACAACCACTGCCACATCCCCTCCCACTAAGAAGAAAGTTGGGTGCAAAGCAACAAATGTGACACCACCGACAAATCCAAACAAAGTCGTGAACCCTCCCCCTATCGCCTCAGGTCGAGCACCTTCACCTTGTAATATCAACAATGTTTTGGGTCACGCTACCTAGAATTGTCCAAAGTTTCCTATTTTGCAAAATCATATCTAGACGTGAGACAATGAAACTGACAAAAAAATATTGATCATTCATTTTCTTAGAACTAAGATATGTAACAAGTCATTGCACACCAACCATCCTTGTGTAGTATGTGGTCTCAACGAACATTACTCACGTCATTTCCTTTATGTGGATGAGTATGAATCAATACTCACTGACTTGCATCGATTCTCTGTAGATTCCCAAGTCATAGACATCAAAGAGTTCCACCCTACAGCTACTTCTTCAAGCAAGATGAACGCCATTTGTTTCGTCTTCTTGTCCAATGAACTTCGTGAAGTATCCCATGATACCAGTACACATTCAATAGAGTCAGCCACGACTTGGAAAAGTGAACCTTTCAAAGCGACAAAGGAATTCTATAATTGTTCATGGAACCATACTTTCCTTGGGATGACATGCACCATCGAGCTTATTTTATTCCTGACAAATTGGCCTGGCCATCCACATCTTCAAACCAATTCTCTATCGAGTTGAAATATCTTATACCTCATGGAAACATCGATTGGTTCAAGAACCCAATCCCATCTCTTGACAACTTCGAAGACGGGAACATGGAAAACGTTTCTCCCACCATCCAAGTGGATATCTCATTCAAACCTGGTGTCACTAAAAATATCACATTAGGTGTCAATTGCACCCCTAAAGAGATTGATGCATACAAAGTGATCTTCTAGGAATTTTGTGATGTATTCACTTGGTCATACACCAAAATGTCTGGCATAGATGCTACCATTTTCGAACATCACATTGATCCATGGCCTAATGTGGTTCTAGTGCATAAAAAATATAGGCCTATCCACTCCTCGAAAGCACCAGCCATCAAGATTGAAAATTTGAGCAAAGCTAGGTTCATTTATCCAATTTCTTACATTACCTGGGTGTCTAACCTAGTACCTGTAAATAAAAAACAAGGCACGATTCATGTCTGTACTGATTTTCATGATTTGAATCTGGGTTGTCCAAAAGACAACTTTCCAGACTCTTTTATCAGTCAAATCATCAACACTTACACTCGTCATGAAATTTTATTCTCTGATCACGGTTTTTTGGGATACAACTAGATTCAGATCCGCAAAGAGGATCAATACAAGACCACCTTTACAATACAATGGGTATTGTTTTCCTACCAAGTCATGTTGTTCCAACTTAAGAACATTGCCTCCACCATTCAACGCACGGTGTCATATTGTTTCCATGAATTTGTTCACATCATCCTTGTTGTGAAGCCCTAAATATGGGCACACGTCCCCCTATATTGGGGTTCATTACTTTAGTTTGATGTCGGCTTTGGTCCATTAGTGGTAATTGTCATTAGTATGGTTATATTAGTTATGTCGGTGTGGCTAAGTTATTTGGGATTGTACCCCTTAGTCTCCTATATATAAGAAGGAGACATTTCATTTGGAGTATCTTGTCTTATCTTGTATTGTGTAGTTTGTACATTGTATAAGGAGATTTCCCCCTCGAAGAGGCTTGTTATTTAGCTATTTTATTCAATCAAGTCATGGAGTGCTCTTTCTGATCTATTTCTTCTCTTTTCATACTTGTAACATCCCTCCAACTTGACCCTAATTATTATTATTATTTTTGTAAAATAATTATAATTATGTAAATAGGCCATGGTGAGGAGCTCAAGGCCAAGGCCTCACTAGTGGACCTCAAGTTAGTGTCATGATTATAAGTCTTAGTTAAGACTACAAAATTCAGAATAGTAAATGTGACTAAACGATAAATGACCAAACCCATCCAAAAGAAAAGATGAGTTGGCAAAGAAGCCATGAGAATCAAGTTTTCTAATGACTAGGGTACATGAAGATGATAATATGTTTTTCCTTAAAATGACTTAAATAATTAGGGCGCCATCCGAATAGAGTTTAGCCTTAAGTAGAGGACCTAAACTACTATAGTTAAATAATAAAGTTTTGCGGCTTCGACCGAATTCTACACATTTAACCTACCATCCTAAAGGGAAAAATCTAACGACTGTTATAACTAGATTAAAACAATTGGGTGACTTGTGACAAAAACCTAAGTGACAAGTCTTATGATAAGGAAAATTATCTTATTTCATATGATTAGTTACTTATATAATAAACATATCAAACATTACTAATAACAATATTTCGTAGAATGCCTTTTCAATACACTATAATGTAATGATAATAAATGAGAAATATATAACTATAGGAAGGTACTAATGATGAAATAAGGGTAAAAACTATTTTAATTTGGCTAGTAATTATATACATTACTTTTATACATGCCTAATTGTTACTTTTACATTATTGTGATCAAATATTCAAAATATATTTAACATGCAATGAACACATGCTTCATTTATGCCTTTAGTAAAGTCATATTCAGTATATATATATTTATAAAGAAAAGAGGCTAAGGTGCAATCTATATATATTTATAAAGAAAAGAGGTATGGTGCAATCTTTATTGAAAAGGATTAAATTAAGAAATTTCTCATATAGGTATTATATTCTCAAATAAATTATAATACTTTATTTTTTTGAGAAGTCATTACATTTATATATGTGTAGAAGGTATTAAAATAAGATATTTATATATGAAAAAGAAACCTAAATATTTGTCATAAAACTATACAAATGTAGTTATTTTAGAAAAAATATATATATATATTATCTATATATAATGTATATGTGTTATATACAGAAGATGTCATCAAGAAATTATAAAAGATAATTGGGATTATATATCAAAGGTGTACACATATAAGTGTAGTTGGACTAACAAATTAATGCTTAAATGTTAAAAAAATACTTAAGAGTATGTTTAAAAAGAATTCGAAAAGGTTGGTGGAGACCTAGGTTGTTCCACTAATAAAATCAATTTAGCTGGCAATTTAAGTTATTATAAGAAGTGGAGTTATAGGGCTTAAACACTATTTTTATTTTTTAATTTTTTTTCAGCCCACTTTGAGAAATTAGGGGAGAAGTGTCTCGTTGAGTAGAGCTCACGAAATTTTAATTTCCCCACCACCTATTCCACTCGTGGAATCACTTAGCTTTATAGCTACCATCTATCCCCATTCTTGGAGGAAACCGATTTTCTTATCATGCCATTTGTCTCATTGGCAGGGCCACGATCCCATACATCCGTTGAGTTACAGAGGTAGCGTGGGGGGAGAGACGGGGAATATAAGTCATTCCAACAGCAAGTTAAAAAAAAGAACAATCTCTACAGGATTTTGGTAAGATTGGGAAGACTGTTGGTGATCTCTTTTAGTTCTTACTTAGTTCTTGCGATCGTGGTGGTGGAGAGGAAGGCTCCTTGTGAGCGCGATCCCCACAATTCATGATTGTTTTTCTTTTTCTGATCTTCCTTACTTCTTAAATCGTCTTTGTTGAAATATTCCCGTGTTGGATTGTTGGATCATCATATCTGTGGTTGAAGCATTATTGTTTCTAGTTTCTTTACTTTCCTTTAATCAACCCTGTAGGATGAAAGCGTATTTTCCTCTGGATTTTAAATCGTCTAAAGGGTTGAAATCGTATGGCTTCTTTACATCATTTAAAATCATCTCTATATGAATATAAACTAGAGCCAGTTTATTAGATCTCGACTATCTTGGCAAATGTTTCAATCTTTGTATGAATTAGTGTAAGTTTATTACATTGCTATTATTATCGTGGTAGAGTTTATATCTCTACCCCGTTCCTTTACCTTGACCTCGGTATGATGGAGTCAGCACTAGTAGTTGCGCCATCATCTCTGTGCCATCGTAGTAGTGTTTAAAGTTTCTGCCATTTTTTTTTCTGTGTGTCTTGATCCCTGTACACGCTTATTTTCCCTTCCATGACCTCACCTTCATAGCTCCATATTTTACCTTACTTCTAGATGATCCATCTCAACATTCTATTTTCTTTTATTTTTACTGAGACTACAATCCCTACGATATCTTTAGATCTGAGAAAACCACCGAAAAATCGTGGCAGATTTACTGGCAAGACATTGGTCGTTGGTTCCCTGGCTTAGTTGAGAACCTAGGTTATTTTTTTTTCCTGGCTAAAATTTCAGTTATAGCTTCAAAATTATTTCTAACTATATCTCTTGACAAAAAATGTTGGTTGTTTGTTTCCTTGGCTTTAAACAATGTTAAGTAAATTATTGACTATTGTTGTTTTGAGGAATAGAGTTAAGCATCCTATTACGATAGACCTTTGGTAAGGAAGCATAACGTAGATAAAATTTGAAGCTGAGTTGGACTCTGGATTTGGGAAATAGCACAACATACTTCTGCAAGGTAAAGATCACCATTTAATGGGATCATCATTTACATGGAATTCTGGTAAGGGCAATATTTATGTCTTCTTCTCGGTTGTTATATATATACCCTGCTATGTTTCCTTAAGAGTATACTTTCTACTCTTGTTTGCCAACCGATCCTTGTATTTAGATCTAGGTGATAACTCGAAAATATGATCTATAATAAGAATTATGTGGTCAGATTTATATTTTAAAAGCTACCACGAACCATTGGGACTTTGGTCTATTTAAACTCTGCATGTAAAATTTCCAAAGTCATTAATGTTGTAGCAATATTTTACTTTAAAATAGACATAAAGTAAATGAATACTAGCAAAAGCTTGAATTATACATAAATACTTAAGGAACTTAAGGAGAGTTAAGATCAACATCCTTCTTGGATATATATATTTTTTTAATAGTATGAATATTTATAGAACTAAGCAAACTTAGTATCTTTTATGTAGACTCAAAAGATGAAAATAAATTTGTTAGGTGTTGGGAATAGATCTTAGTAATTTAGATTGAATATTGGAAAGAACCTGGTCAAGTTATAAATTCATGTCAGATTTGAGGAAGTAGAAAGAAAGTATTGCATTAACCAAAATTGCCATAATTAGAAAAAGAAGTTTCACATGTTTGATTTAACATAGTATGTTCATTATTTACGATAAAGGAGGTTCTCTATAAAAAAAGGTATCTTAGACTAAACTTATATATTTCGAAAACCATGCATGTTGGAACTTTATCTTGGAAAGTATAAAAAGGTATGACCCTTACTTTGTTAAAAAGTGTCTTGGACTAGATCCTACTAAAGGGAAAAGAGTTAGAACATTTTAATTAGTCCTTCTTAGATCTTGGATTTATATAATTTTGATTTTGGTATAGCACAACTAAAATGGCTTGTAAATGGGGTAGTGATTTAGTTCTATGCTACCTTAGTTGGATTGTAGAGTTAGTATTGATAAATCTCTCTATGAGAGAAGCTGGAGAAAAGTAGAAAAGTGGTTGGAAACAACCTTGTTGCTGGATGTAACCTCTTTCTTTTTAATTAAATAATACAAAACAACCTTTTGTGGACGTAGCCCAAGATGTGGGTGAACCACGTTAAAAATGTTCTTTTTGTATACGTCTTTTTTATGTATATTTATCTACTTGATGCCTTGAGGTTGTACATGACTGTTTTTGCTCTTATGTGTCATATTTGTTTAATTGTCCTAAAAATCTTGAAGGTTTGATGTTTTCCTTTTTTGATTTGCATAAGAAAATAGTTAGTGAATTAAATCATAAAATGTACCTCTTATATATTTAGAACTTCATGAAGATATTTAAAAGTAAATTATGAGTTAAATACCAATGTGTATTTGTTATTAATTATGATGGTTTTGTGGATTCAATTATCATGCAAGTATAGGTAAAATAAAATAGAAGTAATTACTATTTTACTAACCCAAAGATGTTGGTAGAAGACTTTGTTTTGTAAGTAAAGTTTTATTTATGATTATAAATAATAAATGTTATAGGTTACGAGATGTTATAATGATGCTTATAAAAGATCTTGTACATATATTTTATCTTCCGCATGGCATCTAATGACAATTTGTCGCTTAGAAATTTTTTTATGAAATTTTGGGTATGTGACATATGGTATCAGAGCGTTAGGTTTAAACACTCGAGCCTAATGGGCTCAACACGAAATAAATATGTATGAAGTTTAACTAATCATGTTTTTTTGTTTGTTTTGGACGCATGAACGAGGATGGACGAGGGTTAATGTCATCCAAAGTTGAACATCAAGTTCTCCAAAGGGAGTAAAGATAAGTATTTTCAACATTGGAAATGAGTTATGTTATCCTTGTCATAAGTTGCCTTGCTAGATAAAAGGTGTAGGTACTCATATGGTTGAATAGCATTATCGAGTAATGTGATGTTTAGTTGAATTGAATTCAGTACATGTGATAATGATTTTTGTATTTTATTGACTTCGTTAAAAATAATAAAAGAATTATAATCTTTATGTTGGATTGTTGATCAGCACGCAGACTATATAAAAAGATGGAAAACTTTGACGAAACCATGCTATTACCTTGATCAAACAAAATTAATGAATAGTGTTTTAAATAAAATTTCATCAAGTAGATGATTGATGTCTTCTTGTAAGTTTTACCAAGTGCATTACCCATAGGTTAGACTATAGTATTACTAGCATACTCCAAATAGGTAAGTTTGTTTTGTTTTGGCAAGGTCACCTAAAAATTTCAAATAGTATTGGATATGACATAGTTGTTATGACAACTATATCGGAAACTGCTGCAGATATTATGATGCTTGTTTAAATTAGTGAGTAGGAAGTTATAGCTACATATTAATAAGTGCAATCCTCAAGATAAAAATTTGGTTTTCAATTATTAAAGATAGAATGTATATCTTCTTACTTAAAGTTTTGATAGCATGCTAATTACAGAAATAAACGTTGACTTGCTTCATTTTCTTTTGTGGATCCAAGAGTATGGAGTCCATAGTCTAAATAAAATGTTATTTTGAGTATTGATAACCAAAATGAATCTCACATGTTCTAGGTTACAAGTCATGTGTAAGTCGTGAACAAATTCCTGTGCTTGGGTGATTAAATATTATTCCTACTTATGAAAATTGTCATTTTGTTAAATGATTAAATATTTTCATTACTTAATATCAATTGTACTCTATTCCAAAAAAGAAAAAAAAACTTCTTATAGTGTTTAAAATTTCAAGGATAAAGGTGTGTTATTGTATGAGTTTGCAAGCAATATTCCTAAGGGTTAAACTAGACTTATTTTAGAAATACATTATGATAGACCTCTGTGGGGTAAGTTAAAGTTTCTAACAAAGATTAATGAGTATCAAGATCTTGTTGATAGTTTGAAGAATAGAATTTTAACCTTGTTGTGATTGATTGAGCATGGGATCTTTTAAAAATCTTTAGATGATAAGTCTCAATTCGAAATAAATCTATATGTGTTTGAGATTTGATGCTAACATGTTTTCAGCAGATTTGACCTCAGACTCACTTCAAGGATATTGAAGAGTTTTACGTCAAGATGGAGTAAAGAGGATGCATAAGCTAATTGAACGAGCATGCGTATAATTCTATGGAACTAATGTGCTCAATTGTCGAGCAATTGAAGCAAATAAATTTTTCTTTATACTAACATTTCAGGAAGTGATCTTAACTTCGTCTGATGGCATGACCAAGAAGAACGTTTAGTATAAAAGCACTTATACAGATAAGTTGAGCTAAATCGCTCGAAAGTTTGTAATGATTTAATTTTTATTTTTTTCACGACTAGTGATGGGGTTTATGATTGATGATGTGTAATCATCAAAATGCAAAGAATATGATGGGCGAATCTAATTTTGGTTGCTATTTTGTGGCATACAGGAATTAATAAATGGTTGTCATAAAGAGGTGTTTCCTGGACTCAAACGAGAAGGTTTGAGAGGAAGGGAAATTATCTCCGAGCTCAGGTAGATCCGACAGCATCATGAACTCAGTAACTAGCTTGTTGGTATGGGACAACTTACCCTTATTGTCATCATGTTCCCCATGGAAGTGGAATAGAGCAGGTAGCTCATTGAATGTTATACTGACCCAAAAGTACTAGGCAAACTTTATATCCATCGAATTGAACAGGTAGTTCTTCTATAATATTTATGTAGAAATATTTCCTCATGTGCATCAGGTGATGACTGAGAGATTCGATGAGGGGAAGCTATGTTATGAGTTGCAAAGTAAGACTATCATATTTTTGCTGTATGCAGATGGTATTCTTGCCAGGTGTTGGCAAAGGACTCGTGTTTTTGTATGACAGTCTGCACGATTGCTGAAGTATAAAGAGGTTTGATGATCGCAATGTTTGAATGGTTTAAACGATGATAATGACTTGTCTTGTATCTAGACTATCAAAGAATTTATGTGTGAATTGCTATGAAGGCTAGAATAAGCAAAAATTATTTCCTCAAAAGATGAGGAAGAATGATGAACAATTACTGTTTTTAAATTTTGTATACTCATGTAGTACTAAAGAACGTTGGAAGATCTTGTATGATCTGTGTAATGAGCGGGATATAAGTGAAAAGAGGTTGCGGGAAATTGCAAAAATGTAAAGATGATCAAAGCATGAGAACAAAGGAAAGAGGAGGCGGTGACTGGATGCAAAAGACAAACCAATGAACACCGAGGACGGTGTTATCTTTAAGGGGTGGAGTGTGTAATATCCCTCCAATTTTACCCTAATTATTATTATTATTTTTGTAAAATAATTATAATTATGTAAATAGGCCATGGTGAGGAGCTCAAGGCCAAGGCCCCACCAGTGGACCTCGAGTTAGTTTCATGGTTATATGTCTTAGTTAAGACTACAAAATTAAGAATAGTAAATGCAACTAAACGATAAACGACCAAACCCATCCAAAAGAAAAGATGAGTTGGCAGAGAAGCCATGAGAATCAAGTTTTCTAATTACTAGGGTACATGAAGATGATAATATGTTTTTCCCTAAAATGACTAAAATAATTAGGGCGCCATCTGAATAGATTTTAGCCCTAAGTAGAGGACCTAAACTACTATAGTTAAATAGTAAACTTTTGTGGCTTCGACCTAATTCTACGGATTTAACCTACCATCCTAAAGGGCAAAATATAATGGCTATTATAAATAGATTAAAACAATTGGGTGACTTGCGACAAAGACCTAAGTAACAAGTCTTATGATAAGGAAAATTACCTTACATCATATAGTTAGTTACTTATATAATAAACATATCAAACATTACTAATAAAAATATTTCGTACAATGCCTTTTCAATACACTATAATGTAATGATAATAATTGAGAACTATATAAGTATAAGAGGGTACTTATGATGAAAGAAAGGTAAAAACTATTTTAATTTGGCTAGTAATTATATACATTACTTTTATACATGCCTAATTGTTACTTTTACACTATTGTGATCAAATATTCAAAACATATTTAACATGCAATGAACACATGTTTCATTTATGCCTTTAGTAAATTCACATTCAGTATATATATATTTATAAAGAAAAGAGGCTAAGGTGATTGAAAAGGATTAAATTAAGAAATTTCTCATATAAGTATTATATTGTGAAATAAATTATAATACTTTATTTTTGTAGAAGTCATTACATTTATATATGTGTAGAAGGTATTAAAATAAGATATTTATATTGAAAAAGGAAACCTAAAGATTTGTCATAAAACTATGCAAATGTAGTTATTTTAAATATATATATATATGTGTGTGTGTGTGTTATATACAGAAGATGTCATCAAGAAACTATAAAAGACAATTGGGGTTATATATTAAAGGTGTACACATATAAGTGTAGTTGGACTAACAAATTAATGCTTAAATGTAAAAAAAAAACTTTAGAGTATGTTTAAAAAGAATTGGAAAAGGCTGGTGGAGACCTATGTTGTTCCCCTAATAAAAGCGATTTAGGTGGCAATTTAAGTTATTATAAGAAGTAGAGCTATAGGGCTTAAACACTATTTTAAAATTTTTTTTTTTTCAGCCCACTTTGAGAAATTAGGGGAGAAGTGTCTCCTTGAGTAGAGCTCACGAACTTTTAATTTCCCCGCCACCTATTCCACTCGTGGAATCACTTAGCTTATCGCTACCATCTGTCCCCATTCTTGGAGGAAACCGATTTGCTTATCATGCCATTTGTCTCATTGGCAGGGCCACGATCGCATACCTCCGTCGAGTTACAGAGGTAGCGTGGGTGGAGAGATGGGGAATATAAGTCATTCCAGCAGCAAGTTAAAAAAAAGAATAATCTCCACAGGATTTTGGTAACATTAGGAAGACTGTTGGTGATCTCTTTTAGTTCTTACTTAGTTGTTGCAATGGTGGTGGTGGAGAGGAAGGCTCCTTGTGAGCCCGATCCCCACAATTCATGATTTTTTTTCTTTTTCTGATCTTCCTTTCTGCTTAAATCATCTTTGTTGAAAGATTCCCGTGTTGGCTTGTTGGGTCATCATATCTGTGGTTGAAGCATTATTGTTTCTAGTTTCTTTACTTTCCTTTAATCAACCCCTTAGGATGAAAGCATATTTTCCTCTGGATTTTAAATCGTCTAAAGGTTTGAAATCGTATGGCTTCTTTACATTGTTTAAAATCATCTCTGTATGAATATAAGCTAGAGTCAGTTTATTAGATCTTGACTATCTTGGCGAATGTTTCAATATTTGTATGAATTAGTGCAAGTTTATTACATCGCTATTATTATCATGGTAGATTTTATATCTCTACCCCGTTCCTTTACCTTGACCTCGGTATGACAGAGTCAGCACTGGTAGTTGCGCCATCATCTCTGTGCCATCGTAGTAGTGTTTAAAGTTTCTACCATTTTTTTTTATGTGTGTCTTGATCCCTGTACACACTTATTTTCCCTTCCATGACCTCACCTTCATAGATGCATATTTTACCTTACTTCTGGATGATCCATCTCAGCATTCTCTTTTTATTTTTATTTTTACTGAGACTACAATCCCTACGATCTCTTTAGATCTGAGAAAACCTCCGAAAAATCATGGAAAATTTCCTGGAAAAACGTTGGTCGTTGGTTCCCTGGCTTAGTTGAGAACCTAGCTTATTTTTTTTCCCTGGATAAAATTTCGGTCATAGTTTCAGAATTTTTTCTAATTATATTTCCTGACAAACAATGTTGGTTGTTTGTTTCCTTGGCTTTAAACAATGTTAAGTAAATTATTGACTATTGATGTTTTGAGGAATAGCATTAAGCATCCTATTACAATTATTATAGACCTTTGCAAAGGAAGCATAACACAGATAAAATTTGAAGCTGAGCTGGACCCTAGATTTGGGGAATAGCACAACATACTTCTCCAATGTAAAGATCACCATTTAACGGGATCATCGTTATATATATATATATATATATATACCCTGCTATGTTGCCTTAAGAGTATACTTTCTACTCTTGTTTGCCAACCGATCCTTGTATTTAGATCTAGGTGATAACTCGAAAGTATGATCTATAATAAGAATTATGTGGTCAAATTTATATTTTAAAAGCTACCACGAACCATTGGGACTTTGGTCTATTTAAACTCTACGTGTAAAATTTCCAAAGTCACTAATGTTGTAGCAATATTTTACTTTAAAATAGACATAAAGTAAATGAATACTAGCAAAAGCTTGAATTATACATAAAGACTCAAGGAGAGTTAAGATCAACATCCTTCTTGGATATATTTTTTCAATAGTATCAATATTTATAGAACTAAGCAAACTTAGTATCTTTCGATGTAGACTCAAAAGACAAAAATAAATTTGCTAGGTGTTGAAGGAATAGATCTTAGTAATTTAGATTGAATGTTGGAAAGAACTTGGTCAAGTTATAAATTCATCTCAGATTTGAGGAAGTAGAAAGAAAGTATTGCATTAACCATAATTGCCATAATTAGAAAAAGAAGTTTCACATGTTTGAATTAACATAGTATGTTCATTATTTAAGCTAAAGGAGGTTCTCTATAAAAAAGGTATCTTAGACTAAACTTATATATTTCGAAGACCATGCATGTTGGAACTTTATCTTGGAAAGTATAAAAAGGTATGACCCTTACTTTGTTAAAAAGTGTCTTGGACTAGATCCTACTAAAGGGAAAAGAGTTAGAACATTTTAATTAGTCCTTCTTAGATCTTGGATTTATATAATTTTGATTTTGGTATAGCACAACTAAAATGACTTGTAAATGGGGTAGTAATTTAGTTCTATGCTACCTTAGTTGGATTGTAGAGTTAGTATTGATAAAGCTCTCTATGAGAGAAGCTGGAGAAAAGTAGGAAAGTGGTTGGCAACAACCTTGTTGCTGGATGTAACCTCTTTCTTTTTAATTAAATAATACAAAACAACCTTTTGTGGACATAGCCCAAGATGTGGGTGAACCACGTTAAAAATGTTATTTGTGTATACATATTTTTTATGTATGTTTATCTACTTGATGCCTTGAGGTTGTACATGACTGTTTTTGCTCTTATGTGTCGTATTTGTTTAATTGTCCTAAAAATCTTCTGGGTTTTATGTTTACTTTTTTTGATTTGCATAAGAAAATAGTTAGTGAATTAAGTCATAAAATGTACCTCTTATATATTTAGAACTTCATGAAGATATTTAAAAGTAAATTATGAGTTAAATACCAATGTGTCAGTTGTTATTAATTATGATGGTTTTGTGGATTCAATTATCATGCAAGTATAGGTAAAATAAAATAGAAGTAATTACTATTATACTAACCCAAAGATGTTGGTTGAAGACTTTGTTTTGTAAGTAAAGTTTTATTTATGATTATAAATAATACATGTTATAGGTTACGAGATGTTATAATGATGCTTATAAAAGATGTTGTATATATATTTTATCTTTCGCATGGCATCTAATGACGATTTGTCGCTTAGAAAATTTTTAAAATTTTTATGAAATTTTGGGTATGTGACAATACTCTTTTTGGAAATTTGTTGCATAACATTTGGTTTCAGAGCCCTTTCCTTGAGACTGGTTTCTTCAAAACGAGTCATCTTGGAATTTTTTCTATAAAATTGTTTCTACAAGGATTCAGAGAGTGAAATGTAAAACCCATATTGATAAATTTACGAACTATTTGTGGTCCAAGTATTAGATCCTGAAACATTATAGTTTTGTATATATTCTCTCAAGAATGTAGGGATTCTTACTAGTCCAAAAACTAGTCTAAAGCAAGTGTTCTGAGAAAAAAGGTCATATATGGGGCATGAAATATACAAATTGAGTGAGACCTATTGCATCTGAAATAATACAGACTACAATATATGCTGTAGGGTTTTAAACGTCATATACAAAATATTGGACACATGGCGTACCGTAAAAGTTCGTTATTAAGGAAAGATAAAAAAATATGAGGTGTTGGTAGATTCTCAATAACTTCTTATTGGTAATCCAAATTATGTAATACCTATGGAATTGGAAAGAGGACGCATCAGGATACAACAGTAAGAAGTTTCAAAAGCTAGAGGAGCATAAATTTAAAATTTAAATCAGTTTCAAGTCGACCTTAAAACTGTCTTCCAATAAGGGTTTGAAAAGGTACACCATTTTTAATTTTGATTAACTTTGAGTAGAAGGATCTAATTGTGGTGACACCTAAGGTGTGATATATATTTATATTGTTCAAAATTCCACCAAATGTAATTCTAAAGACTCAGACTCCATCTTAACCACCAGAGGATCCATCATCAACATATGATGAAAGGGAAGACCTCTCTTTTCGAGTGTCCCAGTTGGAATATATGATTAAAGGGTTGGTGAAAAAGGTTGATTTGGATAATTTATAGAAGAAATTGAATAAAATGGAGGAAAATATGAAAGGTTGGGTGAGAACAATTGATTTACTCAATCTAGAGGAGAATTTGATGGGGAATATGACAAATATTGTTAATCTCAGATACTCTTCCTACAAGTGATGATGTGTTCCAGGATACTCAGGAGGATAACGATAATTATCATGTTGAGAATGTTGATGTATTTGTAACTTCAGAAGATATTCACTTGTATATTACATTTGTACTTTATTGTATCCCCAATGGAGATGTATTATTCCTCCGATTGGAAGTGTTGTCATGTGTACTTGCAAGTGTCACAAGTTATATTGTAAGTGTCGTAACTTATACTTGATGGGTTATTAGACCACCTTGTTGGGGTCGGCCTTGTATAAGTCATGTGGGTTAAAGGGTTATTAGACTACCCTATTGGGGGTTGGCCCTGTCAGCATTATGTTATGTGGTTAAGTTAAAGCCGACCTAGTAAAGGTTATTAGGGAAGTCAAGTCAAGTATAAATAGAGTGTGGGAGGCACTCTATTTGATCATTCACTTTCTCACTCATACTCTCATTGGAGAGTGGCACACTTGTGGAGGAGGAGAAGCTGCTGCTAGGAAAAGTATATCTCTTATGCTTGGGTTGTATCATTGCTCTATCTATCCCTGAGTAAGTTGTGGGGTTTTTCACCTTTATGGTTTTCCCCAGTGAAACTCTGTGTGTCTATTGTCTCTTGTGTTCTTGCATTATTATGTCCATGATTGATATGCTGTAGATATGTTGTACATGTTGTTCTCTTAGTTAAGATCCTAGATCAGATTGAAGTAAATTATGAAAAACTAACATGGTATCAGAGCTAGCCTGAAAGAAGGCATGGTATGACATTTATGACACTTGTTGCACTTGTGAAGGTAGGGCTTGATATAGAAAAAACCAGTCATTGTAGCACTTTCGCTCTAAATCCATTTTAGTGAGGTTTCAGGATCTAAAAAATATCACAGGTCGAATATAAGATCCCCATGCACCTTTTATCCAAAGGAAAGCCTCTAATTCGTTGTACTTTGTGATTTATGATCAATACAAGTTAAGGTTTCTACCTCTTCCAGATCTCAATCATAAACAGGTAACCTAGGAAAAAAGGTCACAACTTGGGCTAGGAAGCTCCAAATGAAATTGCATAAATATTGACAGGTAGGGAACAGACTGTACTTTCACAGGTACGATTTTTAGAGGCCGAAATTGAACCAGTGACACGTGGCACTCAGTACAAGTTCACTCTCCTGTTTTATCCCATAAACAGTTCACGTTGCGACACTTGGTATAACTCTCTCTCAGAGAATCCATTTGAGGTTAGAACTGTGGGGTTGGAAAGATAACAGGTCAGGCTACCACAGGAAGAATTTTCAGACCCTGTAGATCTGAAATTTAGGAGTTACACCAGAAACAATTAGGTGCATATTTCTGTCAAAACAGAATTGGATTTTGAGCACCTTCATTCATGGCTCTGGAAATTTAGGGTTTTGGAGAAAGTTGCAATTTTTGTAATCGGAGACCACGGCTGGATGATCCTCATCAAAATCGAAATTTAGAGACCAAGATCAAATTTTTTGGTTGGGCATAAGGCCATGCTTAATCAAACCCTAGTTCAAGATTTTGATCGGAAATGTGAAAAATTAGGGCTTCTGCAAAAATGGGAATTTTTGAAACCTGTGACCATAGCTAGAAGCTCCTTGGAAAAATTGAATTTTAGAGCATTGGATCAAACTATTTGGTTTGGTGAAGCTTCGGGAAACTCAAACCCTAATTTAGGGTCCTCCCGAGTGAATCCGAAAATCTAAAAGGCAATTTTGAGGGGTGAAACTTTGTAGTTTTCAAATTCTGAGTATACCAGATTGCCCAGCTCAGAAAGGTACATCTTTCTATCCTTTCATAAGTTTGAAATTCAAAGTTTGAATTCTTAGGGTTTCTCTGAGAAACCGTAATCCAGCTCCAGATCCAGTTTCTGCAATTCAAGTGGATTGGGTTAATCCTAGAAGAGAATGGATTGGCCACCTACATAAGTGAAGAAGTTCCTGTTTCAAAGGGATATGAGGCTAAGGCCTTACATAAGAAGATTACGAGCAATCTCGACAGGTATGACTTATCCAGGTGTGTTTTGAGATCTGTTCATGATTAATTTTATGGTATGTTTGTCTTCATTAAGGTTAGTACAATCTTGATTAACTTTAGACTTCTTGTATCACCTTAATAAAATTATGAATGCATATATTCATTGATTAGGGTTTTAACACTTATGATTGTACTAATACACTGTGGTGTTGTATGAGGATGATGTTGTTCGCTAATATGAAAGGTACATCTAGAAAGACAAATCAAGTTCTAGTTCAAGAACATATGACCATGGTGACATGAAGACACAGATTCATCCATTGTCATGGATAACATAGAAGCTCTACTTACGAGGTATGTATAACTTGGTTCTACAATGGTTAACTTATGAGATATGCAGGTTACTAGCACAAGTCATTAAAGAGAACCAGAAGACATTATGTGGGTATGTTAGAGGTAACTAGCTAACATGATAATCTAGGTATGTTTTTCCTATATCAAGTTAGAATCCTACCTTGTGTTAGGATCTCTTATATAAGTATACTTGCAATGATTGATAATGATTATTCATGAAGTTATAGGTTTGAGTAATCATGGGTTTAGGCATATCATGCTTCTTACTTTGATTGATGATATGACTAACAAGAAGAGTCTTATATAAACCTTGAATACTAATGCTTATTATCTGTGTTTGAAATAATCATGACTATACATGTTTAAGATTATTGTGTTTTGATAGTATTGAGATTATACTAATTAATGTATGTATGTATGAGACCTCGAGGATAACACAATGATGATACTAGTAAGTATGCACAGTGATCAAGGATGGATATAAGTTCAAGGACAGGTAATCCAGGAAGCAAAGATCAAGAGGGAGCACACTCCTGTAGTTCTTGCAAGGAAGAAAATATTGAAAGGGAGTCCACCCTACAACAAACAAACAAAGATAAGTATTTGAATTGTCATTTCTTGTATATTTGATTGTTTAAATAATATTGTTCAATGATGTATATACATATGTTTCTAGACTTAGATTGTGTATTTTGCATATTTGCATTAATGAACAGTATACTACTAATATGCATGTAACGGGTAAGTGGCCTATGGCACTATACAACATTCCATTGCGACTTATCTAGAATGAAACCTCTTTGCTAACATGTTGGGAGTTGTGCACACTCTTAAAAATGTTCTGGTAGAGATTGGAAGGCATCTAGAAAGTCATGAGATATGGATAAATGTTGTATTGAAGCATTGGCTAAATTAATTGCATGACTGTATGACATATTTCTTTATGTATAAGAATTTGTTCTGAAAACTATGAGATTGTTCTAATCATGCAATTTAACTTGTTTTGTAGGAAAGACCTTCTACGAGCACCTACAAAAGAAGGGCTACAACATTTGTTCCAACAACAAAGTTATCTATTGAAGATATTGAAGATATTGAAGTTCCCGGGATACAGGAAGAATGCCATGATCAAGGAGTACCAGTTGATCATGAAGAATGATATTTGGGATGTAGTCCCAAGACCTGAAAGGAAGTCGGTTGTGACTTCCAAATGGATCTACAAGATCAAGCATGCTGCAGATGGAAGCATAGAAAAATACAAAGTGAGATTTGTAGCTCATGGCTTCTCCTAGAAAGAGGGAATAGACTATGAAGAGACTTTTGCTTCTGTAGCCAGATACACTTCCATCATAACAGTACTTGCTCTGGCTGCAGTGATGAAGTGGAAGATACACTAGATGGATGTCAAGACAGCTTTCTTGAATGGTGTAGTCAAAGAGGAAGTGTATGTGGAGCAGCCACTCGGTTTTGAGACACATGACATGGATTCATATGTGTGCAGGTTGAAGAAAGCCTTGTATGGCTTGAAGCAAGCTCCTCGGACTTGGTATGGTAGGATGGATAGCTTCCTATCCAGTTTGGGCTTTACCGAGAGGAAAGCAGATTCCAACCGTTACTACAAGGTTGAGGAAGGAAATCCAGTGATACTACTATTGTATGTGGATGACTTGTTTGTTACAGGTGAGGATAGATTGATTGCCGATACGAAGAGGAAGTTTGCTTCCGAGTTCGAGATGAAGGGCTTGGGTATGATGCACTACTTTCTAGGCATGGAGGTGTGGCAGAGTGTAGATGGAATCTTCCTTGGACAAGGGAAGTATGCAACAGAGATACTGAAGAGGTTCAGGATGATGGACTGTAAGGCCATGGCCACACCTATGGCATCGAACTTGAAGCTTATGTGTGATGCTTCATCTGAGCCGGTTGATGCCACGATGTATCGTCAGATGATTGGGTCCTTGATGTACCTGACGAACATGATACCAGATATTTACTTTGCGGTGAACACATTGAGCCAGTTCCTGATGGATCCCAAAGGTGTTCACCTGGTTGCTGTAAAGCATATTCTGAGGTACCTGAAGGTTACAGTTGATTATGGTCTCAAGTATGATGCGAATAAAAAGTTTAACCTGCAGGGTTATGTTGATTTGGACTGGGCAGGCAGTGCTGCAGATATGAAGAGCACTTCAGGGTGCTGCTTCAGTATGGGATCAGGTGTGATCTCTTGGTTTAGTAGGAAGCAGTCCTGCATAGCACTGAGTACAGCCAAAGCAAAGTATGTCATAGCTTGTTTGGATACTTGTGAGGTAGTATGGCTGAGGAAGCTATTATCAGAGTTATTTGATCTCCCATTGGATGCTATTGGTATCTTTTGTGACAACCAGAGTTGTGTGAAGCTTTCTAAGAATCCATTGTTCCATGATAGGTCGAAGCACATTGAGATCAAATATCACTATATCAGGGATATGGTGCAGAGAGGAGCAGTGAATCTCCTATATGTTGTGATAGATGAGCAAGTTGTAGATGTGTTGACGAAACCACTAGCCAAAGTGAAGTTTGAGTACTTCAGAGAGAGGCTTGGTGTTCTTTAGATTGACGACACTTCGAGGAAGAAGTGATGGACACATTTGCATGAGCCATTCCAAGCATGGTGAGAGGAGGATCTTTCCCATGGCTGTGGATGTAAGTGCTGGATGATGTGCATCAGGACGATGCTCCAATTACTACTATGTATATGCATCATGTTGGATGCTGGATATGATCAGTTGGTTCATGTATCTGTATATGCATCATGTTGGATGCTGGATATGATTAGTTGGATCATGTATCTGTATATGCATCATGTTGGATGCTGGATATGATCAGTTGGATCATGTATATGTATATGCATCATGTTGGATGCTTGATATGATCAGGCAGATCATGTATGTTGATATGTATCAGGTGGATACATTGTATGATCAGGTAGATCATGTATGTTGATATGTATCAGGTGGATACATTGTATGATCAGGTAGATCATGTACGATGATATGTATCAGGTGGATACATGGCATGCATCAGGTGGATGCATTGATGATCAGGATGATCATGCTATGATGACATGCATCAGGTAGATGCTTTGACATGATCAGGTGGATCATGTGTGATGAGTTTGAAGACACAGATGCACAAAGCCTTTCCGACATGGTGGTAGATGTGTTCTCCCATGTGCATTGATGTAAGTGCAGATCCTTTTCGACATGGTGGTAGATGTGTTCTCCCATGTGCATTGATGTAAGTGCAGAGCCTTTTCGACATGGTGGTAGATGTGTTCTCCCATGTGCGTTGATGTAAGTGTAGAGCCTTTCCAACATGGTGGTAGATGTGTTCTCCCATGTGCATTGATGTAAGTGCAGAGCCTTTCCGACATGGTGGTAGATGTTTTCTCCCATGTGCATTGATGTAAGTGAAGAGCCTTTTCGACATAGTGGTAGATGTGTTCTCCCATGTGCGTTGATGTGAGTGCTGAGCCTTTCACGGATGGCTGAAGTGTGTCTTCCCATGCCAGTGAGTGTAAGTGTTGTATTGTGTGCATCTGGACTGTGCTTCGTAGATGATGAGATGATCAGTATGATCATGAGTATCAAGATGATACTCCATGGCCGTGGATAGGTTGTGCAGTTACATGTAAAAGATCCTGGGAGATCCGATAGATTGAGCAGTATGATCATAATCAGTCTTGGAATGTTCTTTCGAGGTTTTGGCTTGACACACGTAATAAGTCCTGAGGATTCCACAATATGGCGAGTGATGATGAAGACCTACAGGTGGTGGGCCTACATCCAGTATGGAAAAGGAATGGCTCTATAGAAATCCCTATGATGAGTAGTTCAAAGATTGATTGAGATAGAAGCAGCAGTGACGATGATGATGATCCAGTGATGATGATCTAGCTCCAGTATTGAAGACTTGTGCCTATATGTATTGATGACTTGTGTCAAGAGAATACCTTCGTAGTTAAGAGGGAGTGTTGATTTATTTGTAACTTCGGAAGATATTCACTTGTATATTACATTTGTACTTTATTGTATCCCCAACGAAGATGTATTATTCCTCCGATTGGAAGTGTCGTCATGTGTACTTGCAAGTGTCGCAAGTTATATTGTAAGTGTCGTAACTTATACTTGATGGGTTATTAGACCACCTTGTTGGGGTCGGCCATGTATAAGTCATGTGGGTTAAAGGGTTATTAGACCACCCTATTGGGGGTCGGCCCTGTCATCATTATGTTATGTGGTTAAGTTAAGGTCGACCTAGTAAAGGTTATTAGGCAAGTCAAGTCAAGTATAAATAGAGTGTGGGAGGCACTCTATTTGGTCATTCACTTTCTCACTCATAGTCTCATTGGAGAGTGGCACACTTGTGGAGGAGGATAAATTGCTGCTAGAAGAAGACTATCTCTTATGCTTGGGTTGTGTCATTGCTCTATCTATCTCTGAGGAAGTTGTGGGGTTTTTCACCTTTATGGTTTTCCCCAGTGAAGCTCTGTGTGTATATTGTCTCTTGTGTTCTTGCATTATTATGTCCATGATTGATATGTTGTAGATATGTTGTACATGTTGTTCTCTCAGTTAAGATCCTAGATCAGATTGAAGTAAATTCTGAAAAACTAACAAAGAAATCCTACATGAATAAGAATATTCGAAGAGGAAATTATTCTGGCAATGGAAATCATCAGGTATGTTCACCAACGGGTACCCAATTTCCCAATATTGACATGAGAAAGTTTGATTGCAATGATCCAATAACATGGATATTCGAAATGGATAAATTCTTTGATCTACATTAGGTTCCAACTTTGCAAAAGGTAACTATTGCATAATTATATTTAGATCGTAATCAATTTGTATGGTACCAATGCCTTTGTGACCGTAAAAAGGACTCTGTTATATCTTGGTCTATATTCACCGAAGAATTGATTGCACATTATGGGGATATTAATAACAATTCCTTCTTTATCTAGTTAATAAATCTCAAGGAAAAAGGTCCAGTTGTAGAGCACATCAAACAGTTTCAGAATCTAATCCTTAGAGTGAAGAACATTTTAGAATATAATTTGTTAGATCTCTTCATTGGCGCCTTGAGGGATAACATTCAACACGAGGTTAGTCTCTTTGAACCACCATCCTTTGAGAAGGCCTTCATGATGTCAAGGAAGGTTGAAAGTAAAAATATGACAATGGATACTAGAAAGAGCACCTTCAATGCATATTGAGAGAATATTGTTACTTCTTCTAAACCACCTCAAAGGTTGACACCTCAACAAATATAGGAAAGAAGAGAAAAAGGCCTATGCTTTAATTGTGACAGCAAGTATATTCAAGGACATAAGTGTGGTCAGAAGAAATGATTTTACATAGAATGTGAAGAGGAAGAACCAAAAGAACAAGAACCATCTCCAAATGAATAAATAGAAGATACTACTTCATAAGAGATTACTCCCACCATATCATGTCATGCATTGGCTAGAATTATCACTCCTCAAACTCTCAAGATCAAAGGATTTATCAAAAAGAAAAAGGTAACAATGTTGATTGATTCTGGTAGTACTCATAATTTCATTTACTATAAATTAGAAAAATATCTCAATCGCTTTGTATATCTAGCACCAGAGTTTCAAGTAATGATTGCAGATGGAGGAACTGTCAACTGCTCGTGGAAATGCCATAATATAAATCTTACTATGGGGGATTATGTATTGAATAGTCCAATGATTTCTATTCCAATGGGTGGTGTTGATGTTGTCTTAGGAGTTCAATGGTTACAATCCTTGGGACTGTGGCTTTTAATTTTCAGAACATTTTCATGAAATTTTCATGGGAAGGAAAGGAATATGAATTACAGGGTGTCACAGGGAAACCAAGCAAGGTGATAAGATATAATGGTATGACAAAATTGGTGAAAAAGGGACATCAAGGTGTAATTGCACAATTATGCTCATTGGATGTTACAACATCTAAGCCTCCTATTTCTCCAAATCTCCAAAGGGTCATTAATAAGAATTCCAAGGTATTTGAATATATTCCGAAAGTTCTTACACATGTCCTAGATTTTGATCATTCTATTCATTTAATCCCATGAAGTGTTCCTCCTAACATCATACCTTACAGATATCCCTATGGGATGAAGAGTGAAATTGAGCATATGGTTGAAGAAATGTTAGATGATGGCATAATTAGGCCTAGCCAAAGTTCTTACTCTGCACCAATGGTAATGGTACACAAGCTGGATGGATCATGGCGTATGTATCTAGATTATAGAGAGCTCCACAATATCACCATTAAATATAAGTTTCCCATTCCTATCATTGATGAATTGTTAGATGAACTACATGGAACAATTTTCTTCACAAAGTTGGATCTTCGTTCTGGGTATCATCAAATTAGAATGAAAGATGAAGGCATCTCAAAAACAACATTTAGAACTCATGAAGGTCATTATGAATTTCTAGTCATGCTATTTGGTCTCATGAATGCACCTTCCACATTTCAAGGTTTGATAAATTCCATTTTCAAGCCTTTTCTTAGAAAATTTGTGCTAGTAATCTTTGATGATCTACTAATCTATAACAAGTATTTGGAGAACATGTTCAACATGTTGGCAGGGTACTACAACTACTACAAGAGAAACAACTATATGCAAAACCTTCCAAATGTCTCTTTGGGGTGAAGGAGGTAGAGTATTTGGGTCATATTGTATCTCATGAAGGCATCAAGGTAGACCCTAACAAAATTAAAGCCATGATAGACTGGTCAATTCCCAAAAACTGAATAATCTTCGAGGATTCTTAGGTCTAACAGGGTACTACCACAAGTTTGTTTGAAATTATGGAAGAATAGCAGAACCTCTAACAACATTATTGAAGAAAGATGCATTTTCTTGGACTCTAGAGGCAAATCAATCTTTTGAAAAACTTAAACAGGAAATATGCACAGCTCCTGTATTGGACACACCAGACTTCACAAAAACCTTTATTGTGGAATGTGATGCTTTATGAAAAGGAATTGGTGCGATTCTAATGCAAGGACACCCACTTGTGTTCACAAGTCATCCAATCAATGGAAAGAACTTACAAAAGCCCATTTATGAGAAGAAAATGTTGGCAATACTACACGTTCTTAAGAAATGGCATCCGTACCTAATAGGTAGGCACTTCAAGGCCAAAACAGATCATGATAGTCTTTAATACTTCTTGGAAGAGAGACTATCTTCAGAAGAGAAACAAAATTGGGTAACCAAGATGTTGGGATATGACTTTGAAATCATCTATAGAAAGGGGAAACATAATGTGGTGGCAGATGCACTCTCCAGAAAAGATGAATATGTTGGGGAATTACTATGTTCCATTTCCATTCTACAACGAGATTGGATAATAGCAACAAGGGAAGAATGGAAAAAATACCTATCTATGTGGACGCTCATTTAAAAGATACAGGATGATCCCAGTCTATCAGATACTTTTGTGTGGAAAAATGATTCACTATGGTATAAGGATCGCTTATATTTATGCAAAAACTCCCAACTCAAGCAGAAGGTCCTTTCAGAATTCCATGCCTCTCTATAGGTGGGCACTCACGATTCCTGAAAACTTACCATGGGGTCAAGAAAGAATTTTTTTGGGAAGGTCTTAAATCTGATGTTCAAAGGGTTTTGGTTGAATACTTCGTTTGCCAACATAATAAGGCTGAAACAGTTAAAACCCCAGGACTTCTACAACCATTAGACACACCTTGCCAGTGTTGGGAGGAAGTTTCCATGGATTTAATCACAGGTCTACCCAAGTCTGAAGGAAATAATGTTATTATGGTGGTTGTTGATAGACTCACGAAGTATGCACACGTTTTTGCACTCTCTCACCCTTTTAATGGAAGTATATTAGTTGCAGCCTTTATCGAAACTATTCAGAAGTTACATGGAAATCCGAAGATTATTGTAAGTGATAGAGATCCAGTTTTCACTGGAAAATTTTGGACTGAATTATTTTCCTATTTGGGTACTCAATTGGCTCACAGTTCATCTTAGCACCCTCAATCTTGTGGGAAAACTGAGATAGTGAACAAGTTTTTGGAAGGATATCTTCGTTGCTTTGCATCTGATAAACAAACACAGTGGGTGAAATGGTTGTCTTTGGCAGAATGGTGGTACAATAATTTATTCCATAAATAATAAAAAATGTCTCCATTTATGGAACTTTATGGGTACCAGCCTCCATCTATCACATCTCCCTTAAAAGGAAAATCTAAAGTTCAATCCATGGAATATCACATAGAGCACCAGCAAGAAGCTCTCTAGATACTTAAGGACAACCTGACTATGTCAAAAAATAGGATGAAACAACAAGCTAATCAACATCTTATTGAAAGGATTTTTGAAGAAGGGGATTGGGTATTTCTCAGGCTACAATATTACAAGCATATGTCTCTCAAGCTATTAAAGAAGGACAATAAATTAACACCCAAGTATTATGGTCCTTATAAAGTGTTGCAAAAGATTGGTAGTATGGATTACAAATTGGAGCTATCTTCATCTTCAAGAGTACATCTATTTTTCCATGTTTCTTGCTTAAAGAAGGTAATAGGAGACAAGATCCCAATTCAAACAATCTTACTGGAGCTTGATGAAGAAGGAAAATTCATATTGGAACCTGAACAAATCACTGAAACAAGGACTAAACAGCTACGAAATCGGGCTATTATTGAGTACCTCATAAAGTGGAAGAACTTACCAGTTGAAGATTCAACATGGGAAGATGAGTCCTTCATACATAGGCATCGACAACTAATCAACCATTGAGGAAAACACTTGTCTTAAGGGAAGGTGCATGTTAATCCCTAAATATGGGTACATTTCCCCCTATATTGTGGTTCATTACATTAGTTTGATGTCGGCTTTGGTCCATTAGTGGTAATTGTCATTAGTATGGTTATATTAGTTATGTTGGCTTGGGTTAGTTAGTTGGGATTGTACCCCTTAGTCTCCTATATATAGGAAGGATACCTTTCATTTGGAGTATCTTGTCTTGTCTTGTCTTTTGTACTCAGTACATTGTATAAGGAGGTTTCCCCCTCGAAGAGGCTTGTTATTCATCTATTTTCTTCAATCAAGTCATGGAGTACTCTTTCTGATCTATTTATTCTCTTTTCATACTCTTTTTGAAAATTTTATGCATAACACTTGTCTACTTGGACAAACTTACTGCAAGATCCAAAAATTGCTCACAACACTTTGCGGACCTCCATCAAGTGTTTCTTTGATGTAGAGAGTACAACATTCGCTTGAATCCTATCAAGTGAATTTTCTATGTAACTATTGGGATTCATTTTTTCCAAGAAAGGGATCGATGTTGATCGATTTTTGAAAAATGGGTGGCTTGGGTGGTTTTGGAAGCTCCTCTTCCGGTCATAACTTCTCCTTCCTCAACCAAACCTTCTCCTTTCACTATAAAAGAGAGGGAGAGGGGCCATGAATGGGGACTCTTATCCCATGTAATGTTATGCAGAAGAAATTTTAACTCCCATCCCCATCACTTCTTTCCTAGTAGCTCATAAACCCTTGTATATTTGATCAGAGGTTGGGATCCTTGGAGGAGAGAAGCAGGAGACCTTAGATCTTGGTTTCATGAAGTTCCTTCATTGAAGGAAGGTAACATTATGTACTTGTTTCATTCATTAATGAAAAAATATACATTCTTCCCTTTCCAAATAGATTTTTTCATGTCCATCTCAGATTTGATTGCAATTTGATGTTTTATGTTCTTTTAAATGTTAATTACTTATTTGTAGTCAAACTAGTTTGAGGAAGGTTTTTGGAATGGTTTTGCAGGTTCCCTAGTTGGAGAGCAAGAGGAGGAATCAAGAAGAGGCTTGGATAAACATTCTCTAATATGGTACATGATTTACCATGCAGTTTTCTCTAGTGGTGTTCTATTCAAGGCAACTTTACTATGTGCAGTATTAGAGAGATTGATAATTATGTATAGTGTACTGATGCACCAAGACCTGCTACAGGAAACTGCCTCGAAGAATACCCATTCTATACACATAATTGAGGCTTCCTTGCTGATTTTTGAACCCTAGAATGCTTATTATGAAAATTGGGATGATGATTTCTCCCTTAACTATCATCATCGTCATTACAACCCAGTAAACAAATGAAGGTTAAAACTAGAGGGATTATATAATGATTACACAAGTGGCATAGAGATTAATCGTTACCATCTCCTGAATGATGCAAGAAACTATCATTTTCTTTCATTTGCATATCCTGGAACAAAGCAAGGTCATCATCCTTATCAATATCCATTTCTTGTGGGGTGTTCTCCAGACTCCATCCACTTTTGTGTTGTTCAACTTGGGTGTCCCTTGTAGGTGAACACTTAGAGCCATAGAAAAAGGCATTTTCTCCACACTTGTTTCAGAAATTAGAACTTATGCGGTGAAAGAAATTTCCAAGGCATTTCATGATGAGGAGGTTTAACTCTTCAATACATTTGTATGTAAGTTTGTAGAAGTTAATATCACCCAGTTTTCCTATCTATTGAACACAACCACTATGCTATGCTATGCTATGCTACAGATCACAAACCAATATGATATTAATGAATGCCTGTTTACAAAAAGCCGAGTTACTATTGAGATTTCGAGAATTATATTCCTCATACCTTTATATTGTTGTAGCGGTGTCTCTTTGACAATGATGATGAGGTTTGCGATTCTTTGTGAAGATGCTTCTTCATATTTGAAGTTGACGGAATATGGAGGCCCACTTTCTGAAAAAGACAGAAAATTATTCTATTTTGAAATCTCTTCCACCATGGAGAACCACTGCAGCGTGCAGTCAAAGTAGGAGGAAGTTGCGTGTTGTAAGCAGATTGAAGGAGTTGAGTCCATTCTATTTGAAGCAAAAAATGGACTTCAATACCAATTCGATGTGGGTTCATTCATGTTGGTTGGTGGATGCACATCAAGCACCAGTTTTAGGAACGAAGCCGGTTATGGAGATTGCAATGTGGAACCTTTGAGCAATCTATACATAGAAATGCACACAATTCCTCTCACCCTAAATCTATTGTCAGTATGATGGAACCATACTTGCGGGTGGCTTGAGTAGAACCACAGATTTTTGTTTGACAGGATCACTGCCAACAATCCATTCGAGATTGAGGTTCATGAACCTGTTCTTTTATCTGTTATGAACTTCATCTAATGTCAAATTCTTTGCAATAAAATTGGATATAGACGTTGTTGTTGTTGAAGTCATTACGTCAACCAATGTAAGACCGCCACATATTCCCCTAAAATCATGCACATTTTTATGGGTTATTTGATTGTGAGAGTTCCTCGATAATGCATCCAGGCATGGATGTGTCATACGCCACCTGCAGCAAATGAATGACGAAAATTGGCATATCTGCCACGTCTAGTTTTGTCGATGTTTACTAGAAACAAACCAAATCCCAAATGATATGGGATAACTCCAAAATGGTCAATGATGGTCGGTTTGAATGATATGAAATTATTCTCATAACCGTGCACTGGAAAAGCAATACGACGAGAAAGAGGAGCTATTTTTTGTTAGTCAGTTCACCAAATTCCATTGAGTTATTTTTAGTTAGTCACTTCACCAAATCTTGGTTCTATTTTTAGTTAGTCAGTTCACCAAATCTTGGTTCTATTTTGGAGAGCTAGTTTTTTTTACAACACTGAGAGGGGGGCTTAACGCAGAGTCTCTATGGGCAGTGCTCGACCATTTCACCATTAAAAACTTGTTCACCATAGCTCGGGTTTGGAGAAGAGTCTCTATAGTACCAAGGGGTTTGATGCATCGTTTAGCTCACGGAGCTAAGACAATAGAGATCAGGAGCTTAGATTGAAAATGATAAGTTCACATTGCATTATCCAAAGTCGAGACTGATTCTGAGTTTATGCATTGGTCGTCTTGTTAAGAAGTCGAATGTTGGATGGAGTCCACATGCAAACTTCTTATATTGAGCACCAGTCACATGGGCCATGTTGACATAACTTGGATTGTTGGGCCATACTCTCGAAAGGAGGGTCAACGGGTTTGACCCCACAACCCCTCAATTATATTGCAACCTGTTAGATCTAGTATCCCAGCTTGAACAAAAAGAACACGATTTCCTTTGATCATTGAGCTTGATGAATTGTTGTAGAGAAAAGAACCACGGTGATCTAGCAGGCCAAAGAGCCGAGACTCATATGTAAGCTCTCTTAACGAATATTAACAGCTCCTCAACTGATTAAGGAAATAACTGATTTCTCGTTGAGAGCTTCGGGAATGGTCCATAACTCCCTCAATGGTTCTCTATCTTGATCTGTGGAACAATTGACACATAGCCAATAGAGGCTTGATGGAAGATGGGCTATAAAGACTTCTGTTTGGTCCCCAAACTCGCTAACTCAATCTCCTTCAGTTTTTACACCATCAATCCAGAGTGAGCAGAGTTTGGAAGTGCCATACGGAACGGTTGCCTTAAACAAAGTATCAAATCAGAGTGTGAGCAGCATCAATGGCTGGAGGTATGATCCTGACGGCATACATTATTAATTCTTTTCGATTCTTTAAAGTTTATTCCACATGTAAAGAATCGTAATTTTCTAACAGTTGGTATCAGAGCATAATTTTATCTCTGCCTTGCTGTTTGGGCTGCTGTACGTCCATTGGGGTATTGCTCATACATTTTATAGTTTAGTTTTTTCTACGTCCGTGTTGATATCTATCCGGAACCACCGTTTCTTTTCCAGAACTTTGATTAACTACATCAATGCATCTGTGTAAACTTCAACCAATCCATTTGACTGTATCCCTTTTCAATTGGAACCTTTGCTCGACGTACTGGTTTTGCATTTGAAACAGGTTGCTTAAAACTAGTCTTTATTTATGCTTTCTGGATCCTATCGATAGCGGCAGTGGCGCACACAGTGGCTTCCATATACACCGCTGACGCCAAGAATTTGTCATTCGCAGGAGTTATGAGAAACGTTCCCAGGGTCTGGGATCGCCTAACGCTAACTTACCTCTGGGAGGTCATGATTTTCTTGGCCTTTTATAATGTCGCTGGATTGGTCCTCTTTCTGTTCACAATCTTCTCTGTGGGAGTGGGTTATGAATTGAATTCCGGTGGTTTTGTTTTCACTTCACTTCATATGATCTTGGTTTTCATCTGCGCCGATGTTTATATAAGCGTTATATCCATGATGGAGGTTATTTCTGCTGCTTGCTCACCTGCCAGTTGAGGTCGCACTGATGCTGGAGTTCACCAAATATCAGATCTGATCTAAGTGACTGAGTAAAATTGACATTGACACGTGAGCCCTACTGCTGTTTTATTTGACAAAACCATGACCTGTTAGAGGTCTGTTCTGCTTGTTTGTGAGCTGGTTGGATTCGGACCTGTCTACTGAGGTCTAATAGAAATCCGATCTGCCTGCTGAGGGTTTTGTTGAGGTCTGTTCTATCTGCTAGATAAAGGCCATGACCCTTAATGGTTTGATCCAGCCTGTCAAGAGGTCACCTGTGGAAGCCGAGAGCTAAAAGAGGCTTGTTGAAGCCTGCCGTGACGTGTTATGATCTATTTTTGGGCTCAACTTCTGAACCTAGGGCTTATCCTTTGATCCATTACTTTAGTGTGGATCTGTTGGGATGCCTTTATTTGTCTGCCTGTTGCCATAGATCTATTTAAGGAGGCATTTTTATTTTTTATTTTAACCTGTGTAATGATGCTCAGTGTGCGACCTGCCTTCAATTCTTTTAGGTATGGTATGTTAGAAGAGATGACTTTGCTCGACATTTGGATTTTTTTAATCCCTTTCAATGCTAGTTTCATATCATTTGCTCGATATAGTTTTTAATGTTAACCTTTTGTTATATAAATTTTTTGTTTCATAAATTTATGAAATATAATGAGGTTATTAAAAAGGTATTGTTTACAATTAGTTTATATAACTATATTGGTTACCAATGCTGCATATAAATGGGCTTTGGGGCATACTGATTCCTTAAATTTCAGTATTTCTTTTTCTGTAACCAGAGCAGCTGCTATGGGGAAACTATTGAGATGGCCTCATATACCGCTAATTATAATATGATACATGAAAACGCTAAAATAGTACATTCAACGATTTTCATATTTTCCTATAATTTTTCTTGAAGCTACAAGAACTATAGATTTAAGAGCATCCTGGGATTTGTATTTTCCGACTGGTCGAAGTTCGATCTCATTATAGGATGGCATTGCTCGATAGCAATTGCGTCTCTTTTGTGATTTTTTTTCCCTGTGTGCTTTATTTTTGCATGTTATGCAATCGCATCTCTTACTTTTCCTGTTAGTATCAAGTTAATTTTATGCATAAAAGAAATAATGTCTAGTGATCTATATAATTTTAATTGATTAGAGAATAGCCACATCTCTAATTAAATAATATTATATATTATGTTTGATTAAGATCACGTAAAGAATATTTAGATATTAATTGTAATTAATTATACTGAATATAATAAATTTTATCCCACAGGCAATTTTTATGTCATTAGATTCAATTTTAAGCATGAATTTACATTGGTAAAGCATGAAATTTTATTTTTAAGGCCTCAATTTAAAACAAGCATCCTGCCAATGGTATTTGAAATTCCATAATGTATTTTCTTCTTTCGGTTTTGTAGAAAACATTATGGATCAATGTATATACCTAAAAGTTAGTGGGAGTAAAATTTGTTTTCTTGTTTTATATGTGGATGACATTTTGCTGGCAACCAATGATAAGGGTTTGCTGCATGAGGTGAAACAATTTCTCTCTAAAAATTTCGATATGAAGGATATGGGTGAGGCATCTTATGTCATTGGCATTAAGATCCATAGAAACAGATTTCGAGGCATCGTGGGTCTGTCTTAGGAAACCTATATTAATAAAATTTTAGAGAGATTTCGGATGAAGGATTGTTCACCAAGTATAGCTCCCATTGTGAAGGGTGATAGGTTCAATTTGAACCAATGCCCGAAGAATGATTTTGAAAGGGAACAAGAATAGGACCAAGAATAAACATAAGGTTTATTCATTAAGAAATTGTTGCCCCATAAATTCTAGTAAGAATAAATACATAGTAATACATGGAAGATAATACTCGTCTTAAGAGGACTTATTGCCATGATTCATGTATTTATTTTTAATATATATTATCAACGGGTTTTAAGATGAGACATTAAGTTTGGAAGTATGGATCAAGTGGGAGAATGTAATCTCTCTTAACGAATATTAACAACTCCTCAACTGATTAAGGAAATAACTGATTTCTCGTTGAGAGCTCCGGGAATGGTCCATAACTCCCTCAACGGTTCTCTATCTTGATCCGTGGAACAATTGACACATAGCCAATAGAAGCTTGATGGAAGCTGGGCTATAAAGACTTCTGTTTGGTCCCCAAACTCGCTAACTCAATCTCCTTCAGTTTTTACACCATCAATCCAGAGTGAGTAGAGTTTGGAAGTGCCATACGGAACGGTTGCCTTAAACAAAGTATCAAATCAGAGTGTGAGCAGCATCAATGGCTAGAAGTATGATCCTGATGACATACATTATTAATTCTTTTCGATTCTTTAAAAGTTTATTCCGCATGTAAAGAATCGTAATTTTCTAACATCATATCCTTCAAAGGAATTCCTCCATTGCTTGGGGATTCTCCAGAGTGGATTTGTTGATAATTGGTTGGATGATAGCCAGGAAAACAAGGCTTGACCCTTTGTTATGAAAAGAGTATTTTTTCCATCGAATCGAGGTTTGATTTAGTGGTATTTTTTTTGCCTGTGTTCCATGTTATGGAGCTCGACAGTTGGTATTAACGGGGTGGCATTTTTTGTTGGACAAAGGCCTTCATACACCAAGGGGACAATCTCCCAGCATACAGGTCATGTGGAATAGGAAGATTTAAAGGCCTAGCTCAAGAGCTTTGTAAATGATCCAGTATCTGTTTTCATAGAGGCTCCGCCATCGAACAGTAGGGTTCGGACTTTAGACAGTGTTCAAAACCATTGTATGCTATTACACAAAGTCAAGAATGAAGACCAAGGCTCGACGAAGGTGCAATGAGTGGATCAGAGGTTAATCCAAAGTCGAAGCACCTTTACCAGTTCAAGAACCAAACCAAGTGACAAATATACTTGGGACCTTTTGTGTTGAACGGAGGCCAAGAGCAGTGTATACACAGTGGTGTAATGGATCTGAGACCATATGGAGGCTTGGGGCACTAATCCATAAAGTAATTTGGTGGTCCATTGATGCAAGGCCAAGGAAAATATGTTTTGTTGCAGGTGACAAAGTCTGAGGATTAATAATGAGGCCAAGTGCACCTTGGACAATGGATTGTGAACTTGGTAAAAGTTGGTTATATGCCTTTATAAATTATGCACTCATATTTGAAGGGTTTTATTGGAGTTTCATTATGTAAACTATTGAAAACATTTGATGCCATATTTCGAATTGGTGTTGATGGCATTATAATTGTGAAAACCAAGTGCTCATGCCTATGTTAGAAAATGAAAGGGGAGACTAAAATTTAAATTGCACATGTTGTAATGGGGTTTCAAAACCATAGGTTTTTCCCAATAGTGCGCGTTTGGGGAAGTTTGCCTCAATGTAACGTTGTCTTAAAATTTGATTTAATAGCCATTTGGCTTGAAGATTGAAGTTTCCATGAAACATTGTAAAGGGATTTTTAGCCACTCTTAGAGTTGAAGAGAGTGAAAAGGAATTCCGTCATATGCCTCAACCTTTTAATGGTCTTGTAGCCACTATTGATTCAGAGGCGTTATTTTTTCTTGAGGCCTATTTGGAAATATTGTAAATTTGACCATGAGTGTTTTATAAACTCTTGGAAAGTATGGTACTAATTTGAATCTTGCAAAATTGTGATCATGTGTTATCAGCTATAGATTTTCCTTGATGCAAGTGTTGGCAATGACATTCTCATTCTGAAGTACAAAGGTGAAGGAGAAGAAGAATGTGGCCTTTCAGAGGCATTTGTTGCACAGATCAAGAATTGCATCATGGAGTGTAAGACTCTTCCTATAAGATGGTACACATATTTGCAGGTTGTAGTTTATCTTTATACTTTTGGAGGACAAAAAGTGCTTTCCATGGGAAGGTTTGATCCAAGAGGATCTCCACACAGGGAAACATTACTTTGAACATCTTGGAAAAACTCATTAAGGTGACAAAGTTTAATTTGGAAAAATTATTAATACTTTAAATGAGTATGAGAAACTCGTTTATTTTTCATTTAATTTGTAAAAGGAAAATTAAATAAAGTGTGGGAATCCACCTCCCCTTTAGTTTCCTAGTCTTAAGGAGAGTCTCATGGAGAGTTGAGATTTTCATGGGGATTTTGGGAGATATTATCTCCTTAAAATACTGTAGATCCTACATTATGGGATCTTGAGAGATATTTTCTCTTTGAAATGATGGAGTAGTTCTTATCCATGTAAATATATAAAATCCCCTCATGAGGAAAGGGATGGTAAGTGAGATTTTGGTAATATTTTCTTTGTTTTGGAGAGAATAAGCAAGGAGGTCTTGCTTGTGCAACTTCTTGTGAGAGCCTTAGGAGAAGGCTACTCAAGATAGGAGAATGAGCCACATGATGTGATAAATCGGTCCATGTGTAAAGAAAAGCATATTTACAAGGGAGAAATAATGAAACGGTTCGCAGTTTTGACGAGTTCGGAGCTGTAGCCAACAGATTCTAGTGAACTCCATTATCACATGGTTGTCAACTTGTATGTGTGAATTTTGATTTAATTCTGGCTTGGTTAAGTAGAGATTTCATTGGAAATTATGCATATAATTATGACAAATTGATCATGTTCTTATGCATGTTTAAGGAATTATATGCTCATGTTCACATGCAATTAAGTGTAAGAAAATGTTCTTTGTTGTAGAATTTTGTTTGAGAAAGTTCTCAAGAAATTTTTTGGATCACAGACCCAACATTCTCCACTTGTTTTCTTATTTGCATAAACAATAAATTAAGAACATTGATCCACTTTAGAAAGGTTGACAAGCCCATTGTTTCCCTACATTAGGAACCCATGTATGTTCTTACCAATTTGGTCAATGAGTCTACAACATTCTTCACCATGTCTACCTTTTCCAATAACACTTTCTGGTTTTCTACCATCTATCTCACAAAATGGTATTGAATATCAATATTTTTTTCCTTTGAATGATATGTTGGATTCTTTGCCAAGAATATTGTACTTTGATTTTCATAATCCAACCTAACAATGTGTTATCCAAACCCAACATTTGAACACAACCTATATAGCCAAAAAACTTATTTGCATGCATGACTAGTTGTCATGTATTCAACCTAAGTAGTCGACACTGAAATGACCGACTTCCTCCTACACATCCAACTGACTGATCCGATGAATACCTTGAACAAGTATCCATTGGTCAATCATCTACAATCGATATATCCCTATGTCCCTCAGGTTCTCCTCCATAATAGAATGCATAATCCGTCATTCCACGCAGATACCTAAATAATCTCTTAACTATGATCGAATGCTCTTTTCCAGGTGTCGACATGTACCTGTTAAACACTTTCATTGCATGGGAAATATCCAACTGTGTACAGGCTCTAATATACATCAAACTACCTATATAGCACTAGCGTACGGAACATGTGACATGTACTCCATTTCTTCCTATGTCTTTGGACACTTCTCAACATATAGCTTAACTCCCACAAGAATAGGTACCTTCACCAATTTACTCTCTTGCATGTTAAAATGTTTCAGAACTTTCTCAGTATATTTCCTCTAACTTAACCAGATCCTTATACCTGCTCGATCTCTTGTGATTTCCATTCCAAGAATGAAATTTGTTTCTCTAATATCTTTAATGCTGATCTTACAGGATAATTGCAATTTCACCTCCTTTATCAAATCCATTTTTTTCTGACCAACAACATGTTGTTGACATATAAAACTACATATAGATGAAATGACCATTAGCTTTATTCCCATACACAGAGTGATCAACCTAACTTCCCACAAAATCCAACTATTGGTCTTACATATCAAAATTCTTATACCACATCCTAGGCGATTGTTTTAAACCATATACAGACTTATTGATACTGTAGACCAACTCCTTGTCTCCTTCCACTGTAAATCCTTCAAGATGCTTCATATAAATTTCTTCTTCAAGATCACCACGAAGAAAAATTATCTTTACATCCATCTTTTCTCTCAATACCAAATGATGTAGCTAAATACACTAGTACCCTTATAGAATTTAGCTTAGAAACAACAGAAAATATCACCAAATTCGACCCCCTCAACTTGGGAATATCCTTTCACTACCAGTAGAGCTTTGTATTTCTCTACTTGACCTATTGCATTCAACTTTTTCTTGAACACCCACTTATTTTTTATGTTTTCCTTCCATTTGGTAATCAAAATAGATCCCACATTTCATTCTTCTTTAAGGACTCCATTTCTTCTTCCATGTCCCTTTTCCAAAGTTTACCCTCTGTCAATTCAATCGCTTCCTTTACCGACCTGGGATTATCTTCTATGGCATATAATGAAAAAGCAAAGCAAAAGTTGAGTAGACTATACCTTTTGGTTTTTTCCATGCTCGATCAAACATCTTGACATCCATATTCTATTATTCCACCTCTTTATCGGATTTAGTCGACTCACCTAAATCCAGCTTTCATCGTTCATTTCAAACTCTTGCTTTTATTGTTTTCCTCTTTTAACCTCTTCATACCTGGAAGTGCTTCTAACTTCTATGAATACCACATCTCTACTATAATTTTCCTTCCTCATCACTAGATTCCACAAATTTTATGCTTTCACTCCATCCTTGTACCCTGTGAAGATGCATTTCTCCAACTTGTTGTTGAATTTGATTCTTTTCTCCTATGGGGCATGCACAAAATCATAACATCCAAACACTTTGAGAAGTTTTAGAGAGGGATGTTTATGATAGCATGCCTCATATGGAGTCTTGTCAACTAGAACTATCGATTATGACCTATTCACCAAGTAACATGACATATTGACTTCCTCTACCCATTCGTGCAATTCTTGCACCATTGAGCATACTCCTCACTTTCTCCATCAATGTTCTATTCAATGCTTTAGAAACTTAATTCTATTGAGGCATGTAAGGAGTTGTGTTTTTTTTAGCTATACTGTGGTACCTATATAGATGGTCAAACACTTTTCCATAGAATTATCCTCTATTATTAGTTCTCAACACCTTTATATTTTTTCCAGCCTGATTCTCCACGAGAACTTTGAACTCTTGAAATTTCACAAAAACCTCATATTTCTTCTTTAGAAAATAAAACCGTGTCATTGTGGAGAAATAGTCTATGAAAGATACATAATATTGAAATCCTCCTAGTGAACGAATTGACACAGGTCCAAACACATCACTATGCATTAACTCTAGTATTTATTTACCCCTAGTAGCACTAGATGATAATCTTACATGACTCTATTTACCGTAAATACAATGTTTATAGAAGTTGATTTCTTCAGAGAATTTAGAGAGACCTTCCAACAAACCTTTACTATGCATAGCATGAAGACCCTTCTCACCTATGTGTACCATCCACTAATTCCACAACATGGTCGAGTCCACTAGACAGGAAGATATGTTTTCGGACTCTAGAGAGACCACATTATCACTTCCATCTACGTATATTCTTATTAATAGCTTGTACAAGGTTCCTTTTTGAACTCCTCTCATCAATACTAATATCACTCCTTGCACTATGTTTCACATATCTTCCTCAAATGCATATTGCACACCTGCATTCCTCATCTTACTTACCGAGATTAGGTTTTGAGCCAAACTCGAGATATCAAACGCTCCTGGAAGTGTTTCTATTCTTCCACCTTTCAGTTTTATTCGACTTTACCTCGTTCAACAATCCTAGTCGGTGAATCATATCCCAGTACAACACCAACACAATCAAACTTCTCATATTCATAGAACAACACTCTGTGAGGTGTCATATGAGATGATACATCAATTTGATTGGCTAAGAGTCACGAGTCAAATGTGTACTTTTGGAGACAAAATACACATCTCCTTTCTCTTCTTACGAAGAATTACCATCAATCAACTAGCTTTACTCGAACCATTTTCCTTTGTTAACTTATGTTTATTTACAGTTTCGTCTATATTACTCGACTATTTTGCATCACCAGTATTTTTGTAACTAGACCAAGGGATCTAGTCTTAGATACCACCCTCGAATTCAATATTCTACTATAGGTTTTTTCCTTTTTCCTCTATCTATTGGTCGACCTCTTACCATCAAGGCTTCGTGGGTCACTACTTCCATATTCTTTCATCTCATTTATTATGACAACAAATATGTGACCAAATTATCGATATTCAATGTGAATATGTTTCTTCCAATAGCAACAACCAGGAAATCCCAGGAATCTAGCAAAGAACACAATAGACTGATGCATTTCTCTTCCTTAGTGATGTTAATATCCATGGACAATAATTGACTTATCATAGTTTTGAACACATTCAAGTGCTATGTAACCACGTCACCTTCATCCATCCTGAGAAGATATAACTTCTTCCAAAGAAACAACTTTTTAAACAAAGATTTCGACTTGTACAAGTTCCCCAACATTTCCCATATCTTCTTTACAGTATCTTCTTCTGAAACATTCAACAATACAGAATCTGCTAAATAGAGTCAGATTGTACTCCATGCCTTTCTATCAATTTTCTACCATTCTTCATTCAACACTCCAACAGTAGTAATTCTTGGGTCAACTACAACCCATTGTTCTTGATCCACAAGGAGATCCTCCATTTTAAGCTTCCAAAGCTCAAAATTTTTCCCATGAAACTTTTCAATTTCTAT